>OW285235.1:178490726-179090726 GCA_935421215.2 Melolontha melolontha | reverse complement strand
ACGAGCCGACGACAGTGGGTCTCCTTGCCTAACACCTTCTCTGATTTTGAACTTTTTAGATGTTTTTCCTAATATTCTGACCATACTTTCTGTTCCTTGCAAGGTTATCTCTATCATTTTTACTAGTTTACTGTTAACTGCTTGAAATCAATAAAGAGCACCATCGTTGGTATCTCGTACTCATGACTTTCAGCTTGTATTTCCTTTAGCGTAAAAATTTTATCGATGATGCTCCTACCCCTTCTAAAACCACATTGGTACTCACCAATCATACACTCCGTTTGCTCCACCAATTTATTCTTTATATGTGTTGCCATTATCTTATACGCCACATTTAGTAGGGACACACCCCTATAATTGTGGCATTCACTTCTATCTCCTTTTTTATATAACGGACAAATTATTGCCTGCGACCATTCTCTCGGTATTTTCTCCTGCCTCCATATTTCTTCTATTAATTTTTGTATACGTTCCATTAAGCTTTGCCCTCCATATTTAAACATCTCTGCCGTTATTCCATCACTACCCTGGCTTTTGTTATTTTTAAGCTTTCCTATTATTTCTTCAATCTGTTCTTTATTTGGAGGAGGCTCCCCTTCCTGACATTGAATTTCTTGCAATATACCTTCATCTTCGCCTCTTTCAGTCTCACTTTCCCCATTTAATAACTGCTCAAAATATTCCTTCCACCTGTTTAAAATTTCCTCATCTCCGGCAAGAATTGCTCCATTTTCATCTTTGTAAAATACCGTCTTGCATTGAAATCCTGTCCTTTCATTTCTTATTCCCTGATATAAATTTCTAATCTGGTCATTTCTATAGTTCTGCTCTATATCCTGGATTACATCTTCATAGTGCTCTCTTTTCTTTTCTCTCAAAATTCTTTTTGTTTTCTTCCTTTGTTGTTCATATTTCACTCTTACATCTTCTGTTTTTTCCTTTAGCTTCCTCAATCGCAGTTTCTTTCTATATTCTAGTTCCTTTCTACACTCCTCATCGAACCACTTCTTTCTTTCTTGCTTTATTTTGTTGTTACAGCCTCTGGCTGTTTTTCCCATTTGTTCCCTCAATTCCATCCATTCCTCCTCAATATTATCCTTCCCTACTGTGCCGTCTAACTCGTTTCTTATATCCTTCTCATATTTTATTTGCTCTTCTTTACTTTTTAACCTCATTGCCATTTTATTTTTCCTATCCCTTTTCCTCTGATTTCTAATATCCGGTATCACCTGCATCATCCTTGCGCCTACCATAAAATGGTCCGTGTCGGCATCCGGACCCCTTGTATGATCTTATATTCCTAATGGCCCTTTCCTCAGGCTTTTCAATCAGAAAATGGTCAATTTGGTTTACAGTTTTTCCATCGGGTGATCGCCACGTTCCCTTATAAATCTCTTTCCTCTGGAAATACGTACTAATAATAACCAAATCTTTTTCTTTCGCAAAATCTATTAACAGCATGCCATTTTCGTTTGATCTTTCATGTTTACTGTATGCCTCTATAGTTGGTCTATATTCACTTTCCCTACCTATTTTAGCATTTGCATCACCTAACATAATTTTCATGTCATATTTAGGTACTTCATCGCATGCCCTTTCCAATTCGTTATAAAATTCTTCTTTAACTTCTATATCCTTTCCTTCTGTGGGCGCATGAAAATTAATAAATGTAATTTTTTGAAATTTTCCCCTTATTCTTAGAATACATAATCTATCCGACTTGGCCATGAATTTTACTATGCTTGGTTTTATCCTTTTACTTACAATGAACCCCGTGCCTAGTATCCTATTATTTCCCCCACTATTGAGAAACACATAATCTTCTATTTCTATTGCATCTTGGCCCATTTGCATTGTTTCTTGTAACGCTACTATATCAAAATTATATTCTCTCATCTCCTTTACTATATGTTTTAATTTTCCATGTTCAATGGCAAAGTATAGTAAGTTTTAATAGTTCCATCATATCCTCAAGTTCGCTATATACACACTAGAGTATGCGTACATCGCGCTAGTGCACAATTATTTCGTCAGTCATCATGGGGACCTATTCAGGTGCCGAGCGCGCTCATTACAGTTTGTTGTCCCATGAATCGCGATCTCCTACTTCTGTTCAACGGAAATGCAGGACCAACCATCACAGGCAACCACTAAAACGACCAACAGTTATTGCATGGTATAACCAGCTTATTTAGATTGGTTGTGCAGGACAGAGGGTGAAAGCTCAGGGTAGGCTTCGAGTTGCAGAAAAGACAATCGAAGAAGTACGCGAGACCTACGTTCGTAGCCCAAAGAAGTTACTCACACGTGCCCGCTTAGAACCAAACATTCCCCAAATAACGGTGTGGAGAATCTTAAAAACACATCTGCAGTTTAAAGCATACATAATACAATTGCTGCAATCTCTAAGTGATACTGACAAAGAGAGACTATTTGAATTTTGTTTGGAAATGTTTGACAAAATGGACAGAATAATAAAATTGTGTTTAGTGATGAGGCTACATTCCATGTAAGTGGAAAAGTAATCCGCTAGAGCACTTCAAAGTCATTTGAGTCAAACATCAACAAACATCAACAAGAGATTCGAGATTCGGCTTTGTGCAGTTAATTTGAGTAGAAACTTAAATTTAAGGTCCATTTTTTTATCGAGGTAGCTGTAATAAACTGTCTGGCCATGTCTTCTTGCAATTGTCCCATAAAATAATTTTCCAACATAGCAAGATATGCTATGTTGGAAAATTATTTTATGGGACAATTGCAAGAAGACATGGCCAGACAGTTTATTTTTCAACAGGAAGGTGGTGTCTTCGCATTTCTATCACGAAGTTACATCTTACCTCAATCGCACCATAACCTGGATTGGACGTATAGCTTGGCCGCCGAGATCCCTTGATCTTATGCCATTAGACTTCAGCGTGTGGTGTTACGTTAAAGACAAAGTTTATGTTCCACCTCTTCCTGCAAGTCTAGATGAAGTACTAGTTCGGATAACAGAAGCAATTGCAACCGTTGACCGTGGTATGATACGTAAAATTAAGTGTTATTTCTGTATAATTAATTAAGGAAGAATCTGTATCAAACTGTCACTGTACATCCAACAAACGTATAGGAAACTTCCATATATTTCCTAAATATGAACATATTTTGGATAATCAAAGTTAATAATAGAAGAAAGTTAGTTACTTTTAATTTCTGTTCCGTCTGTTTTAAGTAGAGCAATTTTCTATTTAAGATACTGGAATTTATATTATTTTTAGATATTATTCCACGAAGATGGGCTAACGAATAATGTTAGAAAATCCACAGTTATATGATCAACCTCAAACATCAACTTCAGTTCTCCAACCACCAATTATTATCAATATTCTCCTTCAACCGAATTACCCTCAAACAATTAGGACTGGTAATAAGTGAGTAACAAGAAAAAGAGGTTAAGAGGTCCTGAAGAAGAAGAAGTCAAAAATACAAGAAAAACTAAACTAGCTGATTATTAGTAATTCACGTTAATATAAAACACTGCGAAATGGAAAAATTCAAACATAACAACTTTCAAGCACAGGGTCTCTCAACAAGAGGTGTTATTTTAAATCTAAATTTTGCGGCATCTTTAAACTGTCATTGCGATGACATCTGACCAGCAACTTGGAGGTTTTTAGATATGAATCGATACACACTCGCACAAGAATTGAAATAGTGAAAATACAACGAATTGAAATAGTGAAAATTCATTACAAAAGTGGTGAAAATATCGCGGTCACTAAATCTGAAAATATAGCCGCTTTAGCTGAGAGTGTGGCTTAGAATCCAGGTTTGTCCACATCTAGACGATCACAGGAATTGGACATATCACAAACCAGTTTGCATCACCTTTTGCATAAAGATCTTGGCTTACATTCTTATAAGGTGCAGTTGACAAAAGAATTGAAGCCACAAGACCACGTACAACGCCGTATATTCGCTGATTGGGTGCTGAAAATGTATGAACAAGATCGTGATTGATGAGTGACAAGGCTGATTTTCATCTGTCTGGATACGTAAACAAGCAAAACTGCCACATCTGGAATTCCAAAAATCCAAGAAAAATTGTAAGTAGTAACCTCTTCATTCGCAAAGAGTGACAGTTTTGTGCGGATTTTGAACTGACGGTGTCGTCGGGCCATATTTTTTCAAAAATGGTTCTGGTTGAGCCATTTCAGTGAATGGAATACGTTACCGAACGATATTAACTAATTTTTGTTGGCCTGAAATTGATGCCATGGACGTGGATAAATTTTATTTATAGCAGGATGGAGCTACAGGCAACCTAGCTCATGAAACAATGGCTCTATTGCCTGACGTGTAATTTCCCGAAATGGAAACTTCAACTGGGCGTCGAGATCGTCCGATTTAACACCACTAGAATTTTTTCTTTGGGATTACATTAAAGATAAAGCATACGCAAATGCTGCAGTAACGATTCTAGTACTCAGAAACAATATTACAGCTGTTACAAGTGAAATACATTCTTTTGATAAAATTTGATAAAAAATATCATTAAAAGAATGACCATTTGTAAGAGGAGCCGATGCGGACTTTTGGCAGATATTGTGTTATATTACTAATTTCAGAGTTTGCACGTTAGATTAAAAAAAACTTTTGACCACTTTTCACAAAAATATTGCGTTTTTCTGTTGATTTAAAATGACATCTCTTTACCAACATTGTAATTGAAAATAATCTACATAACACAACAGTATCGGCTGTATACTGCCCGTCCAAGCATGGCAATAAAGAAATAGACTATAAACAATTTTTTAACACATTGGGAACACATCTTTGGAGATTTCAATGCAAAATATATTGAATGGGGGTCAAGACTAATCACAGTAAAAGGAAAGGAACTTTCTATCAACCGGACGACCGACAAACTGACCTACAGACCATAGGAAACCTTCTACAAAACTTCTACATTACAAGAGACATTAGCACTAGCAAGCAAAAATGGAATCGACCGGCAAAATGACTATAGCTGACATTCCTCGGAACTCCAAAGGTTGAGAATCATTGGTCTATATTTTTTTTTATTGGTTAACATTCAAAATAATAATCTTGTTTCGCAGATTTCTCTGTAGATACTTTTTTTTTGTTTTCGTTTTTTTTTGCTTTCCTCGGGCTTGTTCGTCATGTTATTGTCGGTATATGCTTCTCAGAATTCTTTCTCTTTGCTTTCTTACCAAAAGTTGGTCATTGTTCTCTATCTTTCTTCGCTGCTCACCTTCAATTTGTATTTTATCTGTCTAGTAATTTTAGGTTTGTGTCTTATCTGACTTCGTTGGTATACACATTCGTTATACCGCCTAATTCTGAGCAAACGCAACGATGCGAATGTATGAATATTTCTCCCGCTCCAAATAGAATTCCCCTGAATGCTGTAGGCGTGTCAACATCGATGTCATATGTCATACATACTTACATATTATGGAGCCGCGTAAGAAAAATGATCTGATTACCAAATTACTATTAAAGGACTATAAATTGTTTAGTCCTGTGTTATTGTAATGATTTTATAATAAATAAATTGCAATACGTTATACTGACGATGGTCACACAAAGCGTAATAAAATTATTAATAAGCGGTTAAGAAAATTGCAAATAAGGCATCAAGAGATTTAATAAATTAAATTTTAATAATAAAGGTAACAAAAACTATTCATAGTAAACTAAAAAAACTTCAAAAATAAATAAAAACTAAATTAAATTCTAGTAATGTAAAGAAAAATTTACTCTTACAGATAATAAAATAAATTGTTCATAATGAGAAATTAATTATATAATAACGGAAATTCATCCGTTTAAACTCATCACCGTAAAATAATTGATGATGTTTGGAATATTTATAATTACGAAAACCATTTAATTTAAGTATGCGGTTAACGGAAGAGCAGCATATGCCTAAATTGTTGGAAATATCGCTATGTGTCAAATTTGAATTTAGTTCTATTGCAGCGCATACTGAAATGAACGTATCATTAGGAACTCCGGCAAATAAGTCACATATTCTTTGATAAGAATTATCAGCGTGGTACCATTTCATCATTTCGGCTTTCTTTTCTAGTGTATAACGCGGCATTATCACTATTCAAATGCTTAAGAGACTCCGTATAGGGTGACAGTAGTGACACTAATTTGTGACATTAATTGTCAAATCGTTGCGCGACAGACTGTTTTGTGATTGGCTAAACGCGTTCAGGGGATTTGTATTCGAAGCGGGAGAAATATTCATACATTCGCATCGTTGCGTTTGCTCAGAATTAGGCGGTATAATCTTGCCTAGATATATTGAGATTCGGATTTCTCAGTTAGGATAAAATTCTGAATTCAAAGCTCTCTCTGCCTTGAATATTTCATTTGCTTTGAAGTTAATTTTATTAAGATATTTTGACAGCCAATTCTTATCAATTTGTCAACAGTAAGCTTGCCCTTGTGGGCTGTCAAATTAATTGTGATATAGAAAGAATATGAATGAGGAAATATCAATTAGAAATGGGTCTACATTTAATATCGACACGTTTTTGTTGTGCGTATGTTTTTGTTGCGTTTACTAATTAAATTGGCTTTCGTTTAATTAATAGATAAGTTCATAAGGTGGCTTTGCTTGTATTAATTTCAGCCTCAGGTATAAACAATGATAATTGCTTCTTCGATTTCATTCTGAAACCTCATCCTTGAAACTGCTGTCTTCTTGGCCGACGTTTTGACCACTGTCGCAAGGAACATCTTCAGGGCTGTTCCTGGACTAGAACTGGTTTCAGTCCGCTATTCCAGATCGGAATCCTAGTAGTAATCATGGACAATTAGTTCAAGAAATTTTTAACAGTAGCATTAAAGCATCAAAAGACTACAGTAGGTGCAACAATAATAAGGAAGTTAAGGAAAGTAGAAGCAGTTGCATTAAAATTATAGAACATAAAATCAGCTGTTACCTAGAGACATATTATTTAATAGATCAAGAACAGCGAAGATTCTGATCCTAGAGGGGATAAGGAAAATTACACTATCTACTATTACATACATATAAATAAATATACCGCTCATGGTCCACTGCACATTTGTACGGAGTTCGGAATAAATGGAGATAGAATTTGACATTTTTACGTACTTCCTGCTGTTTAGGAAAGCCAGTTACTGCCGTTGTATAAACATCTTTGATAGTAGTGTTCACAGGTAGTGTTTACTGTTTATTTATATACATATGAACATTCAGTTCCATTGATTATAGAGATATATCCACGTTATATTGATGTTACTAATGTGTATACATAACAAGTGTTCATTTGAAAAGTCAATCTAGTAGCATGTGATTTACTGAGAACATTTTGAAGTATGTCGTAAATTAAAATTTACTACTTAACCTACGAAGTCGTATATTTTGACAGTTTCATACATACAAATAAATAACAAATAATAGGTATTTATTGAAAACTATAACAAATGTCGAAAATGTTGTCCTTCAAGATCAATGCACTTTAAAATCCTCCGTTCAAAATTTCTGATGATATTCTGCAACATTTTTTGTGATTGACATTATTAAATGTCATTTGGATTTACGTTTGCGGAACAACAAACAAATACTAATATATTTGCGTCTTATTCTATCAAAATTTCAAAGTAACCTAGATTGCCTTTTCAAATAAACACACGTTATAATAAATAATATAATAAAAAGTAAAGTGCCAAATCATCAAAATTCGTCTATTTAAAAAAAACGTAGGTATGACGAAAAATCTCATATATGCACCGCGGTTCGTACAGTACAGTTTTATGGTCTCGAATATATGCAAACCTCGACCCTACGGGTCTCGGTTTGCAAACGTATTCTCGACCATAAAACTGTACTTACAAACCTAGGTACATAAATAACTATTGTTTCATCATAAATTATTTTACATTTATTTTGTCTGACGCAGATGTAAACACGTTTTTATGACTGCGATTGATTGACAAGGTTTGTCTACATAGATCGGCCGTTATAATTATAATACCTATGAATTAAAATTGATGCTTATAGGCCTTTTATTATTATGATTATGAGTAATGTAATAATTAATAATAAAATAAAAAGTTGGATAAATTTGGCAAATTAGTATTTAATAGGTATGTACTAACATGTTATGGATAATAAATAAGTGCATTATAAAATTTTCAAACCTAGAAACGGTGAAACCGAGAGAAAATTCTTCGAGATAAAAAAAAGTTGGCCAGAGGTTACCTTAAGATAGGACATTTCAGGATTTTAATTAGCAAAATCCTCTTTGCTTAATATTAAAACTAAAATACTACTAAAAAGGATACACCAAAGTTAATAAAATACATTTTATTAAAAGAAAACCATTGTGATATAATAAACTTCATTTAAATATAGTAATATCCATCATATCTACAACTGAAAAAGAACAAACAGTTAAAAGTTAAGAAAGGAATCAAATACACACTACCCACCAATAAAAATAACATCCGAACAGAATTCATAGGCATCGGAATTCTACACACCAACTGAAGGAAGATTTTCACCTAAAAAGCAAATAAAATAAAACAGTAATAGGCTTAAATTACTAAAGAGGGGCTTAGCTTACAAAAACAACTAGAATAACAAAACATAAAAGGAATTTAATTGAAATTTTGGAAAATGTGACTAGGATTTTTGAAATTTGTAAAATAAAGTAAAATATAATGAGATAACATTTACTGAAATGGCATAAATCATTAAGAACAGTATTATATCATCAAATACAGTATTAAATCAACAATAAACTGATATTTTGGAAAATTAGAAAGATTTTGACGGATAAATGAAAATGTTTAATATACAAATATTAATTAAAATAATTACCTAAATAGTAATAGAATAAATAGGGCTAATTTTCAATACTAATAACTAGAGAACGGACACGCTTACCACATGACGCAAAGCCCAGTGCAGTACTGGCGAAAGGCTATATTTCTAAAATATTTAATTTTATTTATATAATTGGAAAACGAACGGGTGGTGATCTATAAAATTACGAAATACATATTTATTTGTTGAAAAGTTGTATTTATAAAGTTTTCAATTTTATTTATATAATTGGAAAACATACGGGTGGTGATCTATCTATCTAAAATTACGAAATACATATTTATTAATTAATTTTATTTATATAATTGGAAAACAAACGGGTGGTGATCTATAAAATTACGAAATACATATGTATTTGTTGAAAAGTTGAACTTTTAAAGTTTTTAATTTTATTTCTATAATTGGAACATTTTTATTTGTTCATTTTGTCGTTCAAGTTGAGTAAAGGAGTATTAATATTGACTAGCAATAGTTTCTCAAGGTTTTCTTCTGTCAATTTTGTTCTCTTTGAATTAAGTACATCCTTATAAATAGAAAACGTCCTTTCTACATCGCAACTGGTTATAGGTGCATACTGGAAATATTCTTCTATTTCTTCATATTTAGCCGTTAGATTTTGTGGAATTGTCTCCATACATAATTGCTGCAATGTAATTAAATCTGGATTTCTATTAAGAATTGCTTCAAACTTTTGCCGAAGGCCACATCCGAAGTCACTTGGAATACTTTTCAAATTATTAACAGCCACATCTAATGTGGTTAATCCGTCATTTAATTTGAGATTTCGATTTTCAAAATAAGTGATTAGTTTTGGCAATTTTCCAAAGTGTTCGTGAAGAAAGTACAACTGATTTTTTAAATTTGGGATTTGTGTGAGCTCCTTGCACTCACCAATACTTCTAGCATCCTCCTTTAGCAGTGTTACGAAATGTTTTAGACTATCGAAATTCTCAGCATAATAACTAGTAGCTTCCAGCCATGTTCCCCATCTAGTTATTACTGGAGTGGGAGGCAGTGACAGAGATGGAAATTTTTCCCTGAAAAGAGCTACTCTCAATGGTGCTTTTCTGAAAACTTTTTTAAAAGCTGATACAAGTCTATCAACTTCCGGAAAAGTGTCTCTGATATATTCACAGATTCTGTGGAGAGCATGTGCTTCACAAGTAATATGCAGCATATTAGGATATGTTTTCTTCAATAGTCTGCCTGTTTTTAACATATACGCAGCACTATCACTGACAAATAAAAGTATTTTTTCTTTGTACGTGGCGTCCGAATGAAGCATTTTTTGCATATTCTCCTTAATGGTTTCAGCAACTGTTTCCGCATCAACTCTATTTATAACACTTGTTGCTATTACATATGAGTTATAGGGAATAGTTGGATGTAGTACACCAGCTACAACATTTACCACACAGCGTCCTAACATATCCACTGTTTCGTCGGCGCTTATCTATATGTATTGATTTAAATGATAGCTTCTAATGCGTTATACTGTTCTCGTATAGCACCTAGAAACATTATATTTGCGTAAAGTTGATTCATCAGGAACATTTCGACCAGTATATTTTTTCAGAAATGTCTTCAAAATTGGATTGTTCAATTTAAATAATGGAATATTAGCTGCCATAAAAGTTTCACAGGTTCTTCGTTAAAATTGTCAGATTCCAACGGGTTAAATTTTTTTTCGTGCTTTAACGATCCTACGTGACGTTTTACGGTTGATTTATTTTTCAATAACGTTTCAATAACGTTTCACACACTTCACAATAAATTTCGGAATCACTGGCAATGTACATACAATCAGTATGGCCCTCAATCCAACTCGCCATTGTTTCACGATGCCATTCTCGACGCTCCTCCATTGTCTGAAAATGTAAGAATATTCTAGATCCAAATAAACGAAATTAAATAACGAAATTTTATGCACACTTACGTGAAAATAATTGGAAGAAGTTGCTTAAATGAAAAGAAAAGGAATGTACGTGCTATTTCTCTTACGAAATACGATAAACTTATTTATTTTATCTACGTACACGACACCACTGAAAAACACTATATTCTCCGAATACAATAGCTGCCTTGTCCATTGTTATCGCTGCGAGACCAGGTGGCCGAGTAAGTCAAACAAATACTTCATTGAATTACGCCGGGATGTACTGAGCGACGTTATACACAATTCCAATTGCCGATTGCGTTTTATGGAAATTTCATCCGTTCCCTACTAATAACATCAAATTCCAAAAAGGCATTGAAGAACTAAGAAGAAGAGGTACTGAAAAATTTGTATGGCTTTTGTCTGAAATGGTAATGTTATAAAAGCTAGAAGCGTAAAAAAATTTAGGAACTGATTGTCTTGACACCGATTAGTAAACACGTACTTCGTGTAGAAAAGGTCAAATAGGGGATACGTACTTCGTATTATCAAAAGTTGAAAATATACACGTACTTCCTGTAAAAAAATTAAAAATATTGTCAATCAAGGGTCGAAGAAGCTAAGTAAAGACAAATAGCCATTAAAGAAGTTAGATACTGCGTAAGGAAAATAAACACAAACATTAAATAATAAAGAAAATTACCAAAAGAAGAAAGAGCCATCTGTCATCAAGTAAAATAATGTCAGATAAATGCCAATAACAAAAATACCTATTTTTGTAAATAACGGGTGTTCAGAAACATTCGAAGTCAAAGTAGTCCTTGAAAATATGAAGTCATGTCTGATATAGATTGATACATTTACTTAATACAATTTTATAGGTTATCATACACGCAAATGTACTTAAGTAAAGATATACGATTTTTTGTTCAGAGCCCACTTGACTTCGAATGTTTCTGAACACCCGTTATAAAATCATTAATATTAAATGTAAGAATATAATTCATAAACCAAATTCAAAATTAAAACATCATATTACAAAGAGTCACAGAATTTCAAATACGTCAGCTGTTCTTTGTTCTCGTTTATCGAGGATTCACGAACCCAATAAAAAAATTTTTATAAGTAATTAATACACACCTGAGAAGAAAAGAAGATACGAGTCCATGTGTCCTCGACAAAAGAGCTAGTCGAGGAAGAAATTAAAGAATTAAAATATTAATGATAATATTTGATATATTTTGTATAATAAATACATTTGCAAAAGATATAAAAGTTTGATTTATTTTATATTATAAGTAAGAGATATTTAAGATGTAGCAGGCACGCATGAATAACATACATAATAGTGTGTACTTACAATATAAAATATAAATAGAATTAATTGTATAATATAAAAGTATTTTTAAAAATATAAAACATTATTAAAAATGGGGTGTGAAGAACACAATACAAGTTATATATTTGTGAATGTATCTCCTCTCCAGAGACGCAGATACGTATTTCACCTTTCTACAGGATCGTCGGTACGCCCCTGCTGGAGAAGAGATACATTCAACCAAACATAGCTACCTTGCTATCAACTAGAAATTATTAAGACAGAGCGTGAAAGAATATTCAGCGCTGTCTACATAATAACTGCCGAACTAAGCAACGTGTTTCTATAGACGGTAACAACCATATCTATAAAAAACTGTATTATCGTGTCTTCACTACTTGTCGGGCGAACCGAATGCGTATATAACAAAATAATTTGAAACATACATGAGTGGGTAAAAACCACACCAACTTGTATAATACAAAAGTATTTTTAATAATATAAAATATTATTAAAAATGGGGTGTGAAGAACACAATACAAGTTATATATTTGTGAATGTATCTGCTCTCCAGAGACGCAGATACGTATTTCACCTTTCTACAGTTGTACTATTAATTGTACTTAAGATTGATATGCGAGTTTGAAATGCCCTATAAAAACATCAATAGGACACTGAAAAACAAATCAAGACGATGATTATTAAATCTAGTATCATTGGAAAATGTGTAATGAAATAATACTGTTATACATAATAAATAAATAAGTAATTTCCGATATTAAAATAAAAGATGATTAATATATGTTTTAAAATAAAAATTCTGGTTATAAAATAAGCTACTAAAAAAAAAGGTGTAAAACCCCTTATCATAATTAATACTCGTGTCCTAAGTACGTGTTTTGACAACTACGTTGTCATCTTCAGTACATAAAATTAATAATCAGTGTTGAATACTGTGATTACTAATTTAGCTACTCGGGATAATAACTTTGTTAGTCGAAATACGTATTTAGGATAATTGTGGTAAGGGATTTTATACCTTTTTTAAAGTTTTTACTTAACCACACAATAAGTTAACTGAATATCGATTATAAAACGACGTGCCGCCATTATTTCTACCGTAACTTCTGGAAATAACTGCAATTTTTGCTTGTAATTGACCTAAATTTGTTAGTCGCGCTATTATTTTTTAAATAACCCCATAGGAAAAAATCATTTGGGGACAATTCGGTGACCGTGCAGAGTAATTGGACCATGTGTCCAACGATTTTGAAATGTAATGTTTAACAAATTTTGTGCTATGTGGATATTATGAGCTAGACATCTTCGATATTAGATATTGCTTGAATCGCAGGAATAATTTGATTTTGCAATAATACTAAGTATCGCAACCCGATTAAATTTATGTTTATGAAAAATAGACCTAAAACATTACTATTTAGAATGGCTGCGCATAAATTAAGTTTCTGAGGATGTTGCCTTCGCGTAGGAATGTTTTCTATCAAATTCATCCGCGACCAACATCTAACAATAGCCGGATTATGTCTACCGTGTAAGTGGAAATCATTTTCAAAAATTTTTTGTGAATATATAAATGATCGATATTTATGTCTTTTTTAAAGTTTGCAAACATTTTTATATGTGTTAAACTGTACTGCATTTTGTCGCGATGATAATGTCGGTTCTAATTCTACCAAAGCTTATTACTTAACTAATCAATCCTAAAACTTATCATTACACACCAATAACCCAATAACTGTTATGTGACAGATTCTTTACAAATTCATTTTTGGTTTACTTATTTCCATGGCAGTCAAAGGTATACTGATGTCACATCACATCCAACAATTTTACATTATTAGTTCGTATTTCTATTTGTAGTAATGAAACCAATAGAACATGATTTTAAAATGCACCAATAAAAAAAAATAGTGTAAAGTATTGGCGTAAAACGCTTACTATATTTCAAGCACTGCGGTTTTGCCGTTATGCTTGAAAAATCGCGGGTGTTTTATTGACATTAATATCCACTCATACTTTATTATAGTGCCTTCAAAAACTTTCCTAATTATAGCAGGCTGTTTTTTAAGTAATTAAGTAATCAAAGATTGGTGCACATGCGAAGCTTTAGAAGTTGCCATATAGAGTTGTCTTACATAAATTCCAATTATAAACGCTTATATTTTTTAAATTATTTTATTATAATGTTAGAGTTACAACATAAAATATTTATTATTCAAAGGTAGTATAGAACTGGCCAAAAATTTGAAAATGGAGATTGGGTTTATTCCACTAATCAGTACTAACAGGATTTTCGGCAACAGTATCCTAATCTGCCAGTTACTTACGTATAACTGCAGAAACATACTCAAGCTTGTGTTATTAAATTTGATGAGACAGGGTCAATAACTCGTAAACAAGTTCATTTGCCAGTGAGAACATGTCATACTATTTTTAAAAAAAGTACTTAAAGTTGTTTCCATATACAATTCAAGCAGTCTCGGAACTCAATCAGCCAGATTTTGTTACGATAACATAGTATTGTCTATAGTTTTTGAATAACATAAATAATAATAACATTCTCGACAAATGCTTCTTTTTGGATGAGGCTTGTTTCCTTTTCTCAGGATA
Organism: Melolontha melolontha; assembly: GCA_935421215.2. Taxonomy (NCBI): domain Eukaryota; kingdom Metazoa; phylum Arthropoda; class Insecta; order Coleoptera; family Scarabaeidae; genus Melolontha; species Melolontha melolontha. Next base: position 179,076,026 of record OW285235.1, on the reverse strand, counting down.
TTTAAACAAACAAAATATGAGAATTTGGTCTGCTGAAAACCCTCATGAATTTGTGGAAACTACTCTATATCAACAAAAAATAGGCGTGTGACTAGCAGTTTCAAGAAGACGAATTATTGGCTTTTTTAATGAAACCATAACTGCTGAAAGATATCGAAATGAATTATTAGAGCCGTTTGTTAATGAACTTCATGATGATGAACTTAAGGAAGGATATTTCGAGCAAGATAATGCATCAACGCATAAGTCTCGAGAAACAATAGCTTCTTTGCAAGAATTTTTCGATACAAGAATTACACAGGCCTGCGTTTTTTAACTTTCTAAAAAATTGTTTTAAATTTGATAGCTGATTCTTATGTGTTTTTGGGCGCTGAATCCAAATATGAACTCTATTTTTCTCCATCACGTAAGAATTTTTCACAAAAAGGCTTCAAATTATATTTTTTAAAAATTAAAAATAATTTTTAGTTACATTTTGAATTTATTTACAAAGGATATAAAAAACAAAATTACTTACAAATATCATTAAATCTAATGAAAAGAAACAGTAAAATACTATTTATGTCTTTACAAGTCCTTATAATATCTTTTTCTTTGTCTTTCCATACTCCTTCTTGTGCTTTTTCTTCTGTAATCTCGTAGTGGACCATCCCTTTTTAACATCCAACAATAATCAGCTATCATGCTTATATTCCATCTTCCTTGGTATCTTCTCTCCATCTCTTTTAGGTCTTGGTGGAACCTTTCCCCCTGCTCCTCACTTACTGCACCAAGATTTTCAGGGAAGTAGTCGAGATGCGAATCTAGAAAATGCACCTTCAAACTCATGTTATAGCCTAAGGTTTTAAATTTTTCAAACATATTTTGCATAATATTTTTATAATCTTCACGTTTTTTGTTGCCAAGAAAATTTGTAACCACATTTTTGAAGGCTATCCATGCTTGTTTTTCTGCTTCCTCCATTTTAAATTCAAAATTTTCATCTTTCATAAGCATTCTTATATCCGGCCCAACAAAAACACCCTCCTTTATCTTTGTATCTGACAAGTGAGGAAACTGGCTGCATAGATACTTGAAGCACTCTCCATCTTTTTTTAATGTCTTCACAAATTGTTTCATTAACCCTAGTTTTATATGTAACGGAGGAAGCAAAACTTTGTTCGGGTCTACTAAACTTTTTCTTTCAATGTTTTTCATTCCAGGTTGTAGGGTTTGTCTTGGTGGCCACATCTTTTTACAATAGTGCTGCTTCTATCACGACTATCCCACTCACACAAAAAACAAGGATATTTAGTATAACCGCTTTGTTGTCCAAGTAACAAGCAAAGAACTTTCAAATCACCACAAATTGTCCAGCCTTGATTCTTGTAACGAATTTTAATTAAAAGTAGCTCAAGATTTTCATAACACTCTTTTAAATGAACTGAATGTCCCACTGGTACAGAAGCATATTTACTTCCATTGTCTAGAAGAACGGCCTTAAGGCTCCTTTATTAAACATTATATTCTACGTGGAATTGTTCCATGAGCCCGCGTACATCATTACAGAAAATGCATCTTCTTCGGAATAATATGGAGCAAACTCTTTTTCTCTGTTCCTAAACCAGTAAAATGTTATGCTAGCTGCTAACAAATTTTTTTCTTTCAACCTTGAGCTTAAAAGCTCAGCTGAGTCCTTAGGAAGGTTTAAGTCCCTCACCAAATCATTTAATTCAGATTGGTCAAACAGTTTTGGCTCATCACTTCCAGTATCATAGTAATCACTTCCCTCATCCTGTTCACTTGCGCATGTACGTGAAACCATTTCATCAGATACATCATCTAATGTATCTGGTAGTGAAGGAACAGGTACTTCTGGTCCTTGAGGTATAGGGCGTGTTGCGGATCGAAGGTTTGGGTAAACGATGTCCTTTTTGTTTTTTAAATTGAATCCGTGTACTACACACGAACAAAAATAACAATCATCGCTATGATTGATCGGTTCTCTCCAAACCATAGGCACTCCAAAGCGAAAAGACTGTTTTTTTCCTTGTGACCACTGGCGAAGCTCTTCAACACACACTGAACAAACCTTATGAGGAGCCCAAGGTTTGTCTTGGCCTCCTAATTTCACACCAAAATATGCAAAATATACTTTTTTTTACAAAATCTGTAATTTTTTTTTTTTTTTTTTTTTTTTAATTGAATCGGCCGATACTTGCTGGAAATCCATTATATGTAAATGGGATTTAAGTAAAACACTTATACTAATTTTCAGTATATATTACACTTTATTATATATATTAATAAATAGATGACATGTTTCGCTACGATGTAGCTTCTTCGGATCTTATATTACTACTGAACACGCTCTTCACAAATGTATGGCTTTTTTCTAAACTATTTCAATGGTTGTCTACATTAGAATCGTCTCTTACCGATATATCGTCTAAAGTTATTGTTATTTTAATATTTAATGAAACCAGTTTAAAAGTGAGGAATTATTAAGGTCTAATTGGTCATTTAACAATATATCTGCATATTTAAGTTTATTTATTTCTAAGGATTCCAGTAAATTTAACTTTAATCCTTTTTGTTGTGACTGTAAAATTTCGAAATCTTTATTGAAACTATGATTATTTTCCAACAAATGAAGTGCATAATTGGAATCTGTCTTTTTGTTAATAAAACTTTTAAAATGTTCCTGTATTCTTTTCTCAAAGCTCCTACCAGTTTGGCCTATGTATCTGTAATGTTTCTTTGTTGTTTTTTTACTGTAAACTTTCCACAAATATAGCAGAAGGAGTTGGGTACATTGACACAGCCTCTTGATGCCATTGGAATTTAATTTTAAAAAACTCGTAAAATAAAAATTAAATTAACTCAGCAACTAATCACAAGTGTCAACTAAGTACACAAATTCACACCACAGTTGTAAAGAAGATATTGAATGAACTAACTGTTTTGTCTAGAATAGCATTATGTTTATAGTGGAGGTGGGGAGGTAGACATGCAGTAACAGGAAGATGATGAGTCATGTTTTGCGACATGCTCAATTATTTCTATTTGTAACTTCTTTATCATAAATCTGGTGTATGTTTATTCAGAATATCAACTTCTTGCATCATCATAAGTAAAACAATTATAATTGTTTATTTAAACAACGGTTTAACAAAATTGTCCTTTTCGAAAAGACTAATACATGCAGATAGGTCAAAAAACCCCAGATTGTAAAAAAACCTTACGTGATGGAATTTTTTAAATAATTTTCCCATTTTCAGCACCAAAAAATCTATTGAAATCACTGTATAAAATCCAGACAATTTTACCATCGCAGGCCTGTGATTATTAATTTTCCTCCAAGATCTCCAGATTTGACAATTTTAGACTATTTTATTTTTCAATATTTAAAGATACTATTTTCAAAACCAGACATCACACGATCGAAGAACTTTGTAATCTTATTGTGAATTCTTGTGCTGACATAACCTAAGAAATGGCTTTGAAAGCATGCAGCGTGAAGTTCAACTTTGTCTTCAAAATAATGGCCAACATTTCCAACATCTGCTTTAGTATCATTTTCTTTTAAATTTGACTATTGAATAAAACATTTTTGAAAAACTAAATTGCTAATTATTACGCACATTTACATGACATACTCTAACAAAATTATACGCTTGTGACAGAATACGTGCACTGTCACCAACCATTAAAGAAAATATATTTAAGAATAGAAATAAAACTACGGTTTTAATCTTCAATTTTAATCATTACTCGTAAAACGACAATTGTTTCGCCAACACAGTGGCTTCCTCAGGTGTTTACATCTAAACAGTACGTTACAAACTAACGTACTGTAACGTACTGTTTAGATGTAAACACCTGAGGAAGCCACTGTGTTGGCGAAACAATTGTCGTTTTACGAGTAATGATTAAAAGTGAAGATTAAAACCGTAGTTTTATTTCTATTCTTAATTATGGATCTTCATCAAGTAAATGCTGAATCAATTCAATTATCAATTCAAATATATTTAACTTTGTATTTCTTATTTCTTAATTTATAAGAAACTGTGTACATTATCTGTATATTTCTCAGTCATAGAATAATACATTTTAATACTGCAGATGTGTTCAATCCGAAAGTACGTACATATATCAATTTGTTTCTACTATAAACTGAAAAGAATGACACAGTACTGACTGTATTTTATACGAAATGTCCGTAATATGACGAAAATAATCTTTAGTTCCAATACAATTTAACTCAATTTAACTGTCCGAATGTCATTTCTAATAAATTTTTGCATTACCGATATTTTATCGATTCACTGGGAACCGTATTTCGTCAATAATGCTATTTTTGAAGGTGACAAAGTTATATTTATTGCTTACATTGTACAATCTATTCTTATAAAAATTGTGAGATACTATTCCCTATTGTTCAAGTATATACGAGTATTAGATAATAGTGAAGTATACTAGAAGTAAACTATGCAGTTATTGACCACTTAAGGAGTTAACTCCAGTAATTTCGTTCCCGACAGTTAAATACTGATGGTAAAGTTCTGATGATTTTTTTATTTATTAGCAAGTTTATCAGATATTAATACAGTACATTTCATTTTGAGAAAAATGCTGTTATCAAGATTTAATTATTTTCCGAAACCGAGCTAAAATCATAGTTATTAACATACACACTATTGGAACACTCTTATACGATTACTGGCCTGGGGATGCAGGCATCTGAGTTGGTAAACCTATTAGCTATTACACATAAATTTAAATAAGGTTTACCAAAAAATAGTAACATTTAACCGAAAACTGTAAATTGATCCTTTCGCATTGAGTACTTCGCCATTCCAATTTATTTCTATGATTTTCACAATACAGTATTATACGTTCTCATGCAGTCTCTGCACTTCACACCCTTCCAATTATTGTTAATTTTAGAGGCACATATAAGTGGGACTCCTTACGACTCTCCAGCGACAGGCTTTGCTGGGAATCATGGGAGCTATGAACAATACGGGAACCGCTTCGATGGAGGCCATCGTGGGTCTCCTTCCGCTAGAACTATTTGGTTGAACTAATAAGGTTGTAGGGGGCATACAGATATCACATGCACTATACTGGGGAGCCGATATTATAAATGCCGGCACCTGAGATTAATGTTTACAGCTAAGCTGAACATATCTATACCGACCAGGGAACAGGCAAAAAGTCGCTCAAGTGATTAGGATGCTGGCACCTGGTACACGAATGGATCACAGTTCAATCGGGACTCAGGTGCAGGTCTATATGAAATGTGTTCTAGAAGGATGATATCGTTAAGTCTGGCGAACATACAGCGACTTTCCAGGCTAAATTGTTTGCAGTCGCAGCCGGTCCCGTGGAAATTCTGATAGTCAGGCGGCTATTAAAACCATTAGGAATCCACGTACCAGGTTTCAACTGGTGAAACATTGTGAACAGGTCCTCAATCGACCGGCAAAAGACAATATTGTGTTACTAATATTGCTGCCAGGATATGAGGAGATTAAAGGCAATGAGATACCCGACGAACTGGTCAAGTTTCTAAGAAGAACTTCATAGGGCCGAAACCTCCATGTGAAATCGTCAAGGATTCCACTAGAAGGGAGATCTGGTTATGGCTAGAAAGAGGACATAAAAAGAAATGGAGACTAACGGACGGTCAACTCCATACCAAGACACTACTACAGGGTCTAAACGCTAGGCTTTCAGCCAACCTAATTCGTAGTAATAAAAAAGAAATTAAAACTATTACCGGTTTGATAACCAGACGCTGTCCTTCAAGTAAGCGTCTGTATACTATAGACATGGTTAGAGAGCCCCGGTGTAGGAGATGTGAAAAACAGACGGAAACTAGCCTTCATGTAATATGCACTTGTGAGGAACTGAAAGGACTCAGACAGAAACATTTCGGAAGAGATCTATTGGATCCTACGAGGGTACTCAAATTTCCGCTGAGGAGGATAATGGCTTCTGTCGAGGATACAAGACTGGACATAGAGTGGAACAGAGTGGAACAGTGGGACAGAGTGGAACAGAGGGGAGCAGGGTGGAACTGAAAGATCTATTGTAGGTGGCATAAAGAGCACTGTGCTCAAGTGCCTGGCGTCCAATGCAAAGTTCGTTTACATGCCGAAAATTATTTAATGTTTTTACGAAACAATTTACCAGAACGTTTAGAAGAGGTGCCTTTAAACGTGCGTCAACACATGTAATTTTTGCATGATGGTACTCCATCTCATAACAGTTGCGAAGTGTATGAGCATTTAAGTAATACGTTGAATAGGTAGACAGGTGACCGATGGATAGGAAGAGGTGGGCCTATTGCAAGGCCATCTAGAGCATTCGATTTGAACCCGATGAACTTTTTGTATGGGGACATATAAAAAATTTAGTGTACAATAACGATAATGAAATTGAAAGCATTCGATTCTTGACCATACGCCTTCAAGATGCTGCGCACACAATAAGCAGGCAAGATATCCGAGCGTGTTGTAACTTGTTGATGCGATGAGCATAAGATTGTATTCAAATAGGAGGCGGTAAATTCGAACATTTGCTCTAGGAGGTATTTATGTGTTGCTCGCATAAGTGTGCCTATCTCTATTACTTTACAACTTTTATCAAAATTTTGTTTTTTCATTTGTCATTATTGTGTATACTATTTTCAGTTAAAAATAAACCCTGTATATAGACTAAATTAACATAATTTAAAGTTTGATGACAATTATTGTATTTAGTTAAAATTAGATATTTACTTATACATTATTATTCTTATATTGTGGTTTACATAAATTGTAATTATTGTTGTATTCAACTTTGAGTTGATTACAGTGTGCTCCTGGATATACAATTTAACTTTCACTTTATAAAAGTAAGAATGTAAGTAAATCCAATTGTCAAAACAACAGCACTCGAGCTTACTTCTATACATGCGCGACAGCATTTCTTACCTCGTGAACTTCAATTTGAGAAGTACTGTATTGTGGTACCATCTATATTTAAATAGTAGTACTGCTACTAAAGATATCATATTATAATATAAAGTTAGGTGGCTAATAACACTGGACAACAGCGAAAATACATCTAAAATAAAATCGACCAAATCTTACTATTTTTGGTGTGCTAATACCGAAAAAAAAATTATCTTTTTAATAGTATTCAAGTTTTAAAGATACGTGATGTCATCTGTCCTTATATATTAACACTGTAACCGCATGTCTGCCTTGTACTAAACAGCCGCTGTATATAAACCAATGACGCCACTATCGCGAATATTATGGAATTGAATAGAAAATTCTCAAATCTTCAGATACTAAAAAAATTCTTGGAATGACTTTCGTATCGTGGCCAGTAATTTATTGGGAAATAAAAAATTTGCTGAATTTGACGAATTTCCCTTTCGATGTTTGTTTTCAAGTCGTCAATCGTTTGAGGTGTGTTGGAGTAAACCAATGATTTTACATACCCCATAGAAAAAATTACATAGGAGTTAAATCACACGAACGAGGTGGCCAATTGAAAAGTCCATTTCGTGAGATGATTGAACCACCGAACTTTTCTTCCAATAAGGCGATTGTTTCATTTGTAGTGTGGGATGTGGCACCATCCTGTTGAAACCACAACTTCTCCACATCCAATTGTTCCAATTCCGGCCACAGAAAGTTTCTTATAATTGCTCAATATCTCTCTCCATTCACTGCGACAGCATTTCCTTTCTCATTTTGAAAAAAATATGGTCCAATAATGCCTCTAGACTACAAGCCGCACCAAACAGTCACTTTCTGTGGATGAAGACATTTATCATTAATCACTTGTGGGGTTTCAGCTACCCAATAGCGCATATTTTGCTTATTAACGAAACCATTCATCCAAAAATGAGCCTCGTCACTAAACGTGATTTTATTCCCGAAATCGGCATCATTTTCCAGCTGCTGCAATACCCAATCTGAGAACACACGATGCATGCGATGGTCAGCCGGCTTCAATTCATGTGTGAGAACAACTTTGTAACGGTGTAGTCTTAAATTTTTACGTAAAATACGCCACGTTGTTATTGCAGAAAGTCCCAATGTCCGAAAACGACGCAACATCGACAAATTCGAGTTTTCGACTACACTGGCTTCCATTACAGCGATACTATTATTGCTACGGGCAATTCTTACACGAACGCGTAGCAAAGTAAAGTTCATTTCGAAACGATTGATAATTGCACGAATAGCTTGTTCTCTAGGCCGATTATGACTTCCAAAAATATGGCGTATTGCTCTGTACGTAGCTCGAACGGATTCCGCATTATCGTAATAAATTTTTGCAATTTCCAAATGTTGTTGTGGCGTATACTTCGTCATGATTAAAAGGTTAACTTTACTACCTAAAATGCACACTGACAGATGACAATCACATTTACAAAATGGACGCAATCGACTTTTACCCTATTCATGGAGTGCATTCATGGATCATGGTGTGCTTCTTGATAAGTTGGAGATCATGGGTTTTCGTGGAAGGGCATTTGAGTGGATTGGTTCATATCTTTCGAGTAGGAGGTAGTGTGTCAGTGCCAATAAGATTTCTGGACAAGAGGTACGATCTGAATGGGGCAATGTTCATTATGGCGTGCCACAGGGATCAGTTTTAGGTCCATTATTGTTCCTTCTATATGTAAATGGCCTGCCAGCGTAGCTACATGCCCAACTATACAATTTGCCGATGACTCTCGATCAGTAGTAAAAGCAAAAACAGAAGAAAATGCTGCTGAATTGTTAACGACGCACTTGTCATGCTTTGAGGATTGGTTTACAAGAAACAATTTAAAAATGAACGTAAGTAAAACGAATCTAATAAGATTTGGTGCCAAAAGAATGGAAATTGATATCGGATACAGGGATGTGCAACTTGTCTTTGGCGAGGAGGCCGACTTCTTGGGATGGACCTTGGATTCCCAACTATCATGGAAGGCGTACATCGAACGGCTGGCAGTTAAATTGAGTGGTTTTTGTTACGCTCTGGGAGTGGTTTCGCGTAGTGTTAGTGCTGATGCCGCGGTGAGTACATATTATGCCTATGTGCATTCTAGACTTGCATATGGTGTCATCTTTTGGGGAAATTCAGTTGATCTGGGACGAATTTTCGTAAATCAAAAGGCATGTATTAGAGCTATATTTAACATCAACCCACTGGATACTTGTAGGAACACTTTTGGGGATAAAAGAATACTTACCCTACCAGCGGTATACATTTTACAGTGCGCATTGTTTGTCAAAATGTATTATTCTGGTTTTTTGCTAAATATGAACTCAAGCATAGTTATAGTACAAGAGGGACTTCTGAGTCATATTTATGTCCTCCACGTTCTCATTTAGCAAAAATACAAAGAAATGTGCTTCACCAATGTATCAAAATATACAACCACTTGCCAGAGACTTTAAAATCATTGTCAACAAAACAATTTAAATACCGGCTCAAGGAACTATTAATAAACAAAGTGTTGTATAAAGTGGACGATTTTTTTTTAGAAAGAATTATGTAATAGGTGCCATAGACTTGAAAATCATTTTAATTATATGTTTATTATTTTATATATACAGATTTTGTATTTTATTTATGCATTTGTGACGTTTCATATACATTTTGTGTGTCTTAACGAATAAAGGTATATTATTATTATTATTGGTACACCCTATATATAATTACATCTTTCCATTTATCATACGTTGTCTCTTCAAGGACAGCCTGTATATTAACATTAAAATATTGAATTTGACATTATTGTTTATGTTATTAATTATACAATCACATTTTGGATGTTTAACTTGTAATAAGTACTAAGCAATACTATAAGCATTTTTATATAACATAAATAATAAGTTTATTATATTTATTTTTTTGTTACTCTTCTGTTTCGGCATCCTAATTTGCGAATTATAAGTGAAATAATTACTAATGACATTCCTGTAAAAAAAATTTTTCGACAGTACTCCATAAACTGAGGCATAGAAGTAATTTAATAGAATAAATCTTATGCCGTCGTATGTATTAATACAGACCGTAAACATTAGACAATCGCATTATTTTGTAGCATTTCCTAAACATCCTATTTACTTGTTTCACTTAATTAACTCCAGTCCTCTCAGCCGATTAACAATAGGAAGATCTAATCTTTAAACATCTTACTTACTTAACATTTCAATTGAACTCTTAGCACACAGACGCTTTTCGAGTATTTACAACTTCTTGCCGTTTCGCAGAAGAACTTTATTTGTTCATAAACGCCAGAGAAAATGCGAAATCAACTCGTACAAATATTTGAGATTGTTCATGTTGTTCTGTTTACTGATTCCTTTATATTTCCACTAGACAAGGTAAAGATTAATAGTCTTGTATAACAAAATTTATGTCTTAATAACAATTGATCGACCATCGACTGTAATTAACGAAACGAGGTTATTCTGTCGATTTATCACTTCGAAAAGTAAAAGAAAACAATGTAATAATGGTAAATATTCTGTGTTTAAGATAGATTGAAAACGAGTTAAGGAGAGATTAATGCTTTTTTCTGCTTCTTTTTCTTTATGTAATTACGGTTTTTGTTTTATTTTTTTTAACCTGGAGAAATACATGTTTACGTATTAAAATAAATGATTAAGTAATAATTTTCGATTTAAAAATATAAGGTTACAATATATAAAATATAGTATCGTTGCAAAGACAAAAGTTAAGCTAGAGAGCTTAGGGCGTATTAATGATAATAAAAATTCAAATAAAAATGAGAGCAAAATTATGGCAATATCTGAGGACCATAAGGAAATATAAATAGAAATAGAAGGTGAATTAATGGAGCAAGTGGATAGTTTCTAATACCTGGAGATTACTTTGAACGAAAAGATGTCGAGTTAAACAACAGGATCGAAAAGGCAAACAGAGTTTATTATGCAATGAGTAAGTGCCTCATAAACAAGAAAGAAGTTTACTTTCAGACAAAGATGTAAATAGACAAATCAATATATAGGCCGATCCCTACATACTGGTGCGGGTAACGCAGATAAAGTAAGAAGCGAAAAAATGAGAAAAGAATTTAAAATAGATTCAGTTGAAAACTACATAGAACAACGACAACTCGGATGACTCGCAGTGATATCTCCAAAGATTAAACAGTTCCGTATCCGTAAAATGAATCTGCGAGTGTAAGACACCGTTCAAGAACAAGAGAGGTAGGTCAAGAGAAACTTGGGACAATACAATCGACAAAATCTTAAAAAAGAAAATTAAAACCTGGTCAGAAGCAATAAAGCCCGCTCAGAATACAAAAGAGTGGAAAAAGTTCATAAAGAATTAAAGTAAAGTGCAAGCTGTAACCCTTACACCCTTTGGGTACAAAAGATTGTATTATATATATATATATATATATATATATATATATATATATATATATGTATATATATCCTTTTCGCTTCTAAAATTTGAATTTCAAAATGAAATTTAAGATGTCTCGATAAAATTGGTTCAAACATATTCAAAAATATAGGACTTTTAGGATGTGCCGTTTTGGAGCCAACAATATTAGTAACAATTGTAAAAAAAAAAATTGTTCAGAAAAAAGATTTATTTTTTGTGAAAAGTTATAAATTTTTTTGCAGCGAATACTGGATCTACTTTCGCATTTTTCTCCTCGACATCGGGAAGAATGCTTCAAATCATCGTGGATTGGCCAAATGTTCAAAATTGTCGTACTTCTTATCATTACATCTCATGGGAGCTGCATATTTTCTCATCTTTGCATTCACTTCTTCATGTTCATTTTCAGTCAAAACTTCTTTTTTATCATCTCCGTTCGTTTCTTCCTACCTACTATTAAATATTCACCTAAATTTAGACGAAATGTTAAAAAAATTGCTTTTAGTTTGCTGCTGTGACTTTTTAAGTCTTCTTTATATTCCATCAATCTATTAACTATAGCCAGGTCAAACAAATGAAGGACTAATTTAAAAGTTCATTTACCTGTACGACCGGTAATATTGAGCATCATCGTAGGATCCAATAAATCACTTCGGAAATGTTTCGTTCTGAGTCCCTTCAGTTCCCCACAAGTAAATATTACATGAAGGCTAGTTTTCTCCTGTTTTCCACATCTTCTACACCAGGACTCGCTAATCAAGCCCATGTTGTAGAGATGCTTCTTTAAAGGACAATGTCCGGTTATTAAGCCGGTAATAATTTTAATTTCACTTTTTATTACTACGAATTAGGTTGACTGAATGTCTAGCATCCAGCCCCCCTAGTTTTGTTTTAGTATGGAGTTGACCTTCCATTAGCCTCCATTTCTTTTCATATTTTCTTGCTAGCCATAATCATATCTCCTTTCTAGCGGAATTCTTGGCGATTCGACATCCAGGTTCTGGTTCTATTAAAGCTATGAAATAAATCTTTTAAATCGAAGGGTCTTAAGTTTTATCCCTATGAAGGTGTTTCGTCTTATAAACGAAATTAATTTGTATTATATATTAAATATAAGTATTATTCATTTTGTATATATTAAATATAAGAAATCGTAGAATATAGTATTTTAACCTAAGGGTCAGGTACAAAATTGAAACCTTTGTATAACTATATTTTGTTATCGTATTAAAATGCAAACGTTTCCCTGAATTTAGGATGCGGCATCGTTCATATTTATCAACCTTTATTCAATTCTGTACTTATTTTATTGCTGGACTCTTTAGTCACTTTTCAATTTACCTTATTTTATGAGTGAACGTGCTATGTACACAGTTTGAAACTTTCAAATGCTTTATCAAACGCACGTTCACTAAATTTTGTACCATAAAATATGAGAATGAAGAATGCTAGCATCATAAACTGGAAATTTTAGTTATAGAATTAAAAACCATCTACAATGTTTGCTATTTTAGTAGGCACAGTTTATAAACAAGGCGGTCTTGGGAATTTTGCCCACCTTTGTTCGTCATCTGGCCGCATTCTGATGCGGCCTATTTTGTTAATTGTTCCAAAGTTTACTGAAATTAGGGGTAAATTTTGCCTACAATTCTTAAACAGTCTGCTCGTCTAATTATGAACACCAGCCCGAACTGCAGTGTATGATGAAAAATGTTGATCTTTCAATACCTCCTTTAACTCTGGGAACAACCAGAAATCTGAAGATGCCAAATCAGGACCGTTCGGAGTATGCGAAGCAATGCAGTCTGGTGTTGTAGTGGTGCCTTACTCTACGGATCCAATTCTTTATTAATCGTAAAGTTTTGTAGTATCTTATTAAATTAATCGTTCATCCATTCGTCCAATATTCGGTATGAATGACTTCCTTTGTATCCCAGAAAATGATGAGAATGATTTTCTGTGCTGATGGAACACTTTTGAATTTTCGTACACGTCAAGAATCAGGACTACCATATTCCACTGACTGTCGCTTGCTTTCAGGGCATAATGATAAACCCAAGGTTCATCTCCGGTGATGATGTTCTTAAGAAAATCATTTTATTCACGCCGATACTGGTTAAGAAGTTTTTGACAAAAGTTTTTTCTTTGTTCTTTATGATATTTGTTAATTGTTACGTAATCCATCTGGTGCAAATTTTTCTGTAATTCAACGTCTGAACAATGTACTGAACTCTTTCTTGACTAATGCTTAATTAACGAGAAATTTGTTTTAGCATAATTCGGCGATTTTCTTCAGTCAAAGCATTCACTTGTTTGTGATTATCTTTGATGCGTCACAGATAATGGCCGAACTGATTGCTTGTTGTCATTTTGCCTCTAGGACAGAGTTTTGCTTGTCAAATCCACTGGTGAACATTCTTCACATCCATACAATCGTTACCATAAACAGCTTTCTAACACCCGTAAATTTCAAAGGCCAGCATTAAAAAATCGGTCACGGATGCTTAGTACATATTTCAGAAATCGAATTAATGATAAATGGCGCTGTTGCTCAACGAAGGTATATAGAAAAAAAGACTTTGTATGCTAAGACGAGATACTCGAAATTACCGTTTACAAGTTAGAACAAGTTTCTATCCCATTGTGGCGTTGTTGGAGACCTTATATACGGAGGACAAGCTTAAATTATTGAGAATAAAAAACACGGTTAATATTTTCTAGGATTTTATTTGAAATATGCTCAAAATAATTCCCTTCAGCAATGATACACTTGAAATTCTTTCTTTCCACTGTTAAAAATATCCCAACCAATCTTCTTTCGGAATACTTTCAAAACAAACGTGAACTGCGGTATCAATGTTTCATTCAGATGAAAATCTTCTATCTTGCAAATTGTGTTTAAGCCCAAAAAATAGCCAAAAGTCACACATTGCTAAAACAGGTGACTACAGTGGATGTTCTATTACTTTTATATTTTTTCAACCAAAAATTGAAAAGTTAAAACTACCGCATGGGACGCTGTATTATCATGGTGTAGCAATATTCCCTTGTCTGTAACTCTACTGAACACTTCAGGCAATCATTTTTTAGTGTACTACTTAGCTATAACTGTATTTTGTCTAGAGTAATTACATTTACTAAGCCCGTACATCTGAAGAATACCGCATACCTAATCTTCTTCATAGCTCGCTGCATCTTAGTCATTGTAGGAGTTTTCTTATCTTCGTGAATCCATACACGACTCTTTTGGCGGATAGGAAGGTCAAGAAAGGGAATATAAGTTTCACCACCTGTCATTATTTCGGAAAAAAATTGGTATCCGCCATTATCTAAGGAATTTAAAGTTTCATGGCAAAGAAGGTGATGCGGCACAAAACGACTTACAACTTTTTTTAAATGCAGGTGATAGTGTATGGTTGTTTTAACAGCTGAGGATCCAATCTTGAGTTGATGCTCTATTACCGCATAAGTGGCTTTATTGTTCTCTTCAGTTATTTTTCAAGCAGTAGCATTGTTTTTGTCTGTAACAGCTCTAGAGGACGCCCTGCTATTTTTTGATGCTAAACAGAATTCCTTTCGCGTCCAAATTCCTTATGCCATAAATGCTTGTTTACTAACAACTGAATCTAAACTCTCTTTGCACTCATAAGAGCTTAAACTTCTTCTCAAACTATAAAAATTATGATTCGAAAATACTCTCTGGTTAATTCCATTTTCTTTTACTCTTAAAAAATAAGTAGCTGAGTTATAATGAACGTAACTTCAACAAAAAAACGTCAAATGACACATAAAGAGTTGCTCTAAATAACTGTATGACTGTTTTTCGCTAGATTCTACTAGATTTTCTTATTCTCAATAAATTTAGCTTATTCATTGTATTTGAACAAATCTACATAGTGTACTAGCTCAAAAACTATAAGAAAATAAATGTACCCTTCTAATTAATATTTAATTTAATCAAACATTTTTCAAAATCTGTTTTCGTTATTACATTACCTTTTTCAAGAATATTTTCATAAAGGATGCAGAGAAACTGAAAAAGCAATACGAAGATATTAACTCAAGAATGTGTTAATCAAATTTAATAAGTTAAATGGTGAATGGTAATATTGGTAATTACCCATATTTAGAATTCCAATAATACTTTTGCCCCAATTTCACAATTTCACGTATTTAGCTCGATTCTAATAGAACCATATGCGGAAAACGCTTAATGAGAAAATAATTTCCTTGAATTCAGTTTACATCGTAGCACTTCCGCTGTCACTATCATTATTATTATGAAATGCGCGTACAGGATAATGTGCAAAGTTCGTTAATGGGTTAAAGTAATTAATTTATTTCGTTTCCAGCTCCTAAAAGTTTATGGAGATGTTTTATATGCAGCGGCGACACCACCGCTGAAATGAAGGGGGTTAAAACTTCAATTCGAGCAGGAGCAAGTACATAAACTTTTCTCTTTATAAATTAAGCTGTATGTTTTACTTCTACATTTAAACATTCACAGTTTCTACGTATTTATGTTTAATTTCTTTGAGAGTTGTATTTTATTGCACATTTTATATACGGGCTGTTAGGAAAATCTTTTTGAATCCTCTACCGAAAAATTAATGTACGAACTAGGAATATCCAGTAAATGATATTAATTAGAGTAGAGATGAGTTAATAATACTCAAGTACTCGTACCTGGAATCTGAAATTATATAAAAGCTTTCAGTTAATTTTTTTTACGCATTGATTAATTACAGTTTAGTTTTCTTATACAGCAATACGTAGAGTTTACGTCTTTTGTCATGCTGATTCTGATTCTGATTTAAAATTTGCTCCATCATGTCAGGATTTTGAGACATTTTCTTATATAGATTTTTTCAAAAAATGTATTAAATTTTACAAAATTTCAAAGTTACTTTTATATACGAAAGATATTACTAAATATATTGTTCTGTCCAAGATTAAGTGGACATGTCTAAATATGTCCTGGCATGTCTCCCACTTCAGAGTACTTAAACAACACCATTTCTGCTCGGGGTAGTGAATTCTCCACTACCCACCAGCATCAGCTGAATATTACGCCTTTAATAGAAAAGTTATATTTTCACTATTTTGGCTTAATCATGCTACGATCACTACGTGTCGAGCTTAAAATATAAATTAAAAAAAAACCAAAGAAAACGCACCCCGGAGCAGACCCAGTCTCGGTCCACTAAAACTGTCCCTGCCCGTTCTCGCCAACGTCCAACGGCCCACCCGGTTACTGCCTCAGCTCAGGGGGTGGGGAGACCCAGAGGTAAGTGAGTAACTAAAAAGGTGGATATAGGACGCCACCGAATTTCTGCCGCTGGACGTCGCAAACTTGGAAACTTGATAATAATATATGATAAAAAAAAACAAGGCAAGTAGCGTGGGGCAGAAGGCCGGCTCCGCGACCGAGACTCGTTCCACTCTCGAGGATCGAGAGACGAGGAAAAAAAAAGAAAATACGGTGTTTCCAACCAAACAACCTATTTATTATTCACACAGTATATATTTAAAGACACCAAAAAAAAAACAAATAATAAAAAATTGAAATTCAGGATTAGATCTTGCGGCTGAAGGCCAGACAGAAGTAACGAAAGAGATTAATTAATTAGGAATAAAATTATATGATTTGAATAAAACGTTAGGTATAATAATTTACAGAGCGGCTGAGGGCCTTAGTACGCCCTAAAAAAATCAATACGTAATATTTCTTATTGGTTCACAATATATTACAACAAGTACAACAATTCGTTGTAATAAAACTATCTTTAGCTAGAACGTTTTCAAATTCAAATAAGATTCCGCAAAATGTGTAATTGCGTATAATGAAAGTATACTAATTAAAAGGCCAAAAATATGGAATACAAACAATTCATGTGTTAAAAAAAGTAATCTAATTAATTGGCAACAATATGAAATACAAACAGTTAAAGTGTTAAAAAAAGTAATCTAATTAATTGGCAAAAATAGGAAATACAAACAATTAAAGTGTTGGAATAAATTTATGTTTAAAACGCAAGGTCATATAGAAACGGCAACAAGAAAAAGTTCGTGAAGCGAACGTAAAAGATGTAAAGCAAAATGACCTACAAAAAAGGAAGGTCAGACGACACAAGTTTTTCCGTTTGGAAAACACCTGGGCGTAATTCTCGACGATCTATTAAATTAATAATGACAAATAATTTATATGAATAACAAACCAAGAAATTTACAAGTGACAAGAGGAAAAAAAAAAGTACGAACTAAATTCTTATCTGGTGGTTAGATCGGCGTTCGTGTCCCTTCTCCCTCCAGACAAAAAAACATCACTTGCTGCGGGAATAATCGGGTGGTGTTAAGTTATTTCCCGCCCGTCGGATACACCATCAAATATTGCATTCGATGGTTAAAAAAAAAGCGATGATTGTTTAACGTGTTAGAAGTGTATTTCTTCATTTCCCAACACTTTAAATCCTCCCAGGGAGAAATTGCATTTAGCGAATAATTTTTAGATATGTTTGATCGATTAAAAACCCTCACGGGGCCGTAATTACAACAAGTACCATACGGCTACATCGATCGATATCCTTGTTGGGTAAAGAACGTAACTTCGTTCAGAGATCGATAGCTAACAACCAAGTGTCGAAAGCCAGTGTCCTACTTTTCTTAACAACGAAAAAAAAACGAGCACTAAAGGTCAAGGAAAAAAGAAAAAAACTTGAAAGAAATTAGATATATATATATATATATTTAAATAACGAATAACGATACCTATACACGTAGGTTCGTTGAAAATGGAACGAAATATATTGAAGATATTATTAATTAAAATGACGAAAAAAGTAATAAAACGTTGAGCGTTACGGACACGTAACAATCATTAAGACAAGTCATGTGCTGTTACTTTAAGGGGTTGGTCAAACGGTAAGAAAAGCACTATGCCATTTGCAAGACCTGAGCCAACCTGACATGAATAAATATAGCTGTTAGAACTATAAAAGAAACAAAAATTGTACATAGTTTCTAAAGAAAAATTAAAAAAAAATGAAAATTAGTTGACCAATGTTATTTGTTTAAAGATACATTTTGAAAGATGATAAAATTAAAAAAATATTAAGAAGTAAAAGTGAAAACAGTTTATGAAACAAAATTTAATGAAATTGGTAAATATGCAATGTTATTTTTGTATTTATTTTTTTAATAGCTATCGTGCGTTAAAAAAAACAGCCTCAGAGTTGGCCAAGAAATATTTAGGTAGGTCGTAACTTAACCGCACTGTTTTGAAATGTCAAATGTTGCTGTCATTAGTGTCATCTAATAAAAACGATAACACGGAATTTTATTTATTCATGACAGGAAGATTATTTTTACTCAGATAAATTATGTTTAATGTTTACATTGCAAGGTAAACTATATTTTGTACATACACTTTTATACTTTTTAGATTTCTATGTTCTCCAGGTTTAATTAACTAAATAAATATGAGTGCCTCAGAAATTCGAAGGATATACAAAACAGCACCTTGAAGAATATTAAATATTTGTGTATGTTAAACAGAAAAATTAAAGAAGAAACAAAATAAGAATTTTTGATTTTATAGATTACGTTATTATAAAAGATTAAAATTTTTCCTCTATTTATTTTTCCAACCCTATGCTGAGCACTGAGCACATATATTTTACAAAGTTTACATAGCAAGTTGAGCTAAATATTTTATATATGTAATTTTAAAGTTTTAAGATTTGTACATTATACAGGCTTAATTAACAATGTAAGTACAGTGAAATCTTTGTTAATGGACATCTCCGCTAGCAGGGTCGATTCCCTTAAGCAGACAATTTTCTTGGTCACTTGAACTTCCTATAATATTTATTATCAATTTAAACTCCATTGGTCGGACACTCCCTTGAAAGGACGCGGACAGTACTTTATATGAAACATTGTTTAACAAAACTCTCTCCTTTACGGACAGCGTCGTAGCGATTAAACATCTGCTGGATAGTATTAATCAGTATACTGCAGTGACAAGCGGTATTAATGTAATCATTATAATGTCAAATAAACGTAGAAATATTTTAACACTAAATCAAAAAGTGAATGTTATTACTGTTTTTAATAAAGAAAAGCTTAGTCCACGTGATTTGGCCAAACGACTTAATATAGAGAAAACTCAAGCATCTGATATGATTAAAATGAGTTAATGTTACAGTGGAGTTCAAATGCCAATGTTAACCAAAAACGAACATTATTGAAGACAGAAGGTTTCAGTATCGATAAATTATGTTATGAGTAGTTTCTGAGAGCAAGAAATAAAGGAATTCCTATATCGGGTACGTTGCTAAAATCAAAGGCGAAAGAAATTGCTGAAAAATAAGGCGTAGATTCCACGCTTCTGTTGGTTGGGTGCAAAAGTTCCGAATTCGTCACAATATCAGTTTTCAGGCAATTTCCGGCGAAGCTGCAAATGTTAATTTAAGTGATGTTAAAAAAATTATTGGAAAGGCCCCACTTCTTATAAAAGACAATCAACTTAAAGACATATATAACGCCGACGAAACAGAATTTTTTTTCGAACGCTTCCAGAAAAAACTTTATCTTTAAAAGGCGAAAAGTGAATCTGTGGGAAATGATCAAAACCACGCGTTACCATCTTACAATGTATGAACATGGTCTGGGAAACCGCATAATCCAAGGGCGTTCAAAAACCTGAATGTGAAATCGCTTCCTGTCACATATAAACGAAATAGGAAAGCGTGGATGACCTGTGACATCAAGAAGGAATGATTACAGGAATTTGATCATAGAATGGGTGTACAAAAAAGAAAAATTATACTATTTCCGGATAACGCGGCGTCTCAACCACGGGATCTCAAGTTAGAAAATATTAAAATATTTCTTCCACCAAACACAACATCGGTCTCTCAACCCCTGGACTAAGTAATAATAAAATATTTTGAAAGCTACTAAAGGACAGCAATTTTAAAGCACATTTTATTAAAAACTGATACTGCGGAGTTCGCTTATCTATTATCAAATACCATAAACATTTTAGAAGCTACCTATTTTATTCACCATGCGTGGAATAAAGTTTCCTCACCTATAATACAGAATTGTTTTTGTAAATCCAGAATTTCACTAGAACCCAATGACGACGATCATAAAAGCTTTGATGTGGAAGATGAGTTGCCGCTTTCGATGCTAGCAGAAATGCTTAAAACAATAAGGGAATGTAGTTTTAAAACTGATGCTAACGATTTCATTAATATGGACGACAATGTAGCTGTTGAAGATGATACAACGGAAATTTTAATTAATGAATCAACTCCTGTAGGAGAATAGGCCGAAACAGTAAACCAATCCGAGGAAGATTCAGAAACTGAAATTGACCATGAACCGATAAACTCATATCAAGGAGCAGTTAAGAAGACACAAGCCTTAAAAACATTTGCAAAAAAAGGAATGGTGATGGCAAATTTAGAAATTGATTTAGAAAATGCATTAGTAAAGAGAAAAGTGAAACAAACTATTATACTAGACTACTTAAAATAATTAACTGTTGCTTATAAAATTGCAAATCTGAATATTTTGATGAACGAGTGATAAGCAGAAACATGCCTAATACTTAGTCACCAAGATCTTGTGATCTCTCACCATGTGATTTTTATTTATGACCTTACCTTAAAAACTCAATATTTAACGCACCTGTGAATAACGTAGATAAATTAAGGCATCGAATCATTGAAAAATTTAATGGTAAACAATAATCCAGTTTAGAAAATGTATCTAACAATGTTCGACGTAGGGTTAGAAAATATATAGAAGTACAAGGTGAACATTTAAATTTTTTTTTATGAATAAACTTATATAGATAGAAGTTTTGTTTCATTTGTTTTTCAATTTACCTTTCTGTTTATGTATTATATTAAAAGCATTATTTTCTAAATCCTTCAGGTTTGTAAAGTACAGTGAAATCTCCCTTGGCCGGAGACCTTCGGGACCAAAAATTTTGCCGTTCAAGGGATTTGTCCGCTCAATAGAAAACTAAAGCTAAAATTGAAGTGTTTAGTTTTAAATGACATTTGCTCATTAAAAATAACATTTACTTTTGACTTTTTGCTACTTACACATAGATAACATACATATATGAAATAAATAATAATGCTAATAATACCAAATAAAACTAAATATGTATCTATGTGTTATAAAGGCGACCACTATTAAAATACAAAAATGAAATTCTTTGTTTTAAAATAGAAAACCAACTATATACATACATACAGCGCGTCCACGAACAATCCCTAAAGGATAAAAGGAGTGATTGTACATACAAAAGTATGAAAAAAAGTTTCTATCAACTTGGGTCCGGGAATGCTTCTTAAGGGAGCTACCGCACTTTAGAGATGACTTCACCAAACTGGTTTTTGGTCAATTAGACATGAACTACATTTAATTTACGATTCAAATTTGGTAGATGATTTACAAATGATAATTTATACTTTCTACGTTTATTGGCCAGTGACTATCGCATACAGTTTTGGAGAGTTGTCAGGGGCCCTATATATTATTGACACCAACTGTTTTCCTTTATGATTAATTATATGTATTTTTTTTTGCAAGATTGTAATTGTATGATATTTTTAATGTGAGAAAGTTTCTCTTGCTAAACATCGGAAAAACCAACCGTTTTCAAGAAAATACGTGCTTGTTTTTTCTTATTTTATTTAGTACAAATGTAAAAAACTAGATCTATAGATTTTATTACATTACGGCTTAAACAAAAAAAAACGATACAGCATAGTATCGTTTGAAAATTGTCAATGTCGAAAATTGTTATTATCATAATAATAATTTCATACAATTTAAAGTCAGTTTTCTAGTTTATTTATTAAAAATGGTTTCGTTTACTAGGAAAGAATATGCAGATATGCATTTAATATACGGGAAAGTTGATTATAACGCATTAGCGGCACAACGTAGATATGCAGAAAAGTTTCCTAATAGAACGCATCCCATTCATGCAACTATTACCGCCCTTCGGGAAACCGGATCGATGTTTCCAAAAAAAAAGAAACGGGTAGACATTCCGTTGTAGGAGGACTTCGAAGAAGCTATTTTAATGTATCTTGAAGGCAACCCAGAATTAAGTGTTCGAAGATTGTCAGCGATGCATCCAGATATTTCCAAATAGTCTATTAATAATATTCTACGTAAAAAGAACTTATACCCGTTTCAGTTTAAAAAGGTGCATGCTATGTTGGAGGGTGATTTTCCAGCTCGTGTAGGGTTTTCTGAATGATTATGAAATAAGAAATTTGAAAATACAAACTTTTTTTCTCATATTTTATTCTCCAATTAATCTAATTCTACCAAAGACGGAATTACTAAGTTACATAATTCTCATTATTATGCATACGTACGGGATAATTCCCATATTGTGAAGGAAACCAAACATCAACATAGGTTTAGTATTAATGTGTGGATTGGTATTGTAAATAACAATCTAATTGAACCTGTAGAGTTGCCCGCTCGATTAACAAGTGAAGTGTACCTAAATTTTCTTTAAAATATTTTACCCACATTACTAGATGAAGTTCTATTAAATATTCGTCAAACCGTGTGGTTTATGCATGATGGGTGTCCGGCTCAATTTAGTAGAATTGTACGCCAATATCTGGATGATACTTATGGAAACCAGTGGATAGGTAGAGCCAGTACAATGGCCAGCTATGTCCCCGGACTTAAATCTCTGTGATTTTAGTATATGGTGTTTCATCAAATCTTGTGTGTACTCTGTTTCAATACAAACGCTTGGGCAGCTTCGGTTATGAGTTCAAAATGCCTGCAATGAGTTCAGATACAAGGAAAATATTGATGGACGTATCAGAAATTCTCTAAATAAAAGAACTACATTATGTCTTCAAACCAACGGTCATCACGTCGATAATTTATTGTAGGTAATTTAGAATACAATACTTATAAAAAGTTAGTGTTATTACAAACGGCGGCTTGTGCTGGATATCGGGATGTGGATGTGCCGTGCTAATAATAATGAAATTATTCTAAGATAAATAAAATAATTAGTGGTGCTGGTGAAGTTTCATCAAAGTGCCAGGACGTGCGTGATGATTGTTAATTAAAATATATATATATATATATATATATATATATATATATATAACTTACTTACTAAATAAATAAAACACATAAGCGTTGTCCTTAAAGTTTGTATTTATATTTACATAAGAAAGAAATTGAAATTGTTATATTTAAAAGTAATTAAAACAAAAGTAATATATACACAAGGAGCGGTATTAAATATGTAATTGAAAATTAACACACAATACTCTGAAACGAACGTTTAATTGAGCAGTAAATTGAGGGTTAATTGAATACGATTAATATAAAATAATCTCTGTATCGAACAATACAGAGTTACCTTTGGTTGGCGGAGATGGTCACGTGATCTTCGCAGATATACCTGGTCGAGTATATGTAGAGTGATTCTTAGAAGCGAAAGACACCGGGCGGCATCGTGGAATGTTCTTGGACAGTACAATGAGTAAGATCTGTGTGTTACAAGAGTTCTAACGAGAAGATATCTGATAGTTTTTGTGTCGATAGACACTGGTTTGAAAACGGTCTGTTTTATGACCTGAGTCGAAGAGAGGGTCGATATATTGATTAATAATTAATAAGAAGCGGGACCTGAAGAGTTGTTCTATCGATGGCATAAATATTATTAAAATAAAGCTTGTGACATAAGCTTTATAATGATATGAAACACCATACATAAGAGAAGATGTATAATTAAATTAAAACAATTTAAAATGAAATGTATCTAGAAATTCCACAGTACGGTTGTTGCCGGGTCAGGTAGAAAACGAAGGGTCTCGTCGGTCAGGATATAACAAAAGAAATGCTTTCTCTTTGTAAACGAATAACAGAAGAACAAATGTCTTAAGTTAAATATTATTTTAAAATCGAGATATTTAAAGAAGAAATATGATTTCAAAATAAATTAAAATATTCTATTTGCGGAGCGTAACAGTGTCAATAATGTATAGGGTCTCTGAAACCTCTCCAAAACTGTATGCGATAGTCACTGGCCAATACATAAACATAGAAAGTACAAATTGTCATTTGTAAATCATGTACTAAATTTGAATCGTAAATTAATCGAATGTTAAATGGTGCTTTTCTGAAAAGTTTTTTTAAGTCTATCAACTTCTGGAAAGGTGTCTCTGATATATTCACATATTCTGTGGAGAGCATGTGCTACACAAGTAATATGCAGCATATTAGAATATTTTTCCTCAGAGACACCTTTCCGGAAGTTGATAGACTTGTATCCGCTTTTAAAAAAGTTTTCAGAAAAGCACCATTGAGAGTTGCCCTTTACAGAGAAAAACTTCCATGTTTGTCACTGCCTGCCTCTCCAGTAATAACTAGATGGGTAACATGGTTGGAAGACACTAGTTTTTATGCAGAAAATTTCGAGAGTTTACAAAATTTCGTTATATGCTTAAATGACGATGCTCGAAGTATTTCTGAGTGCAAGGAACTAATTCCAATTCCAATTAAAAAAAATCATTTGTACCTTCTTCAGGATCACTGTGGAAATTTGCCAAAACTAATCACTTATTTTTAAAATCAAAATCTCAAATTAAATGATGGATTAACCACATTAGATGTGGCTATTAATAATTTGAAAAATATTTCAAATGACTTCGGATGTGACCTTCGGCAAAAGTTAGACGCAGTTTTTAATAGAAATCCAGATTTAATAACATTGCGGCAATTGTGTATGGAGACAATTCCTCAAAATCTAACTGCTAAGTACGTTGAAATAAAAAAATATTTCCAGTATGCACCTATAATCAGTTGCGATATAGAAAGGACGTTTTCTATCTACAAGGATGTATTTATACTACAAAATGAACAAATGAAAATGTATATCGTATTTTATAGATGAACACCCGTTTGTTTTCCAATTAACAGTTAAAACAATGAAAAAAAGAAACTAACTCACCGTACTTTATTTATTTATCTTACGAAATATAACTAATAAATAAAATAAATTATAGTAACTCCTCACGCTTCTATCTACGCCCATGCAGAAGAGAATGTAAGTGTAATATTGAAGTAATTGCGTCACAATTCAACGACAAAGAGCAGATGTGCGGTTAACCGAACGAATAGTGCTATTCAATAACTGCGTGTTGTACTTAGCGATGTTATAGACTATTTATGAGGTCCATCGTAAAGTCGGCCTGATGCGTCCGGTCTCTACTAATAACTGTAAATCTATTAGAGGTAAGCATATTGAAACCTATACCTGTATGATGCGAAATGTTTATCTACTTACTATGGCGTGCTTATCTACAGCTATTCCAAAAAAAACTATTTCATTAATTAAAGATTACTTAAATAATAATCAATAAGTTTCGAACACCCTATAAGAGATTTATTATTTATTTAATTTTAGACATTACTCAGAATCTGATACCTTTTGCTGTATCCAGTAGAGATATGACGTAATTCAATTCAAATACGCCTTAGATATATGTTTTTAAAAAATGCATTAAAAATACAAAAAATTTCACAAAAATCAAAATACTTCAACAGCTAAACAAATAATTTTTTACAAAAGAAACCGTAATAGAAATTGTTATAGCACTTTACAAGGAATCTAAAGAAGCAATAAAGAAATATAACATTCAATTTAAAATATCAAAGTTGGCTATGTATAACCGAAAGTGGTTCATGACAATCATGAATCATGAGTGTAAATATTTTATTTTAGCACACAAAATGTCAAGATTACGTGCCACAAAAAGTGTCCTAAAGCGTTCACAAAGAAAACTTCTAATGAACGAGTTACGTGAAAAGCCTGTATATATACGTAAGTACGTAGGTGTATATCTGTATATACATAGACAGTTAATTATTGCCCATTTATTTTACTGTAAAAGTTTTGAACTACTATAAATGCAACACCTGTTTAGAACCGTTTCCCTTGTCTGCCTCTATGGCTTAATTTATTGTTGTAGGATTCTTAATTATATACAAGTTTCAACGTAATTTTGAACAGTGTCAAGAATGTTGAAGTTGTTTAATTATCTTAATATGTATTTTAGTATTTCTGTCTAAAACTGTGTCAAAAATGACCGAATGTTTGAAATTAAATGCAAGTAAAATTAATATAGGAAAGAAAATACAGTGTATTATGTATTTTATCACTATTTTTATTTTTATAAAAATGCATAAATAAATATAGCAACTAATCGTAAATTTTGTTCATAGTTTTCAACTAAACAACAAATAAAAAATAAACTAAAACAATAATCATCCAACAATTCCCACTACCATTTAATTGAATGGCATAAAATATCGTACAATGCCCAGCTTTTGCAGTTGCACACAAATAATCTAAAAAAGGTTTTCTTCTTTTGAGCCTACTTTTCAAGTTACACTTACGAGGTGGTACCTAGAAATTTCTGAAATTTTAATGTGGTGCGCAAAGGGATGGCAGTACAGTTCGATAACGCTAGATATTGTGAGCTACATCTATACTAAGTCAGTCTGTTAAACGGTTTTTCATTAGGTGGTGACAAACAGTTTCTGTGTTTATTTTTGTTGAGTTGTATTTGAGTTATTCTCGGACATTACAATGTCTAATAGGAAAGAGCAAAGAACATGTATTAAATTCTACTTCGAACTTGGTTAAACGGAAGCAGAAATTCTGAAAACTCTTAAACGAGCTTTGGTGAGGATACTTTAGGCCAGACACAAACTTATGAGTGATACAACTATTTTAAAAATGTACGTGTGTCGGTTGATGATGATGAGCGTTCCTCCATCGACGGCTAACACGCCCTAAAATGTGGTGAAAGTGCGTGATGCTATCCCGTAAGAATTAAGGACAACAATCCATGACATTTGTAACATGCGGCGTATTGCTGCGAAGTTTGTACCAAGGTTATTCAGCATCGAACAAAACAGCACCATGTTCATGTATACACAGAGCTCAAAGGAACTGCCGAAAGGAATGTGAACTTTAGTAACAGAATCATTACTGGCGACGAATCATGCGTGTACGGGTATGATCCCGAAACAAAGCAGCTGTCATCGCCATCATCACCACCATCGAAGAAAGCATGGCAAGTTCGAAGCAACGTCAAGTCGACGATAATTTGCTTCCTTGACGCTGATGGCATCGTGCACAAAGAATTTCTGCCACCAGATAAAACAGTTAACGGACGATATTCTTCTTCTTCTTCTCTGTTTTGGGTTGGACGCCACCATGTCCAGGTACTTGAGCACACTGCTCTTTGTACTATCCCCAATAGATCTCTCAATTCCACTCTGTTAGTTTTGTGTCCTCGATAAAAGCCACTATCCTCCTCAGGGGAAGTTTGAGTACACTCGTAGGATCCAATAGATCTCTCCCGAAATATTTCTGTCTGAGTTCCTTCAGTTCCTCACACGTGCATATTACATGAAGGCTAGTTTCCTCCTGTTTTTCACATCTCCTACACCAGGGCTCGCTAACCAAGCCCATGGTGTACAAATGCTTCCTTAAAGGACAATGTCCGGTTATTAACCCGGTAATTATTTTAATTTCTCTTTTGCTACTACGAATTAGGTTGGCTGAAAACTTTCCGTCCAGCCCCCTTAGTAGTGTTTGAGTATGGAGTTGACCTTCCGTTAATCTCTATTTATTTTTATATTCTTTTTCTAGCCATAACCAGATCTCCCTTTTAGGGGAATCCTTAGTGATTCCACATACAGGTTCTGGTCTTATGAAGTTCCTATTAGTATCTTCTTTGGCCAGTTTATCGGCTATCTCATTGCCTTTAATTCCCTCATGTCCTGGCATCCATATCAGCGACACTGTATTGTCTTGTGCCAGGTTATTGAGGACCTGTTTACAATATTTCACCAGCTTACACCTGGTAGATGGGTTCATAATGGCGTTAATAGCCGCCTGACTATCGGTCATTATGTTAATTTTTTTGCTTGCGCAGCCGGCTTCCCGAATTTCATCGGCGCAGGCTGCGACTGCTAACAATTCGGCCTGGAAAACCGTAGTATGTTTCCCCAGACATATCGATATCTTCCTTCTAGGGCACATTCCGCATACGACGATTTTATTACAATGTTCTTCAGAGACTAAGGGAAAACGTTCGACGCAACCTGCGTGCCAAGTGGCGCAACAATTCGTGGTTCCTACGCCACGACAGTGCACCAACCTACACGTCTCTTGTTGTCCGTCAGTTTCTAGCCTCAACAAGGGCGACGGTATTGCCTCTACTTACCCCTTGTGACCTCTTCCTGTTTCTGAAATTGAAATTGAAACTCAAGGCCCGCTACTTTGAGACGATTGAGGGGATTCAGACCGAATCGCAAGCAGTGTTGAACATGTTAACACGCGAAGACTTCTAGCTCTGCTTCCAGTCATGGACAAGTCGCTGGGATCGGTATATTCATGTGGAAAGAGAGTATTTTGAAGGAAATGTTAGTAAATAAATTGTAAGAACAATTTATTCTGTTTTTTTCACATTCTGGAATTTCTGGGTAATACCTTGCATATTTAAGCTGTCACCAAAAACAACTTGCACTCGACCATCAATTTGAATTCTGAAAATAGCAGGTCGCAGTACTGTTGGTGCATAGGGTTGCTAAAATCATAAACCAGAACCTAGAGGAAAAACCGTAGTGTTCATTCGGTTTCTTAGCATAATGCAGGAGTTTGATAAAGTCTGCCATACATGACTATTACATAACATAAAAAAACTATACTTGGTTCACTCTAAGTTCCAAAATTCACTAAATTAAGGGGATTCAGGAAGGCATCATAATATCGAATTTCACCATTTGCATTATGCGATAATGCCATTATTAAAAATCAAATGTTTTCGCATATTACCCCCTCCAAATTGCGCATTTGCAACATAATAATCTCTGTTGACATTTATGCTATTAACAATTGATATTTGAATTGGTTTGAATTAATTGCTACCGGTTTTCTCCTTATTACTGTGTACTTATTCCCTTTTTTATTTAAACTTCGCGTTTTTATATCAATCTTAAATCGCGATAGTAATCGGTAATCTTCCGCGTATCTGGCGAAAAGTTATAGATCTAACCTCAGAATGCCGAAATGTTTGAATTCTCAATCAAAGAAGCTTGCTGCTCTTTTGATTTGCTATTTTAAGAAAGAGCGTGATAATAATGGTCCAACTGATATACGAAAGGTAACATATATGCGTTAAAATAACATTTGTTTTGAAGAAAAATTAATATATTCACAGCGACTTGCTGATGCTTTGCTACTTAATTCTAGTACTGTTTCGGCTATACCGAAAGATATCAAGGAAGGTAGACCATTGAGCAACCCAAAAAAACACGGGATCGTAAACAACCAGTCACTAATACCGATGGCTTTGATCAAATGGCTATTCGGAATACAATATAACAAGTGTTCATTTGAAAAGTCAATCTAGTAGCATGTGATTTACTGAGAACATTTTGAAGTATGTTGTAAATTAAAATTTACTACTTAACCTACAAAGTCGTATATTTTATAATAGGTATTTATTGAAAACTATAACAAATGTTGAAAATGTTGTCCTTCAAGATCAATGCACTTTAAAATCCTCCATTCTAAATTTCTGATGATATTTCGCAACATTACTGGATTATTATTAATTTCCATGCATTTCTGTTCGATTCTCTGTAGCATATCATTCAAATTCAATATAGCTGTTCTAAATATGTTATTTTTTAGAATAGGCCACAAAAGAAGTCGCAAGGTGTTAAATCGCATGAACGTGCGTGCCAGGCAATTTCAGTATTTCGACTAATTATACGCTCATCAAAAAATTCTCTTAAATAATCCAAAGATTCTGCAGTACAGTGACAAGGTGCTCCGTCTGGTTGGAAATATGCATTTTGAAGTTCATCATCATGCAACTGATTGACAAATGGTCGTAAAATTTGCGTACGGTACCTTTGAGCAGTTAACGTTCCCTGAAAAAATATTGGTCCAATGATATGTCTTTGGCTTATCGCTGCCCAAACACCAATTTTCTCTGGATGTAGCGATTCTTCATTAATTACATGTGGATTTTCACCACTCCAAATTATTGTATTTTGTGAATTTAGGTATCCCATTTTATAAAACCATGCTTCATCAATAAAGATGACTCTTTGCGAACATTCTCCATTATTGTTCATATTTACAAACCAATTACAAAACTGTAGTCTACGTGGGTAATCAATTTCTAACAATTCTTGTACTGCTGTGACACGGTATGGATAAAGTTGCATATCTTTTTTTAATAACTTGTGAGTTGTACCAACAGAAAGGTTTATTTGTTGACTCAAATGTCGAATAGATGTTTGTGGATCATTTTCCATTATTTCTTCAACAGGATTGACAACTTGAGGTTACGTTTCTTAACTGCTCCGCTGCCTGATTTTCTTAAGAGACTACCAGTTTCAGAAAAAAGTTTAAAAGTTCTATCCAAAGTATTCTTAAATTGTATATAATCTATTACAAAATGTGGAACCTCAACTTGAATTTCTACCATGCAATCTTGAACTGAATAAACCCATAAACAATCAATTTTATTACCACTTCGAAAATAAGCCTGGACTAAAAAAAATTTTATGTTCTAAAGTGAAAGCCATTTTAAAACTGAGAAGCAATTTATTTAAACCAGAATCGACGCACGATTATTTTATGCACTAATTGATATTTGTGTTTGACATTATCAAATGTCATTTGGATTTACTGGCACGGAACAACAAACACATATTAATATATTTGCGTCTTATTCTATCAAAATTTCAAAGTAACCTAGATTGACTTTTCAAATGAACACCCGTTATGATATGTATTGATATAGTAAGTTCCATTTTTTTGTATCTCATTATATTATAATCACATCATATGTATATCCTTCAGAAGAACATGTTACGCTTAACACCTTGCATGACCCTACAAGAGAGAAGCATATATAATGGTGGTCTTTATCAATAATTTTATGTAACATTGCTTTGTGTTGGAAAAAGGTAATCCTCGCAGAGCACTAATGGAACGATTCCATATTATTCTTGGTCGAGTAGATTTTTTGATGGGTTTATTAAAAATAAAAATGTGAATTATTTGAGGGAGCTTGTTCTTGCAGATGAAAATGTATTTTCCAGAATGGCACTATAGGTAGATCGTGAGAAGATTAGAATGTTCAAAATATCAAAGGACTAAAGTTTGTAGGCGAAGGTTAGTGAACTATTAGTATTAAAAATGTATAGCAGTTAATATATTATGCGATATACTATTGTTCATGTAGGTAATAGAAAAGGATTTATACCTGAAACATCGCTTACATTTCATTAAAAGGAAATGATCTACACTATCATGGGGAAATGAAGTCAAGTAACTTTCTGCTACGGTGTGAAGAATGGCTACTTAAAAATCTAGAGCAGCCATCTCTGATCATCATTTATTATGCACCTACTGAAAAAAGTATCCCAACTTCTATGTGGAAAAAGATTGATATCATCCAGGGTTGGTTAAATGAAAATAAAATACAATATCATGACAACTCTTTGAAACCACAACTCTTGCAACTTATTAAGCATTTAGTTTTTTTGTTTACTTATATAATTAACATAATTTAATTATTCAATTTAAGGCATAGATCAAGAAAAGTGCATGTTGCAGATAAGTGAACTGAAAAGTATGGACACAACGTACTTAGATTACCCCCATATATATTCTACTTTCAATGCAATTGAAAATTGATGGTGAATTTCGAAGAAATATTGAATACATGGGGGATGGGCTGAGAATGTTTTGAGACTATGGCAGGATTCACTGGAACATGTAACACCAGAAATGTGAAAGAATTGTATCAACTATGCCGAAAATATTATGGACTGGTGGAAAAGGGAGGTTGTGATCGACAAAAATTAAATGACAGAATTTTTTTATTTATTTTAATACAAGTGATAGTGATGGTTCCAATTAATTTTAAGTAAAGACATCAAGAATAGCTTTTCGATCCAATCTCTAATAATGCTGTGTGTAATTTGCTTGCTTTAAGATCAATAGAGCTTAAAGCAAGTGGTTTCATTGCTGTATTTGTGTAATATGTATATATAATGAGTTTCGTATGTTTGCAATAGAATTAGTGCATTAATATTACAAAATATTTTCTAATTATTGTAAATAGATATTCTTTAGATAATATTCAAATAAATAGTTCCTCTATAAACTTTTTTACTTAATTTATCGGATTATGTTCATACATTATTTATTGCTGGCTCCTATAACATTTGTGCTGTTTCTTTTTCACTTTAATTATATGCAGTAGACCATTCAAGCAAAATAATGCGATCTCTCTCCCATTAAATTTATTTCGTGTACCATTGATTATAAAGTGTTTCGTGTGCAGAAAGATATGGGTAGTAATATTAGCTCTTTTTGTATTTGATATATTATGTACGTAGTTATAAATTACTTGAATAACTTCTAAATTTCATTAACAGCTCTTTACTTCATTATTATGCGATCAGCAGGGATCAATACAAAAACAACCCATATATCACTTAAGTGACATCAGCCGTAACATATTCTGTAATTGTCAGTTGACCGACAACAATGTGGAGGGGAAGCGACGTTTAAAAAATCGGAACTTACAGTGAACAGAGTATACTAGCATATGAATAGTTTTGAATTATCGAATCCTACATAACCGACAGATGGTTTTAAGTAACATTCAGAATCGTTATAATATCATTAGAGCGCATTATCTCTGGGCAACCACAAGAAAGTGTTCTTGGACTGCCTCTTTCCTCTATACTACTGATTTACCTTCCTTTTCAAATACTACGCTGGCAATGTTTGCTAACGACACTGTTATTTTGCCGTCACATAGTAATTCCAAAAAAGTTTCTCAAAATCTTCATGAAAACATAGACATCGTACAATTATCGTATAAGAAATGGTACATTAAAGCCAACGAAAACAAAGCAAATCCTGTAACTTTCAGTATCAGATCCACAATATGCCCCACGGTTTAGTTAAAATCACAAATCCTTACACAATGTGTGAATGCAAAGTATTTAGTCATCA
Organism: Melolontha melolontha; assembly: GCA_935421215.2. NCBI lineage: Eukaryota > Metazoa > Arthropoda > Insecta > Coleoptera > Scarabaeidae > Melolontha > Melolontha melolontha. Next base: position 179,042,482 of record OW285235.1, on the reverse strand, counting down.
ATTATGACTCCCGAACAAACTGTTTGTTTATAAAATCTTTTTTAAAGCCGTAATATTCTTCAAAGGCTCCAATCAAAGACGTTAAGAGTAATCGCTAATGTTCCCAAGTACATTAGCAAAGTGATTCATAATGATATAAAGCCAAATTACATGCCTGATGAAATAGGTGAATTTAGTGCAAAATACCAAAAACTGCTTGACATTCACCCAGATGTTCGTGTAGTGAAATTACTGATCAAGAGCAACGAAGTAGTTAACCGATGTAGTTAACGATTTAGAGTAGTATCTTTTAATTTTTAAAGTAGTCTGTTTAAAAGTTTGTTTTCTAAACCTTAGTTCTTAAGTTTTTTTTAGCGTTGGCTAGTAATACTTGCTCATGTTATAATTATTACAAATAAACTTTGTTTGTTGTTTTATATGGAATAGATTATAAATAATTTTTTGGGAAATCACAAAAACTTTAAAAAAAGTTGTAGCGCCTCAACATTTTGCAACTGTGAAAACAATATTTAAGCTTGTGTTACTAAATTTGGTGAAACAGAAGCAATAACTCGTAAACCTGGTGGTCGAGCACTTAGAAAACCAACAGCAAATTGTATAGAGGATATTTGACGTCGAATGAACAACTCACACAAAAAGTCAATCACAAAACTATCACAAGTTCATTGTCATTTGGAACATATCATGCTATTTTAAAAAAGGACTTAAAGTTATTTCCATATAAAATTCAAGCAGTTTCGGAACTCAAACAGGTAGATTTTGTTACGAGAACACAGTATTATCTACGGTTTTTAAATAACATAAATAATTATGACAAATGCTTCTTTTCGGACGAGGCTTGGTTCCATCTTTCAGGATATTTAAGCAAGCAAAATACATATGAGAATTTAGTCTGCAGAAAACTTTCATGAATTTGTGGAAACTACGCTACATCCATCAAAAATAGGCGTCTGGTTAGCAGTTTCAAGAAGACTATATTTTTTCATAATAATAATAATAATAATAATAATAATAGTAATAATAATAATAATAATAATAATAATAATAATAATAATAATAATAATAATAATAATAATAATAATGTATTAAATACCCAACAGATATTATCCAGAACTGGGCAGAAAAAGAAGTACCGTCATTTTGGTATATGAGGAAAGGAAGTAGTTATATGGAACGATTTGTACTTATTTTAAATGAACCGCCACAGCTCGCTAAATATCACTAAAACCGGATCGAAAAAATTTACTAGCCGCCGATGGGCACCACGTGTTTTAAAAAATCATCTAATTATCGAGTAAGTTGTAAAAAAATGGCGACTCAGTGCAAAAAAAGTGGATTTTGAATTCAAGAAGTTGTCTCATATTTATCTCTGAAATAATTGAAGATTTTGATTAAGTGTAATGACAAAAATATTGCTTTATAACCTCAACAATAAAATGGAGATCGTTTAAATTTCAAAATGTTTACACTTTCTAAAATTGAGTAAGTTATTTAAAAAGCACCATTTTGAGGGTTATGTGAAACGATGCTGAGGAAGTATGTTCATGTGCCTGGGACCGAGTATCGAAGAAACTATTCCTTGAATAATTTAGAAAAAGCCCTAGGAGTTATTGAAAAGAACATGGAGGTTAAACCAAATTTCAAAAACCACAATTTTTCGTAAATATAAAGGACTCAATTCAGACATCTTGGGGAGACCACCTGTACTAAATAAAGCAGCAGAAAATCAAATTGTTGCAGCCATAACAACTGATGCTAAATTGGGCTACCCGTTCACTACAAATGAAATTAAAATTTTTGTTAAACAATACTTGGATTGAAAAGGTATTCAAACATTGTTTAAAAATAATTTAACCGGCAATAAATGGTGTATAAATTTCATGAACAGAAATCCGGAACTTGGCTGTAGGAACTAGAAAACATCAAACGAATCAGAGCGGGGTACTTTCAAAATATTTTGACAATTTATCCACAACATTAGAAAATGTTCAACCTGAAAATATTGTCAACTATGATGAAACAAATTTTATCGACGATCCTGGAAAAATTAGAATATTGCTAAGAAGAGGATCCAAACAAACACGCTCATCGCATTGATACATCTAAATCATCGGTGTCTGTAATGTTTTCTGTCTTCAGTGCAGGCACTTTTCTACCGCCCTATATTGTCATATAACCCTGTTTCTGAAGGTGATTTGGAATACAATTTACTAGCCAAATACAGGGAAATTAAATATTGTTCCATATATCCCCAACATCTGGGCTATATGGAACGACAAATAAACACATAAAAAAGGCACTTGTAAAAACAATTTCAATACTTTAAATAGTGGAAATTTTTGAGCTAAACAAACTCAGTTGAAATGTAGTTGTCACTAGAAAATTGTGTTGAACCGTTGTAAAGTTATTTAAAAAAAAATCAAAAAAACTCGTTCCATATATACCCAAACGACGGTATAATAGTTAATACATATGAGCCAGCATTTATAATATATAAACATAGATACACATATAATTACACTAAATACGTATGCTTAAAAAGATGAGAAAAACGTATCACACAATCACCGCAAATCTATTTTCAGCATATTAAAATTCTGTGCCGAATGTACCATAGGCGCCTTTAACAATGTGTTCGTCCTTGCTGTAGGAAGATGACCTAATTGCGTTGATCTTGATTCCAAACGTGGCACAAGAAAATAAACTTTTGACAGCAAATCAGGTGAGTCTACCTTACCAGTAACGATATTCCGCATAAATAGAGGGCTCTAAGTGTTTCTCGTCGTAATTAATTCCATGCACTGGATAGGGTCCATCACATTTAAAGAAAAGTTATTTCAAAAATTTCCGCTGTATTCGCTCTAGTAGATTGATCAGTGCACCATAGAAAGGATACCAGGCTAGGATGCATATTCGAGGATTGAAATTACGTGAGCAAAGAAAAGAGTCTTAATTGGTATCTTTGTTATTAAAATACTTGCATGTATGAATAATAAATCCAAGAGATCTAGAAGCAGCAACTGTAACACAAAGATATGATCCGAAAATGTAAATTTTTCATCATATGTAACACCCAAAGCCTTAGTCGAAGACTGAAAAAAAATCTGAACATTATTAATAGTGTTGTTTAATCAAACCATAACTGCTGAAAGATATCGAAATGAATTATTAGAGCCGTGTATTAATGAACTTCATGATGATGAACTTGTGGAAGGATATTTTCAGCAAAATAATGCACCAGCGCACAAATTTCGAGAAACAATAGCATTCTTTCAAGAATTTTTCGATTCAAGAATTATTATTTTTTCTCCATCCAGATTTGACAATTTAAGACTATTTTATTTTTCCATATTTAAAGAATACCATTTTCAATACCAGACATCACACCATCGAAGAGTTTTATAATGCTATTGTGAATTCTTGTGCTGGCATAACCTAAGAAATCCTAATAAATGGTTTTGAAAGCATGAAGCGTAGAGTTCAACTTTGTCTTCAAAATAATGGTCAACATTTCCAATATCTGCTTTAGTATTATTTTCTTTTGACTTTGACTATTCTAATAAACATTTTTTGAAAAACTAAATTACTAATTATTACGCACATTTACATTACATAACCAGTAAGTATCATAATTATACGTTTGCGACAGAATACGTGCGCTGTTACCAATCATTAAAGGGCATCTCTAATGAGGAAAGTTTTTGAAGGCACGTTACGTAATACTTGTTTTCTATGAAACAAAAATACGTTAAAACTCTGACGGTTTCTTCTGTTTGTGATTTGTTATTTTCCGAAGAGGGATATTTATTTTGCCCTTGTTACATGTGTTGTTGTTAATTTCACGCTTTCGTTGCACTACTTTTCGATATTAAATCATTTCGACGCACGACATTCAATTTCTATTACCGACTGGGTATAAAACCCATTGTATGTGCTAACGTAAGAAAGAGGAACGTATGTCAGTTGGGCCAGAAAGCAATTATCATTGGATTAGATGGTCAGAGGGGGGATTAAGGTGACCGTTCAGTTGGGCCGGAGACTTTTAATCCTTTAAGACTTTAGGGATACGCCAGAGTTGGTATAGGAAAATACAACAATTGGGTTTATGTAAAGAATATAAAGACAATAATTCTGTTGTAGGAAAATATTTAAAATTGTATTTTGGCATACATTTTCTAGATCCTCAACATGTTGTTGATTTTTTTAATGAAGAATTATATTACTTAATTCCAGACAATCCAGAACTGCAACATTTCCTCCAAGTGCATGGGCTTCTAATTCAAATTATTTATATAGAACCACAAATAACTGTGAATCATTTCATGCAAAGTTTAATGGTCACTTTTATAATACTCATCCCAATATTTTTTCTTTACACAAGTTTTATTATCATACCAAACTGAAATCTATATCAAAATAAGAACTGCTAATATATATATATACAAAGAAAATGAGGAAAGACACTCGTAATAAAGTAGAGCACATTAATAATAAAATTTGTGATTACATGCATGGTAGAATAAGTCGTTTTACGTTTGTAAAATCTGTTTGTTTTAATTATTTACCTGTATGATATGCGTATATATAAGTATGTTAATTTGTTTCAGAATAAAATTGTAAATAAATATTTGGTTTCTTTTTCTTAACATTAAATTGATATTATGATGTTTTGTGTTTACTTAAACAAACAAAAATAAGGTAATTAGGTATATAACATTAAATATAAAATCTTAATCCTCTCCCTTGGTGATAATCCCTCACCTCACTAATGACCGGCCCAACTGAACTATAGATAAGTCCGTCTACCTGACGTCTGGCCCAACTGACATCCGCCCAGAAAGAGAATCAGTCTTTCATGTAAAAGTTTAAAACGATTAATTTTATTACACTCGCGTAAATTATAATAAATTTTATTTAGCTTTTTCCGGTGCATGCAATTTAAAATTAACATAAAAGGAAATAAATAAGTAGGGGTTGCAAATGACGAAGTTGATATACCTAAAATATACTATATACGAAATAAAAGTCAATAGACCTGCTCACACTTTCGACCTATATTCTCTTGTAACTTTTATCCTTCCCACCTACTTATATTCTTTATTTGAGGATGTATCTCAGCGTAGATAAACTTAATCTTTCCAAACGTTCGGGATTAAGGAGCATTAACTAATGAGAGACCAATATATCACGGTATACAAATCTTACGCAGGTATTGATATTTAGTGAATCGTTGTCTGATTACATAGGGAGAACACTCCCTTCCACCTTGTCTCACTTCCTAATCAACTAATTAGATAGCGTTCGAGGTGAAACCACTGTGAACGATCCACCTCGTTATACTTCCGATTTTCCACTTTAACGATCATTTTCGCGTTAGGGATACGCGATGGATGTATTGAAAGAGGCACACCGACCCTGTTATTTTGGGGCGCAAAGGCAACATCTCGGCGCATGGGTATCTACAAAGTGTTCAAAACGAGATATTCTTTTGATCTTCCTTTTTGGTCGACTCTTGTATTAAAGCGAGGTATCTCGGGGGTGTGCTTAACACAAGTGTTATTAAATTTGTGTTATATTTATTAAGAAAATCAATAAAATTTTATGCGTTTACATAAAATATAATGCTACTAAAGAACAGAAGAATAATTTTTAAATTACATTTTGCTGTAAAAAAAAAATATTTTGTAAATTGAACAAAAATTATAAAACTTCGAACTTTTTATGAAATACAAGTGATGCCCGGTTACTAAGGTACATTTGTGAACTACAGATTAGACTATTTTATTTATAAAAGTCAAACATACACTAAGTAAAAGCGTGAACTGTTAGCTACTTTCAACATAATCGTCGTCAATGTTAAGGCACTTATCCCAGCGAGGCAGAAGCTTCTGTATACCCTCTTCGTAAAAGGTGCAATGCAAGTCGTCGTCTTCAAACCTTTTACCCGACAAATGAGCTTTCAACGACCCAAACAAATGAAAATCAGAACAAGCCAGGTCTGGACTATGAGGCGGATGGACAATAACTTGCCAATTGTGTTTCTGAAGCCAGGCCTTCATCTGATTTGAGGTGTGTGGTCTTAAATTGTCATGCAATAACCTGATTCCTTTTGCCAACCTTCCTCTTCGTTACTGTCGCATGGCTTGGTATAGTTTTTCGAGGGTGTGGCAATAAATATCGCTGCTGATTGTCGTTTTCGGCGGTAAAAATTCTATAAACAAAATGTCTTGCATATCCCAGAACACAGTGGTCATTGTCTTTTGTGCAGACTGCTGACCTTTGAATTTTTTCGGTGTTGGTGAACTCGGATGCTTCCATATCTCGAGTCTTTTCTGATTCGGAGGTATGGTGGTATACCCACGTTTCGTCTCCTGTAACTATAGACTCTAGAAATCCATTTTCCTGATGATAGCGTGTTAAAAGTTCTATTGCCGCCACCGTTTGTTGCATTTTGCGTTGGTCGGCAACAGTTTTGGTACCCATCTCGCGGACGGTTTTCGATAGCGTAATTCAGATACCATTTCATGAACAGGTTTCCCGTATTTTCAACGAACGATCTTCTCGAATCAGCGTATCGATCATCCGTTTTCGTTGTTGATGTTTTTTTCGCACACCTTCGGGATCGTCGTTCAGAGGTGTGCGTCTACTTTTGAACTGTTTACACCAAACACTAACTTGTTTTTGACTCATAACGCCTTCTCCGTCAGTCTTCAGTATTTTTTTATGAATTTCGGTAGATGTTTCATTATTTGCATGCAAAAAACGAATAACCGCTTGCACTCCAAATTTGGAGTATGTTTCAATCGGAACTGACATTGTGCGGCTCACTGCACACGGTGTACTGAACCTAAAGTAATGATAATGGCCATTTTATTTATGCAGTACATATGCGCATCTAAAATGCGTGCAAGTTTCAACCTGATTGGAGCGACGTAGGCGGTGTGCGGCGCAAACTTACCTTTGGAACTGCACATCCCTCGTACATAGGAGGAGAGTTTTTATGTTATCTATGAAAGAAATGAGTTAGCAACAAAAAATGTTTTTCAACGTAAGAACCATTAACACTAACACACTTATTTCAACGTTTCTTTAATAACGTTATGCCTTCGAAAAAAAATTTTCCGTTTGTAATTCCGCAAAGCTTTTCCACGTCGTCATTCGATAAAAATCGACGCCATCTCGCTGTGTTTTTTTGAGTTTTAGAAAGAGATATTAGTCACAGAGGGCCAGGATTGTAGGATAGATATTGTAATTCTTCAAATCCGTATTCATTGATTACTGCTTGAACAATTCGTGCCTTATACACCCTGCAGTTGTCGTGCAGAAGCAGGATTTTCAAAATCGAAATCGTGGGGTCTTTTTCGCGTATAGCCGTGTTAAAATTCTCACTTGTGTTTTTGTAGACATTTCGCTTTATTAAAGTTCATTATAGTATAAACTCAATTAAGAGAATCCCCTACACGATCCAGAAAACTGTGGCGATCACTTTTCCCACAGAAAATTGCGTTTTTGCCTTCTTTGGTGGTGGAGAGCCCTTGTGAACTAATTGCATGAACTCTTGTTTCGTGGTAGGGTCCCAGTCGTGTACTAAGGTTTCATCCCCAGTTATAATTTCACGAGGGATGTTTCCAAAGTTCTGGGAATTGTACTCTAAGTAAATTACGTAGAACTTATAGGCAATGCTATTGGTGATAGAAAGTCTTGACATGTTTGCGCAATTATCCAGTGCAATATCGTTTAATCTGTTTCGACCGATATAGACGCATTTTCGTAGCACTGTTTGTGTAACCATGGAAGACACGACTAAATCTCAAATAGCAGTAATTTTCTTTTTGTGGAAAGGGTGCCAAAACTACAGTAAATATTAAACGTCTGCAAGAAGTGTTTGGTGAGTCTGCAGAACCTAAAAGTACTGTATATCGATGGATCGATCGATTTAAAAGTTGTAGAACATTATTAGAAGACGATCCACATAGTGGTCGCCCGAGCACGTCGGTAAATGAAAGAAACATTACTACCGTGGAGAACCTACTGAAAGAGGACAAACGAATGATTATTTCTCAAATTAGTGTACGCCTAGGAATAGGCACACGACATGATAAAAATATAAAGAAGTGAAAAATGTATCAAGCATCAAAATATAATATTGTATGAAGCCCTGTATATATATTTAAGTTATGATTACAGTAAAAAAATGCACAAAAATATTAAATGGTAATTTAAGAGTTGAAATTAATGTATGGTCCAAACTTTTGACCATGCCTATATATTACATACTTTCACAACAATAAAATTATATATTTACGTTCGTGAGATCTCAAGCAGCGTTTACATAAAAGAATAACAAATTCAGGCACAGGTCTTAATTCTCCAACAAAGATATGACACTAAATAAATTTTAGAAAAACTGTATGCTAAATAAAAAGGCTAATTAAATGAATGTTTACATGAATCCAACAAGTATTACAAATAAAATTAATTAATTAAGACTTTATTCTATATTACTAAATATGAGTTAGTAAAAAAATATTATGTACGTATCAATTTAATTTCAAATGAATCATAAACAGAAAAAACACTTTTTGGGCGGGCACGGTAATATCCCGGCGACACGGAAGCGTCCCTTCCCATCCTCGTTCGATTCTCGATGCTAATTTTCCTTTTCTTATCCGATGTCAGTACTTCGCTTCCCAAATTACTATTAGCGATGAAAGATACAACAATTTACCGAATAAGGAGTCGGTAACAAGGAGGACCCTCTTGTGGTTTTCAAGAGTAACTAATTACGATCCAGACAAGGTGCACAAATTTACCAAATTATCTTGGGGCTTAATTCTCTAATGTGTGCCACATTCAATTCACTTATTTAGTGAAAAATTTTCCTCAAACTTATAAAATCTTACGATACTTAAAAATGGCACACACCTATACACATCTGCACTGATAGAACTAACCAACTTAAGTGACTAAAGTCAGACGCGAACGCATGAAGGGATTGAAGTATTTTACTACGGTGTATGTTCGCACGTTTACGTCATCTATGCACCTGCTGTCCCGATATACAATCGGAAAGCGAAGAAGCAGTACAGCTCTGAGCAAAATATTCATTTATTATTTAAAAATGATATTTTTCAACGTAACAAATTGGCAAATAGATTTAGATGGCTTCACACTATCTTCATACTACTCCACTAGTTCTTCTTCTTCCTTTTTTTAAGCATTTTGCTTGTTTCCTAAAGGGGTAATGCCTCCGTGGGATGTTGTCGCCCCATTTTTTTCTGCCACATGGTAACTTATCCCTTGTTATCTAGACTAGTCTTGTGTCCTCCATTCTACTTATATATTCGTTCCTCTTTCTATCTAATGTCCACTCATTTATTCCTCACACACCACATTTGCTTCTGATCTCATCGCTCCTTACTCAGTCTCTTAATGTATTACTTGTAATTCTTCCTAGAATTCTAATCTCGAGCATCTTCTGTGTTCTAGAGGTATCGAGTCTTGTTTCAAATGTGAACGTCATCACTGGTTTTGTGGCAGCTTTATATATTCTTGGCTTCATTTCTGTGTTGATGTGTTAGCTTCGCCATATGGTGTTGTTAAGGCATTCTACTAGCTTGTTGGTCTTCTATACCTGATATTTTACTTCTTTCTCCACGTCTTCATAGCTGGACAACGTAATACCACTAGTTGACAGCTAAAATTGGTGTTTATTTATTGTTTTTTTTATTTATTTATTATTAATTTTAAACATATTCCCATGATAAGACTATTATAACAAAAATCGAAACGGTGTTTTGTTTTCATTTCTACTTTTCCTTAACATAACGTTACTATTCATATTTACGCATTTACCAGGCGCGGCTCGTGATGACGTACTGTAAGGGCATGTACAATGATGTGAGTGCCTCGTGTGTTTTCGATGTTTACTAATAAAACGCTACAGTTAGTACATGAGAGTACACGAAGCACTGGCATCATTGTACGTATCCCAACAGTCCCATCACGAGCCGCGCCTGACATTTACCAACAACGAAATGTTACTAGAAAACAATAAATAAATCAAGGATAAGATAGCACATCTGAATTTATTGATGATCTTTTTTGCCTCAATAAATTGACGTAAATTTGACGCTTTACATATGCTAATAAATCGAAGATCAACTTGTACGATTTTTGACTATAGAATCGACAAACGTAAAACTAGCTTAAAGCTATATTTTTCATGTTTATTCGCCTGTACCATTTCCTTTCTTATTATTTACAACTATATTTCGAATTTATTTATTTTTAACTATTCCAATAGTTTCTCAAAGACACAATGTTAAGTCGCGTTTTAATTTTTAAAAGATATACAATATGTCCCAAAAACATACTGACAAACTTGAAGAGGTGGTAGAGGACATCAAAACAAATATTTTTAGTTTAATAAACGTTTTTAGATGCAACTACGGTTTTTGTTGGGCAGCAGAACATTTCTTTATCACAATAAACATTCCACAGATGCCGATTTTTAGATCGTAGTAGTTATTTGTGATATTTAGTTGTCATCATAACATTCACTTTGTTGATTGTTAATTTAAATATAATGAAACAGATATGCAAAATACATATCCGTCACTGTAAACATGGACAAACACCTCGTATTTTTAGCATTTACTTCTGTTCAATACATATGTTTCAGCCATCTAGGCCTCATCGGTTGAACTAGTGAAGCAATGTGTATACAAATTAATACAGATCTGTTAAATAACGGATCTGTATCGGTATCTACATTTACGCTAAAATCGTCTCCAAGCTATAACCAGTTTCGTTCTATCAGGCGACGCTAATTTAATCAGTGACATCTGACGGAAGAAAGCGACTAGGCCAGAAAAGGCGACCTAGATGGCTGAAACATATGTATTGAACAGAAGTAAATGCTAAAAATACGAGGTGTTTGTCCATGTTTACAGTGACGGATATGTATTTTGCATATCTGTTTCATTATATAACAACTGCGTAATACGGCAAAAACGTATTGATAAATATCCCCTTTTTTGTATGTTAATTTAAAATTTAGTCGAAAATGAATGGGAGTTTCTCATTTGAAGAACTTGCCGATGTGCATCTTGCTTATGGTACATCACAGTGTAATGAAAGAGACGCAGCACGCTTGCATGAACAGAGATATCCGGAACGTCGGCAACCTCACCATACAACCCTTGCTTCCATCCATTGTCGCCTTAGAGAAAGTAGGAACCTAAGACGTCCTGGTGGTGGTCGTCCAACAGCTCGTACGGTTCAATTTGAAGAAGTTCAACACTATGTGGAAGAAAACCAATCTACAAGTCTTTGCACAATTACACACCATATGAATCCTCCAAGTCGACGGCACACCGTGTCATTCATGAACAATTTCTCTACCCTTACCATTTACAAAGCGTAAAAGCTTCCTGAAGATTATTCGCATTGATTGGGGCTTTGCCAATGGCTTTTGGGTGACGACGAACGTGATTTCAGGAGAGTAATATTGTTTTCTGATGAGGCATGTTTCACGCGCGATGGTTTTTTAAATAGTACACGCTGCGATTTTTAGAAGACACTAACAACAATTTAATGTTAACATGTGGGCTGGTATTGTTGAAGAGAATCTAACAGTTCACCTGATGCCTGCTCATTTGAACGCAGACTTTTATCTGAATTTTCTACGAAATGTTTTACCTCCATTAATGGAAAATGTTCCTTTAAACATTAGAAATACCATGTGGTTTCGACATAATGGGGCATCTCCACATTTTAGTTTAAACGTGCGCCAGTATCTGGACTAGCAATTTCCCCGCCGATAGATTGGAAGAGGAGGTCCCGTGGCCTGGCCCGCACGTTCTCCTGATCTCAACCCCCTGGCTTTTGTTTTTTGAAGTTATTTGATATATTTAGTTTACGAAACGCCTATTTGTAATGAGGAAGATCTCTTAGCAAGAATAATGACGAGTTGTACACATGAAGCCATTCCCGGAATATTCTATAGGATCCGCGAGTCAATGAAACGACGGTGCACTCTCTGTATTGAAGCAAATGGTCAATATTTTCAACAATTTTTGTAAACCATCATTTATTTATCAATAAAACAAAGTCCAACATGAACAAATAGTGATTTATTAATGTCCTCCTAAAATTTTTGGTAATTATTAGCAAAACAATTTTTCCTTTTTTATAATAAAAACGGGTCATTTGCGGACATACGTTTATTTAGCAAAAGATGTTTGTTTTGATGTCTCCTATCACCCCTTAAATATTGTCGGTATGATTTTGGAACAGCCTATATAACATCTCATTTTATCTGTGAAAAATGAGGCAAAAGAATGTACAAAACAACAAACATAATTTCATACGCACTGCTAACATTATTTCAAGCTATTATAACATGAATTTTAATATACATTTATAATAGGATACTATATTCACGCTAATAAATAGCATATATGTGTGAGTAGATGCCTTTACGGCTACGTAGGAGGACGCATCTGCCAATATATGAATATTTAAGCGAGCAACTGTAGCCTGCAGTAAAAGACACGACACGTGTCCTTAGAAAGAACTCGAGACTTCCAGTATGCGAGTGGCGGCTGAATTGTCGGTCATTTTCCGCATCTGCTCTAGCACTGTCAAAAACTGATAGGAATGTATAGGTTTGGAAGTTTCTTTTCATCTCTTGCACTAGAGAAACATATGTCTACTATTGTATTACTAATTATATATATTGTATATATATATATATATATATATATATACATTTTTATTCAAGATTATTTAAAACAGAACATAATACGTCGCAAAGATAAGGACCTAAGAGGGGGACTCGTTTTTCTAAAAGTTTATTTTAAAATAACAAAAACGTTTATTTTCTATCGATTTAAATTCAGATCATTAAGATCATTTGGTTGATTTATATGTTCATTATCCATACCTTTATGTAACTTTATGTAAATATACAAAAAGGTTTTGTTTAAGTATGACAATACGTTAAGCACGTGTAAAGCGTTTGTACAATATGAAACAAACATGTAAATAATTTACATATCTGTAGCTAATGATCTATGCGGGCTATTTCAGTAAATTTACATACAGATACAAACCAGTTGTTTATAACAGGTTTGTATTAATTTGTATACATTGCTTCACTAGCTTAACTGAGGACGCCTAGATGGCAGAAACATATGTATTAAGCAGAAGTAAATGCTGAAAATACGAGGTGTATTGTCCATGTGCATAGTTACAGATATGTAAATCATTTACATGTTTGTTTCATATTGTACAAACAAACGCTTTATACGTGCTTAACGTATCGTCATACTTAAACAAAACCTTTTTGTATATTTACCGCCATCTGGCTGGTTGTTAATGGACTACATCTACATACGTATTTTATCATTTCCCGTAGCAGCTTAGCTGTTCGAACGATAGGTAGCCCTCCAGACAAAGTCTCTTTCGCCCGTAAGATGTTAATTATTAAATAGTTGTCTTCTTATAGGACGGAACTTGCTTGCTCTATGCGGGCTATTTCAGTAAATTTAAATACAGATACAAACCAGTTGTTTATAACAGGTTTGTATTAATTTGTATACATTGCTTCACTAGCTTAACTGAGGACGCCTAGATGGCAGAAACATATGTATCAAGCAAAAGTAAATGCTGAAAATACGAGGTGTATTGTCCATGTGCATAGTTACAGATATGTAAATTATTTACATGTTTGTTTCATATTGTAACTTTATGTAACATTAAATATCCTCAAAACTTAAACATATTCCTGTGTAGTTTGATTCTAAAATGGGCTCCAATTGTCAAACGTGAATTGTCACACACACGTATTTGTTGTTTAGACTCTAATGAAATGTTCTCAGGGTTTAAGTTTTTTAAAAGGAGTTCTTTGCAAATTGTGATAACTCGATGCACAGTCATGTGTATACGTAACACTTTCAGCAAGGCTACAGCCTCGCCTTTTAATACAAACGATAACATGTTATCTAAACACGACCTTACTCCGCATATTGATGCATACACAGAACTACGCATCAGGGTTACACGCATTGTTCTAGAAACAATCATAAGTAAGGCAAGGATCTTCTCTAGTATATATAGACAATAGTTTAAGTAAGAGGGACAGTCAGAGTCACAGTCAGAGTTACGATATAGAGTTACAACCAGTCAGTGGTGCGAACTGTGTTACATCTTAGTAACCACGTTCTGCCCTGTCTGAGTTGAACCTAGTATACTATGTACATCATGTAAATATATTGTTAATCAGTTTGTAAGCGTTGAGTTAATTATAGAATGTTACCCGAACTTCGTGTGTGTATCATTTAGTACTTTATTCCACCTCGGACCTGCTACCCGATGTGGCCGCTCAAACGGCACACATCACATGGCAATTCTACCTTATTACCTGGCGATCTCTGCCTACCTTAGGGCATAGGGCCCTACATTATTATATGGCGATCCTGACCAGCCCTTTAGGGCATAGGCTATTACAGAATAGGCTTAGCGTACAATGTAATAAGGAGGGAAGTAATACGATAGGATATTAAATTTAATACATTTATTGTTCATAACTTGCAAAAATATACATGATTTTTTTAACGTGGTAAACATTATCAATTATATTTTTCTTTCAAATTGAAGCATATCATGTCAATCTTTATGTCTATTAAAATATACACATATCTATATATCTATAAATATAATTTTGAAGATCTTTGTTTGATTTTAATAAAACTTGTAAACACGCCTGTGTATCACCCTAGACCAGTGAGTGTAATGCTCTACAAAATACCAAGGTATGACAGTGTTTCTGTTTTAAATTTATAAAGCAGCAAAGCTTATGTATAGGATGTATTGATAGGTTTTCCAAAACAGTAATATTTTTAAAGAGAAGTATGCTATTTCATATTAATGTGATGAGAATATACCGTAGTCCGAAACCCAGATATCTTTAAATGCTCGTGAGACCTTTCCCTACTTGTGATTTAAAAGATATCTGTGTTATTTCTTCTGTCTTAAAGCAGGTATTAGAATTAATTCGCAATCAATCAATAATATATAAAGTCTTAAACACATTTAATATATATCATACCGAAATATCTGACCACTGCTTTCAATGGATTTCAAGCAAGTTCTCCTCTTTTGAAACAATTTTAGTTGCGCAATGCATCGATGCGACAGAGTCAGTCAGTCATCAACGATCGTAAGAGCAAGATCAAAAGTAGACATTCTTTGCGATGTTACTGAAACTTATATGATTATAATGAATTAGTTAAATACTTGTTATTGACAAAATAAATAAAATGTAAGTGCCCAGACCTAATTAATCAACCAACCCTAGACAACAGATTAAACAAACCTACATATATATGGCTGGTGACGTCAATTCTTTTTCAAATGTAAAATAAGTTCACTTAGTCCTTTCTTTAAAATTATGTTCTATATTTAAAAACTGTTGTTCTTACATTCATGTAAGCTTCTTAGTTCTTTCTTTAAATAATATTTTATATTTTAAAACTTATTTCGATTTTTAATGTTTTTTTTGTAAATAAATAAACATTTCCAGATGATGTATTTTAATTTTTACTTATTCTATCCTTATCTTATATGGCCAGTTCTAGGCACATAGAACTTCTTATGTTTAACGTTTGCATGTCTCTCACTCTCAACCCGTATCTTTCTTCTCCTTACTAATTGATTAGCTTCTTCTGTACCTCATTCGGGATGGCATCATAATCTGCGATTTGAATATAACCTCAAATTTCAAACATAGTTTAACAACTGTATAGTTTATTATGCATAAACAAACATATAAGTATTTTTATTGGATACCATATTAAGCTTTGTTTGGAATATTATGGAATATTTTGAGGTTTTAGCAATATCATTGATCCTTCTTTTGATCAACTGCACATATTTTCAACGGAATGCCTTATAAGTAGAAATTACAAAATGTTAATTTTAAAACACATATTTCATCATCTACTGTTTTATTACAAAGTTCTTGTTGTCTTTTAGGCTATTAGTCATGTATATATTATGTAGTAATATACAGGCTGATTCAGTTTCGGCCCTCACCATGGGGATCTCGCTTATTATTGGAGATAGAGTATAGGTTTAAATTTGGCAAAGTTGTTAAATTTTGTGTTTGTTATAAATCCGTAAAGAAAATAGACCTGTGACAAATGACCTTCGTTATTTAAAAAAGAACGCGAAAACCCCATTTTCTTCTTTTACCCGTAGCACCGACATTTGGCCTTGTAGAGAAAAAATAGAAACACATACTTCTGGCCATTTCTAAACCTCTATCCAGTGGTGTACTCTAAACTTTTATACGACGTGTCGTTTCTTTCTGGCCATCATCAACTATCTAATTTCTTATAGGCGCCATATTGGATTTAGACATCTTCAGAAAGAGTTTCTTTTCTGATTTCAACCATGTACCACATGCAGACTCAAGTTTTTGACATTAGGTTCTATTTGAAAGAATAAATTATAAGGTTAAGTAAGGTAGCCATGGAATTTCAATCTGTCAAACATTTAATTTATTATTCATTAATAATACAAAAATGTCATACACTAACGAAGAGAAACGAGATATGATAAGTGTTTTTTATTCTTCGAACCGAAATTCAACAGTAGCGAGTACAAGATATCTATAATTATATCCAGAACGACAACAGCCTCATCGTACCATTTTTCTAGATCTCGACAGAAATTTGGTCGAGAATGGATCGTTTACTAAGCCGCGTAATGGTCAAGACAACAGGAATTTAAATGAAAATCGACAAGATATTTTACAAATGGTAAATTAAAAGCGTGTTTTCAAATTTCATGTTAATCTTGTATTTTTATAGATAAATAATAATCCATCAATTTTTACACGCGAAGTAGCGTCAGAATTAAATTTGTGCCAGTCCAGAGTTTGGAGAACTTTACATTAAACTAGGTTTAAACCATACAGGATCCATCTTAGTCACTCTTTACTGCCTGGAGATAATTTGAGAAGGCTAGAATATTGTAATTGGTTAATGGGAAGGATAGAAAATGACGAAAATTTTTTAGGCAAAATCATCTGATCAGATGAAACAAAATTTACAAATTCTGAAATGTTCAACAGAAATACGGAGCACTATTGGGCAGTACAAAATCCCCGACAAAACAGGGCTAGAAGACCACAACATCGTTTTGGAATAAACGTTTGGATGGGTATTTTGGCAAATCGTCTCTTAGGATCAGTTATGTATGAAGAACATTTAATTGGAGAAAGATATTTAAACAGTTTACGTACATACGTATCTGACTATCTTGACGACAATATCCCATTAAATAAATTACAATATTTATGGTGGCAACAAGATGGCGCACCAGCACACAATGCAGCTGTTGTTAGAAATTTCTTAAATCAAGAGTTTGCAAACCGTTGGATTGGAAATAGGGGAGTTGTTGAATGGCCTGCGAGATCACCTGATTTAAGTCCGCTAGATTTTTTTTTATGGGGATATGTTAACAATAATATTTATAAAGTAGATGCGCCACAAAACATTGAAGAATTACGAGACAGACTTCAGAATGCCTTCGATGCAGTTCCTAGAAGAACTATACAAAGGGCAGTACAAAATTCCAGAAGGCGTGCCTAATTGTGCATTACCGAAGATGGCCAGATAATTGAACATTTACTGTAATGGTTTATTGTTTACTTTTCTATGTATTTTTATTAATGTTTTTGTTATCTTGTACTCGCTACTGTTGAATTTCGTTTCGAAGAATAAAAAATACTTATCATATCTCGTTTCTCTTCGTTAGTGTATGACATTTTTGTATTATTAATGAACAATAAATGAAATGTTTGACAGATTGAAATTCCATGACTACCTTATTTAATCTTATAATTTATTCTTTCAAATAAAACCTAATGTCAAAAACTTTAGTCAGCATGTGGTACATGGTTGAAATCAGAAAAAGAAACTCTTTCTGAAGATGTCTAAATCTAATATGGCGCCTATAAGAAATTAGATAGTTGATGATGGCCAGAAAGAAACGAAACGTCGTATAAAAATTTAGAGTACACCACTGGATAGAGGTTTAGAAATGGCCAAAAAGATATGTTTTTATTTTTTCCAAATGGCCAAATGTCGGTGCTACAGGTAAAAGAAGAAAATGGGGTTTTCGCGTTTTTTTTTTAAATAACGAAGGTCATTTGTCACAGGTCTATTTTCTTTACGGATTTATAACAAACACAAAATTTAACAACTTTGCCAAATTTAAACCTATACGCTATCTCCAATAATAAGAGAGATCCCCATGGTGAGCGCCGAAAATGAATCAGCCTGTATACTTGATTTTCTAAAATTTCAAAGGAATCTTTTATTTAAAATTTTATGTACTTTAAATAAATCAAAACAAATAATGTTTATTTATTAAAGAAATCTACAAGATTTAAATGTTGATTATGAAATTTACTACTGTGTTTTAATGTTTTAAATATCCTTTTATGTTTTTGGTACGTATTGCATGTTCTTAAATCCTAGACTTTAATATTTATAAACTAAAACGTAAAGAAATAATAATCTATAAGGCATTAAACATTGAATATAAATTTACTAAGTATACATAGATGTGTGTTTCTAACATGATCTGTTTTGTTACATTTTAAACCTATTATAGAAAATAATAAAAAATCTATATATGTATATAATAAACATTAAATTTGTTGTATCGGTGTTCATACAGGGTGCATTCAAAATTGACCTGTTTCAAATTTTTCATATTTTCAATTTGTCTAGTTTAGAAAGATACACAGCAATATGTTACCCTTTCTTTTAATAAACGGGCATTAATTAAAAGCGATGCATTCTATTTATAAAATAAAACACAGATATCGTGAGAAATTTAAGTTAAATTTTAGTTCGATGTAAAGTAATAGTAACGTCTTCAGCATGGTATGAACAGACTATGCAACGCTTGCAGCAGCTTATCTCTTGTAAGAATTTTTTCAGAAAGAGCCAAAAATGTTTCGGAGATTTAAGAAAAACGCTTTTGTCTGGCCTATTATTAGTTGATCCACATCGGGACAATATTTTCGTATAGTGTCTGCTACAAGAAGTAAAGCATGAAGCAGACCTGTTACGTGTAGTAAGTTTGACTGAACTTCTTTGACGAATTATCCCATGTGATGTATAACTGCGGCAGCATCGGCAACCATCATTAAGACTTGCTTTGGTAAAATTTCAAAGTTGTGTAGTGTTTTAACTAATACATTATGAAGTGCCTCAGCAGTACATTCTTGCAGTCTTTTACAGACTTACAAATAAGGGTGTGACGGTCCTTACGAGGTCATTGTCCATAAAAGGATTGATACAATGGAATTTTTTTTATATTTATAGTTTCATCTAAAGTGATTGATAGTCTTTTGTTTTTTTACTACGGTTTTTACATAATTATTTATTTTTGCGCACCGTCGGTAAATGCCCACGTAGAAACTACCAAGACCGAGGACGCTACGTAGTATTTGTTTCAAAGCTAACGAAACATTCTTTGTTCGATTTTTTCAACCGGTATATTACATGCATTTAACATCATACTTAAATCACAAAGAAATTCATTATACTGTAAAGTTTGTCTTTTCGGGTTCTTAAATAAAACTAACAATAACTTTAGACACACACACTATATTAATATTAAAACGTATAACAATATAAAACTAACTATTAACAACAATAAGTACATTTATGTATTTTATATTTATGTAACTATATTTATGTTTACTTCGTGAGACACGGGTATCGAATGAATGTTCCTCCCTTCTTCGACGCGGCTTTTATATCTGGTGAATACTTTTCTAGAGCGTTCACGTAGGCCTCGCGAAAACATCCAGAGGGATGACGCACCTCGCGTCATCGGATGAGTCATTACAATACTCTCCGTTTTTTTTTAGATTTATGCTATTTATACTATTCATATGTTTCCTACACAAACGTGAATTCCAACATAATAAACTTTTCTCAAAAACTAAGCACCTCACTACTTTACCATTACATCTTAAGTCTGGGAATTACCATAAAAATCTGCTTACCCTGTTAGCAAACAGGCGAGTTGATGCACTTCTATGAACTTTCGACATTTTCAATGGCTTTGCGTTCGAATTACACAGACGCGTATTCGTAAATACATCTACTATACACATTATGATAACTGAGCCGACAGCAGCTCTGAATCACTCAAATCCCTCGCTCTCCTACGCCAGTATACGCTGACCGAGAATGCCTGTCTCTAGTAATTATTCAAGATGTGTATAAATTGATGTACTAACTATATAACGACGTTCTTGGTCAAATTTGGAGTTAAAAGTCTTAATACTAAAATGGTGTATTATGAATAGAGAACGGACACGCCTATCACATGACGCAAAGCCCAGTGCAGTACTGGCGAAAGGCTGAATTTCTAAAATATTTAATTTTATTTATATAATTGGTAAACGAACGGGTGGTGATCTATAAAATTACGAAATACATATTTATTTGTTGAAAAGTTGTATTTATAAAGTTTTTAATTTTATTTATATAATTGGAAAACATACGGGTGGTGATCTAACTATCTAAAATTACGAAATACATATTTATTAATTAATTTTATTTATATAATTGGAAAACAAACGGGTGGTGATCTATAAAATTACGAAATACATATGTATTTGTTGAAAAGATGTATTTTTAAAGTTTTTATTTTATTTCTATAATTGGAACATTTTTATTTGTTCATTTTGTCGTTCAAGTTGAGTAAAGGAGTATTAATATTGACTAGCAATAGTTTCTCAAGGTTTTCTTCTGTCAATTTTGTTCTCTTTGAATTAAGTACATCCTTATAAATAGAAAACGTCCTTTCTACATCGCAACTGATTATAGGTGCATACTGGAAATATTCTTTTTATGTCTTCATATTTAGCCGTTAGGTTTTGTGGAATTGTCTTCATAAATAATTGCTGCAAGGTAATTAGATCAGGATTTCTAATAAGAATTACTTCAAACTTTTGCCGAAGGCCACATCCGAAGTCACTTGGAATACTTTTCAAATTATTAACAGCCACATCTAATGTGGTTAATCCGTCATTTAATTTGAGATTTCGATTTTCAAAATAAGTGATTAGTGTTGGCAATTTTCCAAAGTGTTCGTGAAGAAAGTACAACTGATTTTATAAATTGGGGATTTGTGTGAGCTCCTTGCACTCACCAATACTTCTAGCATCCTCCTTTAGCAGTGTTACGAAATGTTTTGACTATCGAAATTCTCATTATTCAGCATAATAACTAGTAGCTTCCAGCCATGTTCCCCATCTAGTTATTACTGGAGTGGGAGGCAGTGACAGACATGGAAATTTTTCCCTGAAAAGAGCTACTCTCAATGGTGCTTTTCTGAAAATTTGTCTCTGATATATTCACAGATTCTGTGGAGAGCATGTGCTACACAAGTAATATGCAGCATATTAGGATATGTTTTCTTCAATAGTCTGCCTGTTCTTAACATATACGCAGCACTATCACTGACAAATAAAAGTATTTTTTCTTTGTACGTGGCGTCCGAATGAAGCATTTTTTGCATATTCTCCTTAATGGTTTCAGCAACTGTTTCCGCATCAACTCTATTTATAACACTTGTTGCTATTACATATGAGTTATAGGGAATAGTTGGATGTAGTACACCAGCTACAACATTTACCACACAGCGTCCTAACATATCCACCGTTTCGTCGGCGCTTATCCATATGTATTGATTTAAAAGATGGCTTCTAATGCGTTCTACTGTTCTCGTATAGCACCTA
Organism: Melolontha melolontha; assembly: GCA_935421215.2. Taxonomy (NCBI): domain Eukaryota; kingdom Metazoa; phylum Arthropoda; class Insecta; order Coleoptera; family Scarabaeidae; genus Melolontha; species Melolontha melolontha. The sequence continues at coordinate 179,020,641 of OW285235.1, read as the reverse complement.
GAAACCTAATATTTGCGTTAAGTTGATTCATCAGGAACATTTCGACCATTATATTTTTAATATTTTAATATTTTTAAAGTGGGATTGCTAAGTTTATTTAATGGAATATTAGCCGCCATAAAAGTTCTACAGAGTTCAGATGTGTTTGCGATCCTAAGTGACGAATTTTTGACGATATTTTACGGATTTTGTATTAAATTTCGGAATCACTGACAATGGACATACAATCAGTATGACCGTCAATCCAACTCGCCATTGTTTTACAATGCCGTTCTCGACATTCTTCCATATCATGTCTGAAAAAGTAACTTAAACAATGCTCTAGATCTAAATAAATGAAAACTAAAAATGTGTGCGTAAGTTATTGAAACTGAACGAAATTCAATGCACAGTTACGTCGAAATAATTGGTAGAAATAGATTCAATCAAACGATATTAAACAGGATCTATCACAAAAATTACGATGTAAATAACAGTTAGAACTACGAAAACAAGAAACTAACTCACAGCACTTTATTTATCTTACGAAATATAAACTACTAAATAAAATACATTATAAAAACCCCGCTTCTATCTACGCTCATGAAAACACTATAAAAAGCACTATATTCTACGAATACAATAGCTGGCTTGTCCATTGTTATCGCTGCGAGCCCAGGTGGCCGAGTAAGTCAAACAAATACTTCATTGAATTACGCCGGGATGTACTCAGCGACGTTATACACAATTCCAATTGCCGATTGCGTTTTATGGAAATTGCGTCCGTTCTCTAATCATGAAGCAAAAGGAATAAAATTAGCTCTTGAAATTACTTATTTATTGTGATAATATTACAAGGTTTTCAAATTTTGTGATAGTTTGACTTATTTTTATACATCTCTTTGACAGAAGTCAATTATTACCTACATAATTGTTAGAATTGGAATCCATCAGCTTATAGACATAGTTGCAATCCATGCGGTATCGTTTGTACTATTTGCTCAAGTCTTTCTGGTGTGATTTCTAATACTGGGACGCCAATTCGGGCTCTAACTTCGTCAGCGTTTTGAGGAGCTGTAGAATAAACTTTTGCTTCAATGAAACCCCAAACAAAAAAATCCAATGGATTGAGATCGGGAGATCTCGCAGGCCATAATATAGAACCGCCACTACCAATTCATCTGTTTGGGAAGTGTTCATCCAGACAAAGAATACGTCTTAGGAAGCCACCTTCTTCCTGAATCCTATTTAAGATTGTATTGCAAAAATTGATTCGAAATAGGTTATTATATCCGTAGAGGGGCTGAACCTTAGAAACATGGTATGGATGAAGTAAGTATTCTCGTAGAGCCAAATGAGTTTATTACTAGGGATATTTAATGTAGAAGCTAATTGACGGGTACTCGCAGAGGAATCTTCTTGTATTGTGGCTTGAATTTGCTCTTATAATTGCACGGTAGGCCTTTGCCTTGCTCGCGTTCGCATTTCTTGGAATATAAGAACCCGTTTCACGAAGACCTTGGTCCCGCTTTCGAAATACATTTTTACTTGGATGCTTCCGGTTTAAACGCATTCGATATTCCCGTTCTACCGCCATGCTAGCATTTCCACGACAGACACCGTATATCATGTACAGCTGCGAGCAATAAATTTTGGTCGTCAATGTCATTCTTTGACAAAATGTAAGTTGCTGTATTGTGAAACGGTCGTAATGGTAATAACCTATAATTGAATCTGTCACATGTTAATAAAATTTACGGAATTTTTCGCAAGTCCTACCGTAGCTTCAGAGAGTCCAGCTTCCATTAAGGAAATAATCCTTACCTTGTTAAAATAGGATATTGAGACCATATTAGAAATAATTCAAAAGACAAGACTTTGATAAACTGCAAATTTATATTTACATTTTATTGACAATGAATATAATCAATCAGGTCAAAAATTTACATTGTGACAATTTCCTCAAATTTTACAATGACATTGAGGACCAAAATTTATTGCTCGCAGCTGTACAGATCGGTATATACATTGAACGTAAAAATCGTAATGAGCAAACAAAACATCAAGTAAACACAGAAACATGAAAACTAATCAAAACTATAGAAATAAAAATCGAAAAAAAAACAGAGATTACAGAAAAATAAGCAAGTCGAATGAAGTAGGTGGTACCATCGGCGCCTAAAAAAACGGGTACACGGTTTTGTTTGGTGTCTGAACGGATCTGACAACTTCTGATAACTAACATGACAGTTAATTAAAGCAATTTAAAATGTCAAATTTGAACCAGCTTAAGAAGTCTTTTTTAATAACGCTACTTCAGGAGGGATGGACTGTTAGAAGAATTGAGGATGAACTAAACATAGGTAAAAATACAGTGCTACGAGCCAAAATACGTTTGGAAAATGGAGTCTATCTCCGAAAAAAAGGTTCAGGACCCTGAAAAATATCATCTCGGGAGCAAGATGAAGAACTGGTAAATTTTATTAGATACATCTATAAGAGCAAAAGAAGTATCTAATTTTCCTGGTAGCATCAAAACTGCCCAAAACCGAATTGCTGAAACGGAATTAAAATATTGCTGTAGCACAAATAAGATATTTTTTACGGAAGATAATAAGCAAATAAGATTGGCATTTGCTCAGTAATATGTTAACTAGCATGATATTTGGAATAATATGGTTTTCTCAGACGAAAAATCTTTCCAGTCCTTTCATAATGGTGTTTATCGACCGCCAAAAATCCGTTATGATCCAAAATATGTATCATCCGTCAATCGAAGTGGTAATTTTTCTGTGAATGTCTGGGCTTGGATTAGTGCCAGAGGTCCAGGTGTATGTATTATATTAGAGGCAAAATTATGTGGTGAAGTGTTTAGGAGAATTTTAGAACAAGCTATGCTACCATCAGTGACGGCTGTTTTTGGAGAAAATTTTGCATATCAGCATGTAATACATATAACTAGAGCTGAGGATGTTTGCGGTATAACCATGGTTATATCATGTAACCATAGTAATTTACTATGGTTACATGATATAACCATGGTTATACCGCAAACATCCTCAGCTCTACATATAACACAAGGCTTGAATATTTCAACAATATACTTTATAAGTTCAGGATAATTGTGCAGTCCATCGAGCATAAATAGTCGAAGATTTTTTAAATTTACATAATGTATTTTACCGTGGCCCTCAAAAAGTCCAGACTTAAACCCTATTGAAAATATTTGGGAAAGATTAACGAAAATTATACATACCGCTAATTTTAGACCTAATAATCGCTTTGAACTACAGCAACGCATTATGGAATCATGGCAAAATATCACACCGGAATTTACTCGGGATTTGATGCTGTCAATGCCGCGACGTTTACAAAATGTAATTGACTGTAATGGAGCAGTGATACTAAAATTGAACTTAAAATTCTAATGTATTAAAAGATAAGGCGTACATGATTTTTATTATATTACTGCGTTGATTAAAGGAGTACATAAAGATACGCAAACTATTACTGTCATTCTATATAACCTTTACACATCGCTTAACATGGCTTGACATAAAAGCCAAAACACACTATACAATATTTGAAAATTTACGTCAGTTCATCTGTCAATGTTGTACCCGTTTTTTTAGGCGCCGATGGTACATAAGTATCACAATTTGACAGTAGTAATGCATTTGAGTGGAACAACATTAGGCTACCTACTTGGTTTTACCGCGTTGTTGTCAGATGTGTTTTTCGTCAAAATAAATTAATAAATAAATATTAAAAACAAACTTTAAAATCAAAAAGAAAACTTTAAGGAAAAAATAATAATAGTAATTCTTCTTTGTTATACATTGTATCTCATTCTGTCAATAAATATTGATTAATAACGCATATTTAAAGACTGAAAGTCCGAATTTTAGAAACCTTGTACAGAGGCATGAGGGATGGAACAATATTTTGGTTTTAGGATTTTAGACTCGAAATTTAATTAAAAACTTCGCCACGTGTAGCTAGTACGCCAATTAATACACACCTTATATGTTCTTGAATAGCATTTATAATGTCCAAGGATATTTTAAGTTTTTGTAAACGTGAAAAGTCTTTCCTTGGAAACTGCGGTTAAGTAAAAACTTAAAAAAGGTATATAACCCCTTACCACAATTATTAATCGTACCCTAAATACGTATTTCGACAATTAAGTTGTCATCATCAGTAGGTAAAACCACTAATCAAAATGTCGCACATGGGGCACAGTAAAGCTAGCACAACTGATCACGAAAAAACTTTACACGGCGATGATGACAACTTAGTTGTCGAAATACGTATTTAGGATACGATTAATAATTGTGGTAAGGGGTTTTATATACCTTTTTTAAGTTTTTTGTAAACGTATTGCTAATAGTGTTACACCCTATTAACAATTAACTTCAAAATGTTCTAAGTAAATCACATGCTACTAGATTGACTTTTCAAATGAACACTTGTTACTCAATCGTCTCAGAAAGCAGTGCCTATAACTTACTCCAGGTAATGGAACAGTTTTTGTCTCCTTTGAAGCAGCTTTCTCGAATGCAACTTATAGTTTTGACCTTTTCTGATTGGTACTATGTAATACACTTAATTTTCATCTGCTATTATATAAAGGAGCAAAAATTCTAGTGAATTTTGTAGAAATATACCCGAGCCTTGCTTACAATTGTTTACGTGTTTACGCTTTTATTCAATCGTGAATACACGCGGCACCTATCTTTCTGGCAAGTTCCTTATATTTAAACATTCGTGTAAAATATTGTGGATCCGATAAGTATATCCCTACTAGCTTATTAATCTCATATATTGTCAGCTTTCTACTACTCATTACCGCATTATAAATTTTCTAAATGTTTTTTAGTTTTATAGTTCAGCGCTCAGAGTTGTTTGTGGTCATATGGCCACTTCGAAAATTACCAAACAACCTCTAAATAGTTCCAGTTGATAAAGCAGATTCGTCATAATGTTTATTCAGCTTGGATTTAGGTTCCTGAGCTGGTTTGCCTTTGCAAAAATAATATCTGATCACTATACGAAATTCTGTTTTATTCATTTACCACGAAACCCTTGTCTGTCTGAAATTACTATCAGGAATAGCCCAATAAACGGATATAACTGGAGCTTGATGTACGCTTCTATGGAAGGTGTTAAAAACTAAAAATGCTAACGATATTACTACTATGTTAATATACATCTTTAAAAAAATATATTGTTTATTCTATTTAATATTTCATACTAACATTGTTTGTTTAAACACTAGGAAACGATAAAATCACGATCTCGATAATAAGATTTATTTTTGTTTACATGTAACTTATATGTATACCAAAATTATTAATTGGCATTGCATGTGAAATATCGCAATCGCATTATAATGTATACTATCGATTCAGGACAAAATCTTTACCAAGGTCGAGACCGTCGAATTCCCACGTTCGGCGATCCATACTCCTAAATCTTGTTGGAGACGTGGAGGACCCCTATCGCGGTGAATTTGCTCTGCTCGTAATAAGGGTAGTATTTTAAGGACAATGGGTTCCCTAAACCACACGGAATCTGTCGATTTCAAGCACGAAATATACGACTGGCATTTTGCAATATCTACAGGTGATATGTTTCTCTTCTCACGGATTTTTATGCAAAACATTTACGGGAACGTCCTTTAACGGTTCTGTGCCCTCGAACTTTCTCATGTGAAACAGATTTATTTGTATTAGTTTTACTAAAAAAAAATATTACGGGTAAAGATTAAATCACGTAGATATAATACTTAACGTTGTTATAATAAACTAAAACTTTTTTTATATTATTTAAACAAAGATTTTTTATTGATAGTTCGTAGTACAAGAGAGGCAGCTATCAGCAATAAAATATGTTAATAAGAGCAGAATGGCAAAAAAGAATGTATTCAAGGTAAAGCAATTGAATGATGAGAATATTTGCAGTTTACTCTTCACCACAATGTCTTTACTATCGGTCCTAAAACATAAAATGTATTATAAGTGACAAAAGTTCCAAATAGTTTTTCGTGAACTGCAAACTTTTTAAATTTTTTGTTTTCTAGTTGATGTGTCGCTTTGTCGCGGTAATTATCACTGTAGTGAGCAATGGTGGCAATCGGGAGGTCACGTTGGATGACGTAGTTGGTTATATATCTTGGGGTGTCAAGTATGCCATGTTAAGAAATTGTGCACTTCGGAAATATGTTTCAACAATAAAAATATTTTCTTGCAATGTGTACATTATTTAGTAGTATTGTTTATTAAGTAAAAAAAAATTGTAAGACAAATGTCAAAATGACATTAGATAAATAGTTATAAATAATAGGCAAATGGCTTATAATAATTTGCAGGTACTAGTTACTCAGTGTCTACTGAGATGAAATTATTTTTCAAACATGTTGTATAAGAGGTATCCTACATCTCAAATAATTAAAAAAATTAAATTAAAAGCTTGCTACATATTTACGCGATGTATTTTCACAATATAAATATTTAGGAGCATTTGAAAGAAAATAAGTAAATAAAAATAGTATGTTTGTCACACATATCTTCCGCCGAGTCTTAACCGATGATCCAAAAATTCTGGTCATATAGAGAGTCTCGATACCCGGGTCAATGTTTTATAATAATGTTACACATGTTTCACAGGATAGAGTTAATGGTTTGCATCCTATTTTGCTATCGTATACACTAACAGCTTTATCAACAGTCTGCCGTCTGTTGATTGCTATCGCCCCTCTTTAATTAATATTCATTGTTTAATTGAACGTAAAGTCGACACAGCGATTAAAAATCTATATAATAAAATTATTACTGGTTCGGATGGCATCTCAAATTATCTGGTTCGGAATTGTAAAATAGTGTTTCTACTGACTATGGTAATAGTAGTATAAAACAACAAAGTATAGTAATTTGGCGTTGTTTACTGCAACTTTCTCCCGATTATTATTATTATTATTATGGCGTCGAGTTATCTGACACTTCCTCAGCCTATAGCCGTGAAACATTTTACTCAAACCACCCACATATCTACGGGTATGAGCTCGGTGGTACGCGGCTCATAGTGCGTTGTTTTATACCCTATGAAACTTTAGCTTCTTTCATTGTTTCGACCTTTGCTTGATGTAAATCCATATCACAAATAAATAAAACACACATAAGATGTTTTAGATTTACACTATATTAATAAGATAATGACAGCTGTTTCGCTAACACAGAAGCTTCTTCAAATTCAACTTAAGACTAAAGATACATACAATATACAGCGTTAAATCAGGTAGTTGACCCAAGTTAAAATTCTAGGAACTATTACATTTATATTTATTGCTTTTTGAAAACTAGACTATGTCCTACTTGTGTGAGGTTTAAGTTTAATAATATAACATAAGCAACTAAGAAACAATATTTCAATGGGTGAACAGATTTAACAGTGGGGATGAATGCAAGTCTAATTGATCGTTTAGTAACATTTCTTAGTTTTTGAGTTTATTAATTTCTAAAGACTCTAAACAATTTAGCAAATAAAGGTAGAAAACTAAATTGTTTAGAGCCTTTAGAAATTAATAAACTCAAAAACTCAGAAATGTTACTAAACGATAAATAGACTTGAAATCATCCCCACTGTTAAATCTGTTCACCCATTGAAATATTGTTTCTTAGTTGCTTATGTTATATTATTAAACTTAAACCTCACACAAGTAGGACATAGTATAGTTTTCAAAAAGCAATAAATATAAATGTAATAGTTCCTAGAATTTTAACTTGGGTCAACTAACTGATTTAACGCTGTATATTGTATGTATCTTTAGTCTTAATTTGAATTTAAAGAAGCTACTGTGTTAGCGAAACAGCTGTCATTATCTTATTAATGTAGTGTAAATCTAAAACATCTTATGTGTGTTTTATTTATTTGTGAAACTTTAGCTTTCAGCAAGTATCATGGTGTATGGCACATTTTTATAGAGGTGCATTTTGTTTAATTATTGATAATTTTAGATTGTTTCTTATATGTTCATGACTTTTCTGATTATGTTCCAGGTTTCCAATAGTGTCGCTTTCTGCAACTCTAGGTATAATTTTTCTCGGAAGTTTTTCCAGTGAATTGTGCTGGTTTGTTGGAATTTCCTATGTAGTTCCTGTTATAATTATTATCGGCACGATGAAAACTTTATAAAGAGTCCACAGTTTCTTGATCTCAAAGGCCAGTGAGTTATATTTTTCATATTTTTCCCTACGATTGGATTGATGATTTATGATTATTACTATTATTATTGTTATTATTATTAATATCTTATCCGAAGTCCTAGTACATATAATTAATTACCTATTTATGTAAAGTAAAAATAAAACAAACAGTAAATGTCTGTATTAAAATTATTTTCATTTTACACTTTTAGTTTCACATGAAGATTCACTTAGAAACCTTTAATCTTACACTTCTTTCATTTTTAAAAGCTAATGATTAAGAGTGAAATTTCCGCTCAATTTAATTACCTTGTACAGCTTGTAATAGTATTCACTTTCCTTCCCTCATGAAGTAGAATTCCTATCAAATTGCTTGAGAGTCTCATTAATTTACTTTATAGGTGTGTTTTGAAGCAAGACCACTTTTCGTGCGAAAATTGAGGGGAAATACGTATAGAAAATGTAAAGCATTGCGATGTTAGGAAAATATGTAATTATAATTAAATAATGTGTCTATCAGAGATATAAATTTAAAGTGACGTTATGAATATGTGAGGAAGCTGTGTACACATCGTACGTGGGCAAATGAATCTATTGCTTATTATACCCTTATTATATTTCTATATACAGTGTGTTTAAAAAAAGATGCGGCAATATTAAAGGGGGTGATTGACCAGGTCATTTTATACAAAAAGTTCCTATAAACATAGGTCCGCATACGCTTCGTTACCGATCTACAGCGTGTTGAAGTTGAATTTTAAAAAACAGTAAAAACTTGATTTTTCCAAAGCAGCTTGAGATATCATAATGAAATTTTAGGCGTGTTAATAGCTGTGGGAGACACATACTTTGCAATACAACACGATGTTTCAGTCGTACCTGTGGCGCGCGTATTGGCACGTCACAGGCTGTTTTTCAAGAAAAAATAGGACGCCTCTGATTTCTCTAAAAATACAAATATGCTTTTATTTATTGAATTGTGAAGAAAAAAGCTGTCTTAACTTTTTATCGAACGACTTACCGTTTTTTAGTAAAAAAAAACATTTTAGTGCATGTCCATTTATTACAGAAAAAAAATAAAAAATCAAGGTTTTATTCAAGGGCAAAAACAAATATTTTACTAAACCACAGTCCTGTTTTATTCACTGACATATTGAATGACATATCGAATGAGTCTAGTGATTAATAATTATAATTTTGTATGTGTCGAATTTGTTGAAGTTCCTTATCATGAATCGCTATACGAATGCCGAGATGACCGACATGCACTACATTTATGGGCGTGCTGATGGCAATGCATTAGAAGCTAGGCGGTTGTATACTGAAAGATTTCCTGGCCATATTGTTCCTGATAGAAAAACTTTCGAAAGTATTCATCGGCGTCTTTATGAAACAGGCAGATTAAAACGAAATGGAGGAGCAGGAAGGCCAAGGACAGCAAGAACGGTAGAGCTGGAAGAGGATGTGCTAGACATGATTGAAGAAGAGCGAGGTACTTCTACTCGAAAAATTCCTGACGCTTTGGATGTAAGTAATGGGACTATTTGGCACATTCTGAAGGAAAATTTGTTGTATTCATTCCATATACAACGTGTTCAAGCACTTCTTCCTGCTGATTTTCCTCCTCGCATTGCATTCTGTCAATGGCTTTTGCACAAAATGGTTCAAATACCTCAACTCCTGATGTTGATTCTGTTCACCGATGAAGCGAATTTTTCAAGAAATGCAATACGGAATTTCCATAATAACCATGTATGGTGTGACGAAAATCCACATGAAATTGTTGAAGATCGTTTTCAACATCAGTTTTCTTTGAACGTTTGGCTTGGGATTGTGGGTGACTGCATAATTGGACCGGTATTTTTACCAAGGAGACTTACCGGAGAGGTGTATCGCAACTTTTTGGAACACGCTCCCTGGATTTCTGGAGAACGTACCATTAGCAATTAGAGATGCAATGTGGTATATGCACGATGGCGCACCAGCCCACTTTAGTCAAGTAGCTCGTGATTTGTTAACACAAGCATACGGAAATCGCTGGTTAGGACGAGGTAGACCTCACTCATGGCCTGCACGATCCCCGGACTTAAATCCCCTGGATGTTTTCATGTTAGGCCATTTGAAGTCCTTGGTGTACCCTACTCCAAGACTCAAGAAACCGAATCATTGCTGGGTGCAACTCAATTAAAACCGATCCTGGTGTTTTTCAGAGAGTTCGCCAGTCAATGAGGAGAAGATTGGATTCTTGCATCCGAGCTAGAGGTGGTCACTTTACACAGTTTTTGTAATTTTTGGTTGATAAAATTGTTGGTTTGGTAAAATATTTGTTTTTGCCCTTGAATAAAACCTTGTTCTTTAATATTTTTTTCTGTAATAAATGGACATGCACTAAAATGTTTTTTTCAATAAAAAACGGTACGTCGTACGATAAAAAGTTAAGAGAGCTTATTTCTTCATAATTGAACAATAAATAAATGCATATTTGTATTTTTAGAGAAATCAGAGGCGTCCTATTTTTTCTTGAAAAATAGCCTGTGCCAATACGCGCGCCACAGGTACGACTGAAACATTGTGTTGTATTGCAAAGTATGTGTCTCCCACAGCTATTAACACGCCTAAAATTTCATTATGATATCTCAAGCCACTTTGGAAAAATCAAGTTTTTACTGTTTCTTAAAATTAAACTTCAACACGCTGTAGATCGGTAACGAAGCGTATGCGGACCTATGTTTATAGGAACTTATTGTATAAAATGACCTGGGCAATCACCCCCTTTAATATTGCCGCATCTTTTTTAAACACACTGTATAAAAGTGTATGGCGAACATCAGTTTCTCTCTTGTTTATTTCAAGCTAGTGAGTGGGCCACTTTTGCAAAGTTTCTATTGCATTTATTAATTAACCAGCTGATGTCTAAGACTCCTTATAAGCCTGACTATGAAGAATTTAGAATTGTACTTGTTAATTTACTCTAAAAATATGCTGAAGCATCTGCACAAAAAACGAATGATTCTTGTTACTTCTTTTTCTATTTTCTTATATACAGTACTTACATACTTTTCATGTCCGGTGAGCCAGTGGTGAAAGGATTGGTCGTCTGAGCGTGGTTATCAATTTTCAGACGTTTCCAGGAACAAATAATAAAAAGCGAATAAATTATGAACTTTATGTAATACTAATATAAATATAATAGGCCTTTGGGGTAGTAACGTGGTAGCCTTATTACAACTTGAGCCGTTCGGTACACTAGGATGGTAACGTGGCTAGAGCTATGCATCGACCGCTATTATTACCCAGTGTTTTACCTCCAGGTACTCAGTTTTGTCAGTCTGAGTTGAGTTGAAACCGAAAAATCGCCATTGATATTACTGGCTAGATCAGGGTTTGAACCTGATTCGTGAAATTTATAGCCTAGTGACCTACCATTAGACCAACACAGTCTTACATAAAGATATAATATCACAAAAAAATTACAAGTACAATAGTATCCCGTCTCGAGATTAAGTTCACCTCGACGCTACGCGTCTCGTTGACCTTTCTAATCTCTCGACGGCAATGAACCACTTTCCACCCCAGTATGTAATATACTATTGTACTTGTAACTTTTTTGTGATATTATTTATGTAAAATGACATTATTTATTTAGTAAAAAGATCTTCGCAATACTTATTTGCGTTTTCCGCAATATGAACAATTGGGGCCTTAGCCATAACATTAGTTCTAGCACGAGGAACTGAACATGTAGCCGATGAACGCGTGCCATAATTCGGTACAAGAAACTATACTTCACTGGGTAATGACGGAGAATCAATTTTTTTTGTAACAACTTTGATCAAAAAGTTGGCACTAGAAGCATTCCTCCGTTCCGACAACGACTCCATGCCGTACTAGCTTAAAAGGCTATTGTAGTCTACACCAAGCGGTGGATATATTCCATTAGCCTTGAGCGAAATATATTTCAAGAACCTCCTTTGAATTTTTTCCAAACCCAGTTGCTGGTAAGTATATAATAAGCATATTCCAGTTTAGACCTGACTATAGTAGAATATAACGTTTTTAGTATAAACACATGAGTGAATTCTCTGCACGTTAGCCTAAAGCTTGAAAAGCAGAGTTGCAGATTGATTCTATCTGCCCAGTAAATTTAAGCTGTCTATCAAATAAAACACCTAGATCTTTTACTTCTAGCTTCCTTGTATTCAGCATCGTAATCGTAAGAAATAAGTTGGTCGTTTCTGGAGTAAGTGACAATGGCACATTTGCTAATACTTAATTTAAATTTGTTTGCATGGCACCAGGCGGTAATAATATTGATATTCCTTTGTAATGTTTCACAGTCGGAGATGGAACCGATTTTTGAAAAAAAAATTAAATAATCAGCAAGAACTCGGCAGTCGAGTGAGGTTAAAAAATCATTTGTATACATTATAAATAGTAGAGGTCCTAGTCTGGGCTCTTGCAGTACACCAGAACACGCAGTGAATATCCTGGAATTATATCCATTGTAGCAAACGTAGGCCGATCTATTGTCCAAATAGGAATCAATTAGTTTTATAGCCTCAGGAAAAAAGCCGAAGGAGGACATTTTTAGTGATGAGTATGTTGTGGTAAATCGTATCAAACGCTAAAGCGAAATCTGTATATATCACATCTACCTGTTCTCGTTTGTCCAAGCCTTGACTAATATACTGCGTAATTTCAACCAAGTTCGTTACTGTTGATCTTTCCAGTTTGAAACCATGCTGGCATGGGGAAATGTAAGGTGATACACAAGCATATATTTTCAAGTATAGAAGTTATTCGAAAATTTTGGAATAGGTAGATAAAATACTTATGGGTCGATAATTGTTCATAAAGTTCTTATCTCCATGTTTAAAAATTGATATATAATACGAATCAGTTTCCAAAAGTCCGGAAAAGTAGACGTACTGATGCTTAAATTAAAAATTGAAGCTAGAGGTTCGCTCAGAACCCGTGCACAATCTCTAATGAAAACCTCATCAAAGAAAATATACCAATAAAATCGCAGTAGATTTGCGGACCAGTGTGCATTTAGATCATATTTTCGACCGTACTATATGCCTTCAAGATTTTTAAACTTTATTTTATAACGCCCTGTATAAAGTAAAATTATAGCATATTGTCCTCAATATTTATTATTCCTCAAATTTCAAGTATTATAGTAATGCATAAGATATATGGACCAAAATAACACGGTGTCTAGAAAGTTAAGGGAATGACGTCTTACTTTTTAGAGATGTACATTTCAAAGATATTCTTTTTCTTTTTATTTTGAATGCAAGGTGCCACTTATTTGAAAAAAACACACAATCATACGTGCATACATACTTTCGTTCGATGTAAAAGAAAGAATTTTCGAAAGAACAGCTGTCGACTCCGACAACCAAACTACTCACCTTTTCGATATCCTGTACGAAGAGGGTTAATAATTCATCCCAATCGATTTTTTCTAAACGATGAGCAGCTTCCGTCCTCGTTTAAAATTCACTTGACTTCTTAACATTCGAGAGGAACAGACGCTGGATACTGAAGTCGGGACGAGAAAGAGTTCGGCGAAGTAGTGCCGGGTGGTAAAAGATAAAGGTGTCCATTGCTAGAAACATCTGCCGCACGTGTTACTGCGTCATGGTAATGACTCGGCTTGCAGCCTGAGATCAATTAAATGATACCGGCGCGTCGTTAGCACTGTTTTAGGAATCTCGATTTCGAAATTTATTGAGTAGAAAGGGGCCAGCGCAACTCACTGTACCTCTTAGTTAGATAGGTCTTCTGTACCGGCATACTTACAAAAGCCGTACGCGTTTATAAGTAATAATTTTATAACCTACCTGTTGTAGACGGAATTTGTGAACACGTTCGTAAAATATGCTTTCATATTAATCAATTTACAGTGAACATGTTATTCCATTATACGTTTGGTTGCATCCTACAGGTTGATATTAAAGCACTTTAATTTTAAATACGTGTACAGTTAACCGAAAAGAATTATGTATAGTATTTTTTTCTCTTAAAGAGGCAAAATTTTTGTTAATTTCATACACGAACTAGGGCGCATTGATATATAAGGTCTTTAACTATATAGAATAAGAAAAAATAGTGAGACCAGTTTCAAAATATAGTAAATTTATTGTACTATAAATATACATCATTATTTTTCCACATAATCACAATTCAGTGCAACACATTTCTCCAAACTCTGAATCCATTCGTCATTCCTTCAATAAAAAACTTTGTCATTTACTGTTGATCCAAATTCCAAACAGTAGGTCGAACTTCAGCGTCTTGTGAAAAATGTTGACCTTTCAATATATCTTTCACCTTTATCTGAAAGTTCCAAATCAGGACTGTACTGATCATGCGAAACAACCGCCAATTTTAAGCTTGTCACTGCCTTCATCGTTCTTGCTGTAATGCGGTTTGGCATAGGCGTGGTGCAAGAAAAATGTTTTCAAGTATCTTCTTCTTATTCCGAATCTTTGAGTTGGACGCCAATAAGTCCAGGCACTTGAACACATTATCCCTTTGTACCACCCCCAATAGATCTCTCAAGTCCACTCTGTCAGTCTTGTGTCCTCAATGAAAGCCACCATCCTCCTCAGCGGAAATTTTGAGTACCATCATAGGATCCAATAGATCACTTTCGAAATGCTTCTGTCTGTCACCAAGGCTCGCTAACCAAGCCCATGCTGTACAGGTGCTTCCTTAAAGGACAATGTCCAGTTGTTAAGCCGGTAATTATTTTAATTTCTTTTTTGTTACTACGAACTAGGTTGGCTGACAACCTTCCATCCAGTTCGATTAATAGTGTTATAGTATGGAGTTGACCTTAGCCTCCGATTCTTTTTATGTTCTCTTTCTAGCCATAACTAGATCTCTTTTCTAGCGGAATCCTTGGCGATTCCACATACAGGTTCTGGTCCTATGAAGTTTCTCTTAGAACCTTTCTTGGCCAGTTCGTCGGCTTCAAGAATAACCAATTAAAAAAAACACTTTGTTGGTTACGGTGTGCCGCAATGGTCGAAGCTAGAGCCTATATTATTTCATTTATTTATTTGTATACTTAAGAATAAGAAAAAAACATTTCCAAATAGTACCACTTAGATAATATGAGTATAATTCAAATAATTGTGAGAATGATAATTAAATCAAATTTTTTTCGAAGAGAATAAAAAGAAAGTGTACCTGGATACGAAAAATGTATGTAATACATATCCATACACCGTGGAAGCGAGGTAAACGCCGGTACGGCGCAGTTACACTAATCACTAATCACTGTGCATATGCTTATCACGTCTTATTGGACAGTGGGCGTACTATTTAACCGTAAATGCATTAATAAACAATTTGACAGAAAGTTAAGCAATGATGATAGCAGATATGTATAAAAGTAAATTGGCATTTTAATATCATTCACCAATCATTGAACAACGCTTTACTTACGAGAGGAGAACAAAGTGAAATAAGTGAGGTAACGGTGCCTCCCACATCGTTCAGTTTGCTTGCTTCCACGGTGTATAATCATAAAGCATAATTTCATAATAACTTCAGGTTAATATGTTGTTCACAAGAGAAACTATGATAATTCAGATGCATGCACACTATTGCACAGCTATAATAATTTATGCAGGCTTCATTTTAACATTTACTGCTAATACGCCTAGCCAATTAGAAAGAAAATATCTTGCCTTTTTTAATCTCCTCATGTCCTGGCACCCATGTCAGTGGCACAGTATTGTCTCGTGCCAGTCCATTGATGACCTGTTTATAATGTTTCACCAGTTTAGACCTGGTGGATGGATTCGTAATTGCTTTTATATCAGCCATTATGCTGTTTTTTTCCTCGGCGTAAGCTGCGACTGCAAACAATTCAGCCTGAAAAACCGTCGTTATGTCTCCCCAGACTTGACGATATCTTCCCTCTAGGACACATTCCGCATATACCCGCACTTGTGCCACAATTGGATTGTGTATCAGGTGCCGGTTCACTAATCGCTCAATCGACTTTATGCCTGTTTCCTAATCGGGATACATATTGCTATGGTTTTTTCCCTAAATTATTTTTAAAATTTATTAAAAATGTATGTACCATTATTTTTGAACTTGATTGTATATTTATGTGTAAGCAAAAACTTGTATTATTGAAGGACAGCTTTATGTGCAAGCCATATCGGGTGATGTGGACGGACAGACGAAGTTAAACCTTTAGACAAGAACGTTCTTTTTCTTTGAAAAATATATAATTATATATTTAAGTAATTTCGGGTTGTATTTATTGTGTTAATTAGTTGTTGGTGGATTATATTCAATTCCCGTATATTCTACGAGATTGTGTTCTCGTAATTTTTGATTGTATTTGATTAAACAACGTTTTCTTGTCTACGTGTCTCATTTATAATTTTTTATGTAAGTAAAAATATAAGATGTCTTATTAATTCAAAAGATTTGAATATTGTATTTCAATTGTATTAATATTGTTATTTAGAGATTGAGTCTTAATTAGTTGAGATAAATGACAAAGTATATTTTAAACATTTCTACGTAAAAAAATATTATAACTAAAAATTTTATACGTTGGGAAGTTCAAGGTTATTTTTTCATGTGTTTGATGGTTGCACATGTATAGAATTTTGATCGTGTTTCCAAGTTTATACAGTGTGTTTCTCTGGGGAGAAATTAAAAATAATCTTTATTATTATTTTAAAATAAGTTTGTTCGGAAGTCATTAGAGGATGTTTAAATTCATTTAGCGGTCATATTCAGTGAATTCTTTTACCTGTGTTTGTAAATTTTAATGCATAAATAGATTTACGGTAACAGACAATTATTAACAGGTGAGCATATGGAACAATTATTGGTGATTTACTATCACTTAAATTATGTATTTTATAAATCCTGTAGTATTCCTTCCTGGAGAAGATATATTGACTCTTTAGTTAGTTCGTACTTGGTTCTCTATATGTATTTTGATTCGCGTCTGAAAAATGTTAAATCGGAATTCATAATGTGCTTACTCCGTCCTGGCACTAACAGACTGCGAATCCCTAGATATGAGTATTAATTATGGTAAGGAATTTTATATCATTTTTAAATATTTTAGTTTTTTTTTAATTACTTCTTATCATTACTTATATTATTTAATCATTTTAGTTTTTGTATTATTATTATAATTATTTGTGTTGTATATAATATTTCCTTTATTGTAACTGATTCCTAAATATATTTTTTTTAACTATGGTTCAACCATTTTTAGGCAATTACGGATGAAGATATATCTAATAAATCACTTTGTCTTAAATAAAATGTAAACTTTTAAATAAAACACTTTGACATTTTCAAAGTCTAAGATTTTATATTTACCAGACAAACTAATGGATGATCATAAATACAAAGCTAAATGCGAGACATGACACACGATTAGTAGTAATGAAATTACAGTACAAATTAACAATGTTTATCGATGCGTCACGACTGTCCTACTAAATTAACGACGCTGTCCAGTCTACAACTTGCTTCTAATGCTTATGTCCGACAAAGATATACAGATACACAGACGCAGTTTGTTTTTAGGCCCACATTAAAAGTTCAAACTTATCCATGCTTCTGAAACACTGAATGAAATAGAATGGTTTTGATTGATTTCTTTATATAATATCCACATATACAACAAAATCTAACAAATTCTAACATTGAACGTGTTTATATTTGGGCTGATGTTCTATAGGATCTTAATACTAACAATGACATAAGTTTTAAATATTTGAATCTAATAAATATTTCTCGATCCATTTTCAAATTGATAGAAATATGTAAATATATACATGCAAATTTGTCGAAATAGCAATATATTGTATAAAAAAGAAATGTAAATAAACGAAATAAAAGTACAAATAAAAAGCTTCTATAAGAAATATTTAACATAGAAAGGCATCCACACACAATAAATCGTAGAGAAGATACTAGAAATCGTATATAAATAATAACTCTATATAAATCTATATAAACTGTTCGTTTCCTCAAAATCTTAAACCTGCGAAAATTCTACACCGATTCTTTTGAAATTTTAACACAACGTTGCATTCGAATACGAAGTTTTTATATACCTATTATATAGTTGTCACACCTATGACAGGTGAAAACATGCGTATGTCACACCTGTAACACGTAAAAATACCCTTTTTTGACAAACAGCGCCATCTGTTGGACGTACAACGTGCTTTTTGACAGCCACTGTAAATTAGCATTTTCAATGTTTCCGATTGCATTGTTAAATGGAAATTTTAATAGATTTCGATTTATTTTCATTTCAATTTAATTATTTCGTGATATTGCGTTGGAATTGATCTGTGTCGTTTACCGTAGCGTTCATTTAGTGAATCTAGTGTTCTACAGCGTCCGCCATATTGTTCGCACCACATGGGGTAAACTTTTATTGTAGAGTTTTTTAAAAATCATTTTCGACCAATTGTTTGTGCATGTATAAAACCTAAAATGGGATACATGAAAAGTTTTTTTCTTATACAGTGTCCGTCAAAAAGCCTAATCCATATGGGAATTTTTTTTATTAATTGGTTTATTGAAAAATTGTTTTCGGCATTAACCTCTGCTTCACCACCAATCACCAAAAAGCAAAAAGCAATTTTCATGGCACTTTTGTTCTACCATTAAAACGACGTTTGAAATTTTAAAATAGGCCAAAATGGCCTTATTTATCAAAGTGAGAAAAACTATATGGAAAACTAAAAATAATTTAGTATATTTTGGTGTTTAATTGACCTATTAAGCAGGAAGAAATAATATTTAAAAGCTATTTAGAAGCTAAGTAATTAAAAAATTGAAATTAAAACTTAAAAATGTAAATTTTGTTAACAAAAATTTCTGATATTTCCATATCTCTTCCCTCGTTTTCTATGCACCTAATAGTTCTGCTGTACAATTCATATGACACATTTCTTAGGCTTACAGGTGGAATCTGAACAACATAGTTTCTAATGGTCTCTTCTAGGTGGTAAATATTTCTAAATGGGCCATATTTCTATACTTGATTTATCTAATATCCTCGAAGAAAAAAATGACAAGATGACAGATCCCGGGAACGTGGTGGCCACGGATTCTCAGAAAAGCAACCTATCCATTTTGCCGGAAAAACTCCTTTAGGCAATTTCTAACTTCGATGCTACTGTGAGGAGCTGGACAACCATCTTGTTGGAAATACATTTTCTTCTTAATTCCAGGGGACAATTTTCAATTTTGTTGAAAAATTTATTTTGTAAAAATTCCAAATATCTTTCTGAATTATTTCTAAAAAAGTATGTCCTAAATATTTGGTTATGAAAGATTCCACACCACACATTCGTTTTAAAATGGTATTGATTACGTGCTTCTATTTGAAAATGTGGATTTTCATCGGTAACTATTTAACTAACAAAACAATATCCACAAATTTGTGTAAAATATGACGATGATATTATAGTGCGTTTGACGGAAAAATACACTTTTGTTGTTGCATTTATTCACATTAATTGTTGATTTACATTTATTTAGCGTAAATTATAAAACAATCTGAAATTTAAAATGAGGTTTTTTAAGATAAAAAGGCTTTGCACCAAAATTGTGAAATAACGTGACAAAATCTTTTTCTAATAAAAGATTTCTATTGTAATATTAGATTGTACTTGTTTAGTTCATTTTTTAAGACAAATATAAACAAACTAACTATGCTTAGATTTGGAACAATTAAAATTCAAAATTACAAGTGGAATTGTAAGAAAAAATTGAAATTTTAGAAATATCAATTTTTTGAACATCTGTTGAAGAAACTCATCTGGTTTCATAATTGGCATCGCATTTACTGAATATCTAACCAATGTTATTTTAATGCAATTTTCTCTAAAACCAAAAATCGGCTTGCAGAATCCGAGTAGTCTATTTTGATTTTTTTAATAAATAAATCAAAGATACAAATGTTTCCCATATGGTGCGAACAATATGGCGGGCACGATAGAATCGGCAAACCAAACAATCTCTATATCTGTATCGACAATGGAACAACAAAAAATTTTGTATACCACATACATTGATATTAAACATATTAGAAACGTGTGCTTTCAATTTTATTTTTTTACAATTTAACCAAACTGAGCCACGGCAACGCGTGACCGAGTACAGCTAGTAATAAATAATAATTATACCCATATAGCCCAGTAATAAGAAGGAAATTCAGAGAATTACAGTTAGACAAATAGGTAAATACGAGTAAGCAGATAGATAGATAGATATTTTATTTGTTATTCATTTGTAAACATCAATTTATTAAAGCACCGTATTAAGTATGAATGTCTATTTTTACAAGTTACTGAATTTTTACAAGTGACCTATCAGTATCACAAGTTAATACCATTATTAACATTAGATAATTCTGTTTTATTTGTATCATAGACGTTATAGATGTCATAGAGTTAGTTAAAATTGAACCATAGTTCACTTTCAACTAACTGGTGAAGTGAATGCAGAAGTAAACGACATCGGTATAGTATTTGTAGACTCATTAATATTAAATAATTTTCTGAATTTTCTCGATTTTGCTATTGATGGAATCATCGACACGACTCGTGGTAATTTCACTGAATTTCCACCCTCCTGCACGTTTTAGTGCTAAAATATCTCCACAGCATCCACAACCATAGTCGCCCCAGTTCCACGAAAAGCGGTATATAACTATGGCTCTTTTAATTCTAAATATTTCGCAATTTGCTTTGGGACAGCTCCAATAGTATGCTGGCCAATATTAAAGGAGACGCATTTTTCATTTCTGTATTCTAAAAAGAAAACGCAGGTTTTCTGTTCTAGGATGCCGCAGATTTACGTATTTTCTGGACAACATACAAGGCTCGAAGCGGCAGCCATGATTATTTATGGTAAATCTTTTTGTTGTTAAATTTTTTTGTTTGTCGCAATGTCACAATAACGTATTTGCTCATATTTTCTATGTCATGCATAGTCAGACAGAAGTTCATCACATCGACAACAACCAAAAAGCCCGAATATTGTTATAACTTTCGGAAGCAACCAATAGTCCTCAGGAGCGCAGAACATATAGTAGCGACACTCTCTCTTCCTGCGTTAACCAAAATATGCGAAATCCGCCATATTTTTGTAGGTATTTCTCTCAACCACAAATCTCAACCTGTTGACAGGCATTTTGTATGACGTTCTGTCAATGCGTGTATTTATTACGAATATAAACATTATAATATTTATGTTGTGCGAGAATTATCATTATTTGAGTTTGTATTTGAAAATTTAGTTTATTTAATCGGTATGTATTTACTTTTGTGGTATATTTTAATAATTATTACATTTCATATGTATTCCTTTTTTAGTGTTTCTTCGTGACATATCTATTTACTGTTATATTTTAATATTTATTCTAGTTTATAGTCGTTACTCTAGTTCATGGGTTTAATTTCAAGAATTTTTTCATTTTCAAATAGAGAAATAAAATCTAATAAATATTTGTAAAAATATAAAATAATCTATTACAAATTGTATGCATAACCAGTCATATGTATAGTAATAAATATGTAATAAAATGTTGTACATGTCCCGGAAACCGAGATCTACAAATGTTAAATGCATGTAATTTCTAAATTTATAAAACCTATCTCTAGGTATCTGTGTGACCAAAGGCATTTGCAAAGATGATTGATAATACATGCGGATGCGAGGCAGCTTCATACATCCCATAATTATGTGAGCACCTATAAGTTTTTTGTACTCGGTGCCAGTAGCTCTAAGAGGAGGCTTATTGTCCTGCAATGCTCGAATGTTGCTCTGCTCTGCAACGAGTTCCCAAAATTCGTCATTAAAGTACTGGCAAAAATACTTGTAAGGTGTCCAATTTGTTTTCTCACCTACATTCCATTCTGGCTCATGGACTTGTACGAGTGGAGGATTAAAAACACCTTCGTCCCATTTTATTGGTATAGTTTTTTTCTTACTGATCTTTTTGCGGTTAGGTTTTTGAAATGAAGTTAGAGGTAGTTCGTCTTCTGATGAAAAGTTATCAAGAGTTCGTGGTGAAGCTCCTGGAACTGGAGTGTGCGTTACACTAACGTCAAAATCTACAGTATGCACCATGTCATCTTCAGCTGCGTCCAGGACTTCCTCTTCTTCAGATAGTTCATAATCTATTTGTGAAGACTCATGTAGCTCATCAATGTCCTCTTCTGAATCGCCTTCAAGATCACTGTTTTCCGCCATTTTGGCCAACTCCTGCTCAGACAATTGTTTTTTCCAATAATGAACTAAAAAATAAATTATGTCATTCAATTGAAGGTGAAATACTAAGAAACACATTTTATGAATTTGATGAATTCAAACCCAACGTCCAGTAAACTGGACATTAACAAAACTACCCCTTGAGCAATCCCTTTGTAAATCAAATTGAAACAAACATCGTCAACACAATGCCAGTTGTCTAATTAACAGTTTCCAATTATAATTTGTAGAAATGTACATAAAAAAACACGAATCTTACCCTCTTTTTTACAACGATCCATTTTAACTCATAACCTCACACAATTCGTTCCAATAACAACGGCGCGACTACGTAAACGTTAGTACAAAAAATGCTACGTTGCTCTATGCACGTCCAGTCCGCTGGCCGCATGGATTTAAGCGACAACGGGTTCATTGAATTTATGTAAAAAAAAATAATTTTAAAGTGTCCAGCCGGCTGCACCGGTGGATCGAAGAGGATATACCATAAGCCAACACACATATACACAACTATGTCCACTCGATGTTTTGACTCACGTCATTTGTTGCGTGGCGTTATCACGGACATGGGCACCTGCAATGTATATATTCTTATTTCATTCTCAAAGTCCAATCATTAAACAAGGATAAAACTGAAACAAAAATGTGGGATTGTCTTCCCTGTAAGACAAATAAAATAGACAGAGATAACATGCGGTCATTCGCCCGCCATTACACCCCTGTACTACGATAGTTGAATAATTAAATTTTGACGTTTAACATCTTACTTTGGTTTATTTTCGTTTTATTGCTTTTCTAATTAATTTTCTTTCTATCTAGCAAATAATTTATCCTTTCATAATACAAAGATCTGTTTTTAATACATTTCCAGTAAGTATTCTTATCACTAAGTTATTTATTGGTTATAAGTTAAGAATTTACATTTATTACAGATATGCATGGAAAACCTCTAAATTTACAATCCCAGCAACTTGTGTTGAATGTCTTGAACTATTTTGAAAGAGAGAAAGTAAATCACGCTCTGATAAATATAAATGCAGCTTTTAAAGTATTTATTATATTCTTCTTTAAAGTTATATATTGAATTGTTTATTATTGTCTTGAAATAAATTGATTAAAAATTTCAAATTATTTTTTTGTCAAAATACACTAGAAAAATTTTGGGTATATTGCTTACTTACAAAAGGTCTTGCAGTAGATATAGTTGCTCAAGATTAAACTCAGACAGAAAAAAGTATTTATTGAAAATAAATAAAAGCAGATGAAATTGTCAAAATTTTACACAGCATCTAAATATAAGCCTTAATAATATAATGTTAAAACACTGTCATGAAACATGAGTAAGACTTATTAATTCTTTATCTTAACGAATGAACATCATGGGTTGTGCTAATTTTTACATAATGCAGGCTGAATTTTATTCCGGTCTTCTATTAGTGCCAATTAGAGCATCTTAAAATATTATTTGAAGGAGATTTGATCATTTTAAATTTGACATGGCTCTTCTGAAATGAGCTTTTATAGTAAATAAATACATTTTATGTTTTTTATATTCAGACTGGCACGATTTGTTGTTGAATATTTTGGTTCTTTGAATAAATACATAACCTACATGTCATGAGATGAATGATTGACATCACGGAAAATTTCATTCATAACCATGCTGTTCTTGACGTTTCATTAAAATTCATTTTAATGAATAAGGCTAATTTTGGCTAATGAATAAAAAATGTTATAAAATTTAGAATATTCAGGACATAAACATGTGTTACTTTTAAAAACAATACTATTTTATAAGTAATGAGTTTGAGCCAGAAGTGTTGATTTGGTTCATATGGATGAAAATTAATGGCGTAAGTCAAAACATCGAATGGATTGATTCTAGGTAAGCTCATTTCACACCATCCCTGACAAATTAACAGCACACCAATCTATGATATACACACTAGTAAATGCACCTATGAACAATCATAACTTTAATATAGAATTAAATACAATACACGACATTGTAGTTAATAAAGAATACACAGTAAATTTAGTGAACAAAATTCTAACACAAAACAAATATCATAAACTATTCGAAAGTAGCAAACAATAGTAAAGATTAAAATAATTCGATCACATACATAGGATCAACATCTGTCAAGATCGGAAAATTAATTAAAAAAGCCAACATTGAATTCGTAGCATTTAAAACTAACAATTTAGAAATTACAAAGAAAAAATAGAAAGAAAGGCGAAAGGTGTCTAAATGCTAAACATGTGAATGTAACAAAGTCTATATTGGCAAACAAGACGTACCTTTCAACAAATGGTTAAGGAACATGAAAAAACTACAACCACAAAAAAAAGGACTCAACATTCCTAGAACTAAACCACAAATTTAACAAAGACCTTAAATCTTACATATGCAGGATAAAGGAAAAAAAAATATATGAATGAAGCCTTAGAAATTAGTGGATAATGCGAGGCTTGCCGGGAAAGTAAGTAGCGTTTTAGAAAAAAAACCCATAAAAACATTTTGTTTAAAACAAAATTTATTTCTGCATGAAAGAGCACTTCTTAAATTATTTTTAAACATACAGGGTGCGGCAAAATGATAGGTACTATTTTGGATGTCAATAAAAACCAAACCACATAAACCAAACATTTCATATTTTATTTCTTAAATCTACATTTCGAGCCATTCAGGAGCGTTATTTTTAAAAAATGATATCTTTTAAATGACGGCCATTATTGTCGATGCACTCTTGTAGGTTCTCACGGAAGCGCGTCATTACCCGATGGATCATTTCTTGGGAAATTGCGGCGTCTTATGGCTGCCTATAATTCTTCCAAAGTCCGCGGACGATGTGTAGAAACTCTCGATTTGAGGTAACCCCAAAGAAAAAAGTCGCAAGGCGACAAATCAGGCGAACGCGGCGGCCAGGCGAGATCACCCCGTAAAGACACCACTTTGTTTGAGAACATGTCTTGAAGAAGATTAAGTGAACGACGCGTGGTGTACGATGTAGCACCATCCTGCTGGAACCAAAGATGTTCTCGGTGATTTTCGTTCAACTCGTTAACTTTTGGACGCAGGAAATTGTTAATCATATCAAAATATCGATCTCCGTTGACTGTTACCGTTATTCCATCTTCTTCGAAAAAGTAAGGGCCCCACACGCCGAATTCAGATATTGCACACCAGACGGTAACCTTTGGACTGTGAAGTGGTCGCTCATGTAATTCCTGTGGATTATATGCCGACCAATAACGGAAATTTTGCTTGTTTACGGTACCCGATAGATGAAAGTGAGCTTCATCGCTAGACATGAATACAGCGCCTCGGGGAATGTTTTGAAGGATATCCCGGCATGAATTTGTACGGGTTTCAAAATCTCTTTCTCTTAATTCCTGCACTACCATCATTTTGTACGGATGCATTTGGAGTGAGTTGTGTAAAATTCTTCGAACACTTCTATCGGAAATTCCCAAAGCAGCTGCATGCCTACGAGCTGAACGCCTAGGAGACTGTTGTACGGAATCTCTTACTGCATTCACATTTTCCGGTGTTCTTACTGTCCTTGGTCGGCCAGTAGATTTTCGTTTAAGCGCAGAACCTGTTTCCCTGAAGTTTAGAACCCACCGACGAATTGTTCTTCCATCCGGAACCGCGCCATGCCGAACAACATCAAACTGATTACGGAAGGCACGCTGCGTCGCTATTACAGATTCCCTATTTCTAATAAACTCCTCGACAACGAAAGCACGATGCACTCCGCTCCAAGCCATGTCGATAACTGAAAATTGCATACTTTTGTCTACCTAACGCGACCGCGTGCACAGTGTTGCCGGTTTTACAAAGCGAGCAACCACTATTTGAAATCCTACCTACCTTTTTGCCGCACCCTGTAGTTGCCATCATTGTTCAGACATTATTTTATCATGCCACCAGTGAAGGCAGCCACTGCAGAACACCGTTTTTTACGTCGTCATCGCAAAATAGTTTTTAAAATTTGTGGAAACTCATTACTAAACATTCTTATTGTGAACCGTCTGTAACCCCACACTTTTGTAGGAATACATATACAACGTATTTAAAAAAGAACTTCATCTCAGTAGGCACTGAGTAACTAGTACTTGCAAATTATTATAAGCCACTTGTCTTTTATTTATGGCTATTTATCTAATGTTATTTTGACATTTGTCTTACAAATATTTTTTTTACTTAATAAACAATACTACTAAATAATGTACAAATTGCAAGAAAATATTTTTACTGTTGAAGCATATTTCCGAAGTGCAGACTTTCTTAATGGAGAATGGCAATATTCCTACGCGGAATGCAAGAGTTGTGGATAATGCCGCTTTACATCATCACATTCGTCTAGTCGTGAAACACTTTCGGGCTACAGGATCTGTTTTAGCAGGCGAAAGTTCTATTAGACAACGTACACACGTATTGTTGAACACGTAGAAAACCTTGTTGGAGAAAACCCACGTACATTAGTTCGTCGTTCACCAGTTCAAACGAACGTGTCTTCTAATACCGTTCATAGAATTTTGAAGCGTCGTTTACATATTGCTATGGATTTTTAATTAAAAATAATTATTTTAAAAATGTTCAATTATTTGGGATACAAGTGTATATTGAAAATGTTATTTAAATGTGCGAAGATAAAAACTGGTTTATCCGAGGTCGATTTGATGTGAAAGTTGAAGTAATTCTGGGAGACCAAAATTATAGCTTGAACTAGATGGTTTCCTGGTGTGATATAATTAATTATATTGAATTAATTCGGTTTTTAGTTTGAAGGGTGACTTATTGATATATTAGAGAGTTGTAAAGTTAAATTCTCGTATGCTAATTGATGATTAATATAGAATAAGCACCTTCTTGTCAGTCTCCAGTAATTTTGTAAGTAGATATTTTTTATGATATGATAAAACATAAATTAAAATTATAAGAATATTTCTATTGTATCCATGCTTGTTAATTAAGAGATTTAATTATTAGAAATATAAATAATAAAGCTTACTATTAAAATTTCTATGTTAAAATTATCGTAATTATAATTTGTTCGAGAGGATTCAGGGTTTTTTTGTACATGTTTATTGCGCATGTGTAAATTTTGTACGTGTATCAGATTTGATTATACAGTGTGGTTCTCTGGGGAGAAATTAATATTGAACTTTATTATTTTTAGATAAATTTGATCGGAGTCATTAAGAGGAAGTTTTCCATTCATTTAGCTGTAAATTTTACAATGAATGTTTTTACCTCATGTATTTTTGTATAATACCAGTATCTTTATACTTAGTAAAGATAGATTTTTTTTCTTTTTTATTTTTGTATTAAATATTCAGTTTAAATTTTATCCTGTGTTTCATTTATTGTAATAACTCCAATATTGCTAAGCAACTTATATAATTTAAGTAAATAAATTTTTGTGAACATTTCACTGGCGCCTAACATAATTCGCAGACACGACTTTCCTTATTGGAACCAGAGAAGTTAGAAGTCTCATATTTGAAAATTCACCGGCTGAGAAACCTAGTTGGGAAACTAGTTGTGGATG
Source organism: Melolontha melolontha (assembly GCA_935421215.2). NCBI lineage: Eukaryota > Metazoa > Arthropoda > Insecta > Coleoptera > Scarabaeidae > Melolontha > Melolontha melolontha. The sequence goes on along the minus strand of OW285235.1, from coordinate 178,992,599 downwards.
GTGGCGTGTTAAATTCTCAAATCACTATTCATAGCATATTCTTGGCAAGGCCAACGTGGGGCGAACAGAAGCAGTATTGGTTGTAAGCAAGAAACAGAGCACGAAGATGGCAGATATAACATCAGCAAAGAAAGGAAGTGAGGAACTTTTGAAAGAAGCAAGGGCAAGAATAGGTCAAGTAAACACCATACATGAAGAGGGGCACGACAGGGTAATCAGGGAAATGATGATAACGGACATATTAATGAAAATGCAGAAAACGATGGAGAAAATGCAGGAAATAGAGAAAAGATTGGAAGAAAAGATCAATGCGATGATGGTAAAAATAATGACGGTAAATAATGCGAGTCAAGATAAAGTTTTAACAAGGGGTATGGACTCTTTGCAATTGTCAAATGAACAAGTAGAAGAAAGTATAATGGACTTAAATAGCAAATTATCAGAGGAAGTAGAAAGAAGACAATTCGCAGAACCAAAAATGCTGCATATGGAAGTAAAATTAGTAAAGAAAATAGAAGAAGTAAGGAGAGAGAAGAATGAAATAAATATGCCCCCTTATATTCCAGTACCAGTACAAAATGAAGTGTTACCAAAATTTTATAAGATTTCAACAACGAATCCCATGAATTTTTTAAAGAAGATAAAAGCCAGCTTGGAAGGTGTGCCAGGGGACGAGAAAAGGTTGCAAATGATTGGAAACTGTCTGAAGGATGATGCGCTAGTTTGGTGGGAGATGGTGTCAGATGAGGTGACGACAATGGATGAATTTGAAGCCAGATTCACAAATCAATTCTGGGGACAAAACACGCAGACAAGGGTAAGACAAGAATTATTATTTGGTAAATATAGAGTTGGAAATAATGAAACAAGAGAAACCTAAGTCATGAAGAGGTACTCCGTATTAAAATATTTAACCCCTAAGATAAGTGAATTAGATTTGGTTTCACAGTTGGTTAGACATTTTGATTTTGAAGTAAATCAGGCAGTAGCTATACATAACATAACTGATATGTAACAGTTTCTTGAATTATTAAAAAGGTTAGATGATGCAGAGCGTGGCAGTAGATATAATAATAGTTATTCAGAAAATAATATTAAGAGAAATCAATATTCAAGAATTAATTTACACAACACACCTCTGAGATCTGAAAGACCTATGTTTAATGATCATACTCAGATAAATAGAAATAAAATGGCTTCCCCAAATAGAGAAATAAATGGTTCAAATAGAGATAATAGAAAAGATAGAGTAACAGATCAAAATAAATATACAGGTACGAGATATAAAGATACAAGGCCTAATTTTAATCTAGAATCAATAAAGGTAGATCAAAAGAACCAATCAGAACTTGCTTGTAGTAAGGATTTTTGTTAGGGCCAACCAAAAAGAAAGAAAATTATGCATTGTTATATGATAAGTCAGATAGCGCGATTAATACTAGTTTGCCACATATTAAGGTTAAGATAGGAAAAAGGGAATGTTATTGTTTAATTGATTCGGGTAGTGTAGCGTCATTTTTGGATGACAAAGTTGTTGAAGAATTAATAAAGAATAAGGAAGAGAGATTTGTACCCACAAGAAAAATTACAATTGAATCAGCTACTAAAAAGATAATTACTGTAGTTAATAAAATTTATGTTATGGAATTTGAAGTGGAGAATCATCAATTTATCGGAGAATTTATTGTAGTCATAGGATTAGGAAGAAATGGGATATTGGGAATAGACTTGATAGAAAAAATTAAAGCAATAATATATATAAATAAAAAGAAAATAATAATTAATAATAAAAATGTATCGTGGATTCAGGAGGCTGGAGAGGAAGAGAAAATAATAAATTGTATGCAGAAAATGAATTGTATGAATAAAGAAAATGAATTTGAAGAAGGAGTATATGAAGAAAAAGAGTTAATGGTTTTAGAAGAATTGGATAAAGAAAAATTATGGAGAAGTGGAAATTCCGGAAGATATTGATTCGTTAAGAATAGATTGCGATGAAAAATATGAAGAAGAAGAAGTTAAATTGATAATTAAAAATAATATTGAATTAGTAAACAAGTTTCCCAGTATAGCCATAAATTATCAACATTCATTAAAAGTAGATGATACAAAACCTTTCAAAGTTAAAAGTTATCCTATTCCAAAGAATATGCAACAACAAGTAGAAGAAGAAGATTGAAGCATTACTGTCAAGATATAGCGATGCAAAAGTTTATAGTAAATTGGACTTAAGGAGTGTTTTTGGTTGGTACCGTTAGAAAAGGAATCGAGAAAGTATTGTGGATTTATGGTAAATGGCAAAGATATTAGTTTAGGACTGTACCAAATGGATTAAGCAGTTCTGCTGCAGCGTTGATTAGGGCTATGCAACAAATATTGGAACCCTATGAAGATTATGTAGTACATTACATAGATGATATTTTAATATACAGTAAAAATTATCAGGATCATTTGGAGCATGTACGAAATATAATTGAAATATTGGTAAGAGAAGGTCTGAAGTTAAACATTAAGAAGTGTGATTTTTTTAAGAGTGAAATAAAATTTCTGGGTTATAATATAAGCCCTAGATATGTCAGTGTGGATCAAAGTAAGCTGGAGCTGATTAAAGAGTATCCACGTCCTAAAAATATGAGAATGTTAAGAGGGTTCTTAAGTATAATTAATTATTATAAACGTTTTATTCCGTACCTGGCACAGACAAGTGCACCATTGTATGAAATGTTAAAAAAGAATGTTAAATTTAGCTGGAAAAGGGTAGATGCAAGTGATATCGCAATTAGTGGAGTTTTAATCCAAGTTAATAATAAAGGTATAGAAGAACCTATTTGTTTTATATCTCGAATCTTAAAAAGCTATGAAATTAAATATACTATATCTGAGAAAGAAATGTTGGCTGTAGTACACACGGTTCAAAAGCTAAGATTTTATTTATTGTGCAAGAACTTCCTAGTAGAAACAGATCATGCTGCTGCGTTGACATCACTATTGAGCACAAGATTTAAAAATAATAGAGTGTATCGTTGGTCCTATTACTGTCAGAGTACAATTTTGAAATTCGTCATATAAAGGGAGTACTAAATGTTACTGCCGATGCGTTATCTAGAATGTATAATAGTAAAAGTAATTTTAATTATGTTGAACTAAATGAATATAATAGGGATTATGCTGAGGGGGCATTTGAGTGTGATGTGATCCTTCAGGTCCAACAGAATGAAAGTTTTGATAATTTAAGAGAGGTATTAAGGAATCAAGAAAATTATAAAAATTTTGTTGTGCATTATTGTGGTTTATTTATGAAAAATATTAGAGATCAAAGTTATGGGATAGTTAATGATGTTTATGCAAAACAAGCAATGTTACAAATATTTTTTTCTCTTCCATACGCCATTCATGTGAGAGATGTCCAGAAGGTTGAAGATAATATCAACCATTCTCCGAATACTGTTACTCTGGAGTGTTCTTCGTCTGTGATGTATGGGATAAAGCCTATTAACAAACAAAACAAAATTACAAGCAGAACCAGATTTTGAAGTTGGCGACTCATTTGTCACAAGAAGATTAAATAATGTCACATATGAGTTGTACACTATGGATGGTCGTCGAAAGAAGGGACGATACCATATTAGTGCTCTGCAACCGTTCTCTCCACAGGTGCGTATTGAGGAAGAAGGCCCAGACTGAAACTGTTCATCAGCTGAGTGCGGGGACAATAGTGAAAGTGTAAGAAACTGACAATTTTCTGTGAGTGCGGAAAACTATATAATGAATAATATTTTGACATGCCCAGGCTTATTAATTATATATTTTTGGGGATGTGCTATGAATTTTTAATTAAAAATAATTATTTTAAAAATGTACAATTATTTGGGATACAAGTGTATATTGAAAATGTTATTTAAATGTGCGAAGATCATTATTTAAATGTGCGAGTCATTAAGAGGAGTTTTCCATTCATTTAGCTGTCAATTTTACAATGAATGTTTTTACCTCATGTATTTTTGTATAATACAGTATCTTTACACTTAGTAAAGATATATATTTTTTTCTTTTTTATTTTTGTATTAAATATTTAGTTTAAATTTTATCCTGTGTTTTATTTATTGTAATAACTCCAATATTGCTAGGTAACTTATATAATTTAAGTAAATAAATTTTTGTGAACATTTCACTGGCGCCTAACATAATTCGCAGACACGACTTTCCTTATTGGAACCCGAGAAGTTAGAAGTCTCATATTTGAAAATTCCCCGGCTGAGAAACCTAGTTGGGAAAACTAGTTGTGGATGGTGGCCTGTTAAATTCTCAAACCACTATTCATAGCAATATGTATCGTACCTAGAGATCACGTCAGTAGGCTTAATTATTGCAACTTATTTCAAGAAAATTTAAATAAAGACGAAATACCTGATCTAAGTTTGTTTACTGATGAAGCATGGTTTCATTTAAGCGAGTTTGTAAGTAAACAGAATTACAGACCATGGTCTATGAACAATCCAAACAATCACATCGTAGTTCCTTTACGTCCTGTTAAAGTTGGAGTATGGTTAGCTGCATCTCATCGTAGAAAAATAAGACCAATGTTTTTACAGAATAACATTATAAGCGAACGATACCGAGAACAGATATTAACACCATTTTAACTCAAGTGCAACGAGACGAATTCAATAGGGGTTACTTCCAACAATATGGGGCTACTGCACGTACAACTCGTGAAAATTTAGCGCCTTTAGAATATTAGTTCCTTCATCGAGTTATAACCAGAGGTGTTTGGCCAGCAAGGTCACCTGATCTTACTCCGGTAGATTTTTCTATTTTCGGATTGGTAAAAAGTATAAAAGTGAATAACTTAAATGACTTGATAAATACAATTACAATTAAATGTAATGAAATAACACCAAATGTATTGCAGAATATTTTTGACAACATGAAACGTCGTATTACATTATGCATTCAACAGAATGATGACCATTTTGTTATAAATTACAATTAAAATTTCTACAAAATAGTTATTTACTTTGGTTGTTTGGTTAATATCCTATCTTTAAAGTTTTCTTATTAAATAAATTAATAATATAGTTGTACTTATTAATTTCATCACCATATCTCCCCATGATAAATTTTGACAGTGGCAGCTAGATAACCTTCATGCCATTTAATTCATATCCGCATTTCAAGAATGCAGAACATCATAATTTATAGGAGAAATTCATGGACAAATAGATGTATTTGATTTTAAAATACGTTGTATTTGTAATATTTTGTAAATTTATGCATAATTTTGTAAACATTCAGTTATCATTACCTGATGAAGCTAAAGTTTGGCGAAACAATATTGTAGTGCATGTTATAGTACAATAAATTATTTGAAACAACTTTTACTTAATTATTGAATGTAATGTTATTATTGTTATGATTTTCTTTTGTTTGGATAGTTGCTTTTATCCATGTAATATTTCCTGTAATTGGGGTTGTCTGTAGGAGGTAAATGTATTATTATAAAAAAAGTATGTGTTAGGATAAAATAATTTAATTCAGGGAAAATTATGTGATATAAAAACTCAATTTGTGAGTAAAAAATTCTCCAAAAACCTTAATGAAAACATTAATTAGCTACCGTATCTTATGTAATCAAATCCGGTTTCTTAACAGTACAACCACCTAAAATACCCTAATTAATAACGCACAAGGGGTTTGCACGCACGTATGACTCTAAAATTAATAACATGCAATCATATATAATTATGTATCACAATTCTATACGCACAATACATAGACGGATGAACGTGAGAGAGAGAACGGAAGAGGAATGAGAAAGAATCAAAAAATCAGACGTTTGAAGCCAGTAATTACGAGGTGGTTCCGCCTCAATTCTTTTTATTTTATAGTACCCATCAGTTTTAAAATCGAGTCATTGTAGCATGTAATAACAGTAAATAAAGTGAACAAATGATAGCTCTAATTTTAGGAGCAACGAGTTTCTATTAATTAAGGAAGTCGAACAGTGATAGGGAAAGATTGTGGATATTTTTGTAATAAATATAAATTATAAAAATATATCTAATTCTTTCCAAAATAAATAAAAATAATAACAATATCCTATCTATACACAAAAGTGGAGATACCAGAAACTGCAATAACTGCAGAGGAATTTTGTTATTATTATTCTGTTACATATTTTGTTCATTCTAATTACACTAGCTTGCAGCCAATATGTACATTTGGTGTCACTATATTTTTTTTATGCTCTTCGTCCCGCTAAACTCGAAAATCACATTAATTTTTTTTGTGGATAGTGTTAAGGATACATTTAATATCCTTTCGTAATATTTTAATTTCAAACATTTTTTGTTGTTTAATAACGAGCCATCGAAAAAATTCATAATTGGAGTAGAATGTGAAATTGGGTTGGTACACTTCCACATAATGACATTTATTATTTGACATTGAAACTATAAGTTTGTGTCAAATTTTTCAAAACTCTTATTAAGAAAATTGTTTGTGTTTAGATGTAAATGGACAACATTTTCCACAACTTCTGTAGCTATATGTAAATTTTGATTATGATTTCGATATTAAATAAATTATTTGTTTTCTTTTTTGTTGTAGTATCATTTCAATGCCATAACCTTTTTTTACAATGAAACCAAATAAAATTGTCAAGCATCAAGTAATGTGTCCTTATGTGGAAGTGGTTAAAGTACCAACCCAATTTCACAGTCTACTCCAATTATGAATTTTTTCGATGGCTCGTTATAAGTAAATTTAGGATATACAGGTGTGTATAAATTGTTGGATAAGACTGACCAACAATTAATTTTTTTCCGGTGACTATGATCGGACACTTATTTTTAATTATTATTGGTAGGCCAATGCCAAATATGAAATCCATTTGTCCCTATAACGTCAAGTTTCCTTTCTCTTACTATGAATTTTTGAATTTTGTTTTATTTTATTTCGGAGGTATTTTGACTCTTTGGATCATATCGCGAGGTAGGAATGACCAATCTGGTCGTAATCAATATCAAATCAAAGATAATTGAATTTCCTACAAATATTGTTGACATTATTTTTTTATCGTTTCAACAGTTTAAGTACAATGGGACAAAATATGGGAAAAAATCACTTTTTCAGACCCAAATGAAAATATAAAATTCACTATCAGCCGAGAAAATAAAAATCGTGGAAATATGCCCAATTTCTATGCCCAGTTTCTTTGTATGTGGAATTTACACTTTTACGAAGATGACAAAGTATCTATGAAGAAAATTTATGTATAAATACTGAAGTTATGACCAATTATGGGAAAGTACGAAAATTCAACTTTTTCTCTATTTTCATATTTATATTTATTTATATATTTTATTATTGTATAATTAATTACATTTATCTTAATTGTAGTATTTCAATATAACGTGAGTGTATTACAAATAATTTTTGGTTTGTTTGATCGTTTTTCGATTGTGGTTTGTTCGTTTTGGAATCCGTTTCTCTTATGAGGAGGACCCAAATAAAAAGCGTTCAAATAAGCTTTGCCTCTAGTAGGCCATTCCTTTAAAAACGTATGATTATTAATAATTTAAATTTGCATTAGTTGTCAATTAGACAGATGCATAGTTGACAAAAATTGCTTTGTAATTTAAAATTGATTTAACATGGTTTTTACTATACAACACAAATCATTCATGCTAGAATCTTATTTTCGAAACGGACGTAAGATTGACGGACAATGGCAGTATTCTCTTCGAGATTGTTTAGAAGAATTTAGAAATGAGTTCCCTAACGTCATCTTTGATTATGACAGTTTTCGGCACACAGTGACACATTCCGTTATGGTTTTCAGAGAAACAGGGAGTGTTAAACAGAAAGAAGGCGCAGGTCGGGCGAAAAGCGTACAGAAGAGCTAGTTAATAATGTAAGAGAAATTATAAATAATGCACCAAGAACTTCCGTACGAGCATTATCACAACAAGTGGGCACATGTCATACAATTTTGAAAAAGGACTTACATTTATTTCCATATCACATGACCTGTTCTCAAGAAATCAAGGAAATCGACTATCCCAGAAGAATAACGTTTAGTCAGTGGTTCTTAAATAATTTTGATACCTTCTTGACAAAGCCTTTTTTTCTGATGAGTCATGGTTTTATCTGAATGGATATGTGAACTCACAAAATATGAGGATGTGGACTAATGAGAAACCACATAATTTTTTTGTTGAAACCGCACTTCATCCGCAGAAAAATGGTGTATGGTGTGCGATTAGTCGAAGGAGAATTATTGGCCCTATTTTTTTTAACGGAACCTTAACAGGAGAAAGGTATCGACAAGAAATTATTATGCCATTTATCGAACAGCTTGACGACGAAGAAATAACACAGGGTTACTTTCAACAAGACGGAGCTAGAGCACACACAGCAGGTGAAACAATTAATATTCTGCAGCAATTTTTTCAAAATCGGTTGATAAGTTTAAACACTGAACATGAATTTCCACCAAGATCTTGTGACATTACCCCATGTGATTTCTTTTTATGACCATTCTTAAAGAACTCAATTTATCAAGTACAGATACCTGATCTTGCAGGCCTTCAAATCAGAATTGCTGAAATAATTAATGGAATTGACAATGCGATACTACAAAACACTTTTTCCTCCATTAGAAGAAGATGTGAGAAATGTTTCGAACAAGGTGGTGAACACTTCGAACAATTTTTATAAAATTTTGCTTGTTTGTTGGAAATAAACATATTTCATTCACTTAAAAATGTTCGTTTTATTATTTTGACATTTGTCATTTCAATCAAATATCTCATCTCATAACCTACAAAATTCCTATTAAAATTAGTAACAAGCTAAGACATAATCATAATTTCCAAGGGCTACTTTGAGGTAAAATTTATTTGAATTCTTTGTATAATCAATGTATACTTGTGAATATTGTGACTGACACATGTCATTACGATGTATTAATTCAAAAGTTGTTAAACTTTCACATGAATTTTTTTAGTTTCTATGTTTTCATCAAATGTAATTTACATTTAATGAAAATTGTATGAAAAAAACCACATCCGTCCAGAAACGTGCAGATATCGATATTTCACTGTCGTTACAGATCATCAGTACACGATATTCGGACATAGACATGATTTTTATTTGTATACTTTCGTGTATATATACGAATTATATTGAATTTAATTGGTGTGAGAGATGACAATTATTCAAATTTAATCTCACATGCAATTGTCGCTTAATTTGTTGCGTTGATTCTACAATCTGACAAAATTACTCCTGCCGAAGAATGTAGACGCAAACACGTCGCGACGTCAGCCATCCGGGTTGTGCGGATAATGAAAATTGTATGAAAAAAAACACATCCGTCCAGAAACGTGCAGATATCGATATTTCACTGTCGTTACAGATCATCAGTACACGATATTCGGACATAGACATGATTTTTATTTGTATACTTTCGTGTATATATACGAATTATATTGAATTTAATTGGTGTGAGAGATGACAATTATTCAAATCTCATCTCACATGCAATTGTCGCTTAATTTGTTGCGTTGATTCTACAATCTGACAAGATTACTCCTGCCGAAGAATGTAGACGCAAACACGTCGCGACGTCAGCCATCCGACAGTAACGACAGTGAAATATCGATATCTGCACGTTTCTGGACGGATGTGGTTTTTTTCATACAATTTTCATTATCCGCACAACCCGGATGGCTGACGTCGCGACGTGTTTGCGTTTACATTCTTCGGCAGGAGTAATCTTGTCAGATTGTAGAATCAACGCAAAAAATTAAGCGACAATTGCATGTGAGATGATATTTGAATAATTGTCATCTCTCACACCAATTAAATTCAATATAATTCGTATATATACACGAAAGTATACAAATAAAAATCATGTCTATGTCCGAATATCGTGTACTGATTATCTGTAACGACAGTGAAATATCGATATCTGCACGTTTCTGGACGGATGTGGTTTTTTTTATACAATTTTCATTATCCGCACAACCCGGATGGTTGATGTCGCGACGTGTTTGCGTCTACATTCTTCGGCAGGAGTAATCTTGTCAGATTGTAGAATCAACGCAACAACTTAAGCGACAATTGCATGTGAGATGAGATTTGAATAATTGTCATCTCTCACACCAATTAAATTCAATTACATTTAATGAGTATGCGGATATGTATATGTTTTTTTGTTTTTTACGAAGGTAACGCATATAATGCACAAATTGAATATGAAGCCCGCCATCCTAATATCAGAATACCTTCGGTACACACGTTTAGACGATTAAATCAGCGTTTACGGGAAACTGGTATACTTGCTCCTAAACATGCTGGTGCAGGTAGAATCCGTAGTAGACGCACTATCCATTTAGAGGAGCAAATATTGGAACTAGTAGAACAGGAACCGACTTGTAGTACTAGGGAAATCGCACGACAGTTAAATGTTCCAAGTAATAAAACCGTTCATACTGTCTTAAAAGGAAATCTCTTGTATCCTTATCATTTTACAAAAGTGCAACTACTGTATGATAATGACAATTTAAGAAGAAATAATTTTTGCAACCAATTTCTAAATATTTTGCGAGATCGGCCCAATTTTCATCAAAAAGTGTTGTGGACTGATGAATCTTATTTTACAAGAGACGGAACATTGAACAGACTTAATATGCATTACTGGCAGGATGAAAATCCAAAAGTAGTTAGAGAGTTTGGCCATCAACGTAGACTTTCACTAAACGTGTAGATAGGGATTATTAACCGGAGAGTGATTGGACCATTTTATCTTCCAAATCGATTAAGCACGGAAAATTTTCTACAATTCCTTGAAAATTTGTTTGATGATTTGCCATTAACTGTTGTTCGGGTCGTAATGTTTATGTTGAACGGGACTTCAGTTCACAACGCACGCATTGTAAATAAGTAAAAATAAATATTGCGATTTTCGACTTTAGGGACCCAAAGTGCATAAGGAAAATATAGTGGCTCTTAAATGTACATTTTTTAATTTTGTAAACTAGCGTTATTGATTCTGCAAAGAAATTATGGCAATTCTAAAACTGAAGCGCCAGGATCATGGAAAATGGAATTATTTTAACAACATTACTCATCACAAAAAATATGTAAATACTGTCGAGCAATTCATTAAATCTAATCCTTGTTGTATATAGTCTTATTTCTAAACACAGCAAAGCACTAATCCTCAAAATATTCTTGATTCTTTAGCTTAATCTTTCCCTAGTGTATATAGCACTCCTATATATACCACTAGCCTCCCTATTACAGAGCTCTCCCCTTTTTGAATACCTCCAATATCTAATTCTGAGTTAAAAGAAATTATGTTCTCTCTCCCAAATAGATAGATATGTATCAGGTGACGATTTAGTACCTAGCTTTCTTATGAAGGATGCTCGAAATGTTTTTGCTGTTTTCATTACGAAAGATTATTAATATGTACTTCAATTTCTTCATCCGTTCGCCCTAGATTCTGGAAGCGAGCTAGAATTGTTCCTGTCTTAAAAAAGAAGGCGACAAAGTTAATATGTCAAACTATCGTTTTATTGCTATTCTTTCCATTTTCGGTAAAATATATGAACAGGATTTATACACTTGCACATTTCATAATATCCGCTCTAATATTTCTTCGCCACAACATGCCCTCTTCTAGATCTACTGTAACTAACATCCCAACTTTCACACAATATGTTAATGATTCTATTTATTATGAAGATCATATTAATTGTATTTATTTTGACTAATCCCCCGCGCATTTGATACTATCGATCATGTAATACTTTTAATTAAACGTTCCTCTTTTGGTTTTTCTCCTCACCTTCTCAGACTTAGAAGTCGTAAGTAAACCTTCGGGTTAATTATGTTTTTTTTTTATAACACAGTCGATTCCGATTAATTGGGTCCTCGGATAATTGGGACAGCCGCTTTTTTGGGACATCTCTAATAAAACGGAATCAAATATAAGTAAAACTTCACCGTTTTATCGAGATAAAAAACCGTTTTATCGGGACAAAACATCGAATAATAATAAAGACAAAAGTCGACTCATCTCTTAATGTGCGCTCTTCCAAGTTATACATAATACAAATTGTGTGTGGGCCCCTTCGTTCAAAATGCCCCGTAGAGACTTAAATGTTGTTCAAAAAGTGAAACTGTTAAACAAAATAAAAGAGCACCCAAACACAACGAATCGGAGTTTATCTGAAATTTTAAAGGTACTGAAAACTACGATTGCGCGAATTCGTGCAAGTGAAAGGGAACTCCGTGAACAAATTAGCATCGCAGGTGCGAGTGGGCGTGAAGTGCAGCAAAAACGTAAACGAGAAGGAAAAGATGCTGAAGTTGACGAAGCGCTCAACAAATGGTTTGGCGTTGTTACTAAGAGAGATGTTCGTGTGTTCGGGCCTATATTAAAATGCACAGCCGAAGAGTTTGCAAAGAAGCTGGGCCAGAAGCATGAAAATTTTAAGGCGACCGAGGGGTGGCTTTCTCGTTGGAAAAAAGAGACAGGACATCAAGTTTAAAAAAGTTCATGGGCAAAAAGCGAGTGCTGTGTGTGTTTTGTCTGCTGATAGGTGAAAACTCGAAAGGCTTCCCGAAATTATGAACGAATTTACACCGGAAAACATTTACAACGCCCATGAGACAGGGTAGTATTATAAAACGACTCCAGATGGTTTTCTTTGTTTTCAAAAAGACAATTTAGCAGGTTCGAAGAAAGCAATGGAAAGAATAACTGTTTTATGCTGTACGAACATGACAGAGAATGACAAGAAAAAACTGCTTGTTAAGCTAATTCGAATACATGGACGACGTCGTTAATTTTTCTAGATTGGCGGAAAAGTTGGAATAAAGAATTGAAACGCCAATCCAGATCCATAATTCTGATTCTAGACAATTGTGCTGCTCATCCATACACCGACACCTTACATAACTCTTGAATATCTGCCACCAAACACAACATCTTTGACTCAACCCTTGGACTTGGGCATTATTAAAAATCTAAAAACTAAGTGCAGAACTAAACTAATAAATTTCAATACAAAGGTATTTTTAATAATATAAAATATTACTAAAAATCTGGTGTGAAGAACACAAATGCAGGTTCACTATTAATATTTTCTGTGAACGTGTCCGAATATATCCTATCCCCAGAGACGTAGATACGTATTTCGCTTTTCTACAAGCTCATCGGTACGCCCCTGCTGGAGAAAGGATATTTCCAGACACATTCACAGAAAAGAACCACCTCGCCCTATCACCGTAATTATCTAGACCGAGCGCAGAAGTAAATTCGGCGCTACCTGTTGTCAGACAGCCGAAGTACCTCGCATACCGTCCACCTAATTAATGTGAAGTAACGACGCCCTTCCAAAGGTTAGCACAGCCAATCTCTCTAGAAAACTGCATTTTGTTTGTGCCTTCAGTCATACTACGGCTTAACCGCATGTGTAATGTATCAGAATAATTGAAACATACATGAGTAGGTAAACCCCACCAGTTTTGTATAATACAAAGGTATTTTTAATAATATAAAATATTACTAAAAATCTGGTGTGAAGAACACAAATGTAGGTTCACTATTAATATTTTCTGTGAACGTGTCCGAATATATCCTATCCCCAGAGACGTAGATACGTATTTCGCTTTTCTAGAAGCTCATCGGTACGCCATTGCTGGAGAAAGGATATTTCCAGACACATTCACAGAAAAGAACCACCTCGCCCTATCACCGTAATTATCCAGACCGAGCGCAGATACATTACACATGCGGTTAAGCCGTAGTATGAGCGAAGGCACAAACAAAATGCAGTTTTCTAGCCTTTGGAAGGGCGTCGTTACTTCACATTAATTATGTGGACGGTATGCGAGGTACTTCGGCTGTCTGACAACAGGTAGCGCCGAATTTACTTCTGCGCTCGGTCTGGATAATTACGGTGATAGGGCGAGGTGGTTCTTTTCTGTGAATGTGTCTGGAAATATCCTTTCTCCAGCAGGGGCCTACCGATGAGCTTGTAGAAAAGCGAAATACGTATCTACGTCTCTGGAGATAGGATATATTCGGACACGTTCACAGAAAATATTAATAGTGAACCTGCATTTGTGTTCTTCACACCAGATTTTTAGTAATATTTTATATTATTAAAAATACATTTGTATTATACGAAACTGGTGGGGTTTACCTACTCATGTATGTTTCAATTATTCTGATATAATAAATTTCATTTTAGAAAAAATTCAAGAAAATTTATTGGGATTGGGCAGCATTCTGTAAGCCATAAACTTCGTTGAAGACAGCTGGAGGGATATTAATAGGAAAACAATAAAAAATTGTTTTGCTTATTGCAATTTTAAAATGACCTCGCAAAGCTTGAGTGAAAGCCCCGAGAAAATGGATGAAGGTGTCAACGACGACAATTGTGTTGATAGAGACTGGAATACAAAATCAAGAGAAATTCACCGATTTAGACAAAGATTTGAGTTGCTGCGATGAAAATAAAAATCTTGATGTAGATATCATTGATGAAATAAAAGAACGCCTACGAAAAGCCGAAGAAGAAATCGAGACTATGTCCGTTTCTTTGCTAGAAATATGAAATTATCGAAAAGTGAAGACAATTTTTTTGCAGAAAGGGAATGAGGGAAGTCCTTTAGACGCCCTTATCACGTGCTTCAATTTTGTTAATAACTGAGTCAATTAAGAAAAGAAACCAAAGTACTCTTGACTCTTACTTGTTAAATAAGATTACTTAATTTTTGTTATGTTGTTTTCGCTGTTGTTTACATACCTAATAATGTACATGCTTTACGTATGTACATATATGTACCTACATATATGCATTATATCTACCAGTATACATACATGACCCCGTAATTCGGATTTTGTTTTATGTACATATATTGTATGTATTGTTTATTATGTATGTATTTAGTACTGAAGACCACAATACTAAATGTATATGTTTGTAAGTAAACCAGTCAATGCACATTGAGATGTTTTTCTTTGGTTTATTCATGATCTCCGATTTATTGGGACCTTCGAATTATTGGTACGAAATACTTTCCCCATGTGTGTCCCGATTAAGCGGAATCGACTGTAGTTACATATTGCTATGAATTTTTCCTAAAATAACACAGGCCTACAAAAAAATTTTTTTTTTTGGTGCATATGTGTTTGTTTGAATTGTCGATAAAGTAGGTAATGTACAGTATATTGACATACGTCATTTTAACTCATCAGCTCTAGTTTACCTACTACCCTCATTGTGAATTGTTGTCGGTCTTGTTATGGTCTTGTTCGTAACAAGTCATTATTACAAAATCATCGATAAAGTTTGTGTTACTATTTCATTATGGCTAGTACGTCCAGACGTTGTGTTAACGAGCCTGATATATTTTGTTATGTTTGTGGTGAATACATACTGAAAAATCAGCGTAAATCGATTACAAACACAGTGCGTCGTTTGTATTTTGCTTACTTCGGTATTGAAATTCTACACCAAGATAAAGTGTGGGTGCCTCATTGTGTTTGTAAAATATGCGTTGAACATTTGCGACAATGGGAGAGAGGGAAACGTAAGTCTTTGAAGTTTGGAGAGTAGATATACTATGCCGGTTCTAGCTCAAAATCCCATGTATTTTCTTATGGAGGTTCATTTTGCACTTTTTCAATTTGGACATATTAATCCGGGACACCTCTATATACACTCGTAGATCTGTTTACAGATCTACGAATGTATATAGAGGGTGTCCCACTGAATGTTCGCGGGGGTGAGTTTTACATAGGGGTGAGAAGCTTGCAAGGCGGTTATTATTATAATTATGCGGGGGGGTGAGTTTTACATAGGGGTGAGAAGCTTGCAAGGCGGTTATCGGCGCTAGCGCGTATGATTTCAGAGGTGATATCATCTTTATTAGTTCGTTTGCTCCTTTTCTTCGGACCTGTTCATTCCTGCTTCATATCTATTCAGACCTAATCATTATTAGTTCAGAGATATTTAGAAGAGAGATGACGTCACATATTTAGAATTATTTGATTTTTTTTATTTTTAAAAATATCACATTTAAAATTTTTTTATATTTTTAATGTCGGGACGTCGAGGAATTGAACTCGGGTCCTTCTAGGTGTAAGACAGACACCTTAACCGTTCGGCCACACCCGAGATGTAAATTGGATATTGTAAAACGCATAAGTAGTCTATTACAAAATGTGGAAACTCAACTTTAAATAACTTAGAGAAATTATTCATTAAATTCGCGTTTAATTTACATATAATTAGTATTAATTATCCCCGTTTAATACTCGATATATTTTACATTTTTCAGCAGATATCAACCGTAATTTTGTGTGTAATATTAGAATTAGAGGTAAATATATCGACACAGGTCATTGAGTAGATATGTGGATTGTTCGATAAACTGCTTTTCATGAAAGATAGTATCTTCCCTCATTTTAAGAGAGGCGATGATGAATTGATTGTAATTATTCGATTTTTTCTATTTTTAAAAATATCACATTTATATTTTTAATGTCGGGACGTCGGGGAATCGAACTCGGATTCTTTAGAGTGAGACGCCGGGATTCTATCACGAGACCACGCTGGGTAGTATGAATAGGATATTTTATAAGTTATATATATTATCTAACCTATTACTATAAATTATTTTTCCAAGTTAAATTAGAATTACTATCATAGGTGGATATATCGATCGAGTCTTAATAATCGTTAAATTTACGGTTAATTTGCATATAATTGCATATAATACTCAATATATTTGACAACCATAGTTTTGTGTGCAGGATATCGGTTGTAGTTCAACATATTTAAAATTTTTTATATTTTTAATGTCGGAGTGTCGGGAATCGAACGTGGGCCATGCTTCACATAAGTCGGCTTCTTAGGCGCTAGACCATACGGCCCTCCAGAATTTAATTTTTTATAACTTACCTATATTGTCTGACTTATCCCAAATTATTATAAATTATTTTTCCAAGTTAAATTAGAATTACTATTATAGGTAGATATATCGATCGGGTCTTAATAATCGATAAATTTACGTTTAATTTACATATAATTAGTATTAATTACACCGTTTAATTTATTTACTCTGTGATAGACATTATAATCGACTGGAGCAGGGCGATCATATAGATGGATTTCCGTCAGCAAAAAAATTAAGTGTTGGTTCCGCTTAATATCACATTGAGATGTATATAAATATGTAAATTTAAAATAAAAAAGATATAAAGTCATTTATGTTTTATTTATAAAGTATAATATAAAGTATAATATATAGGTAATGATAATAAAATCATAATATATTTTTATTGTCTATCCAAGAATTGTGTGAGCTGTTCAACCCCAACCACTTCACGTATACTTTATTACGCTTCCGTCGCAAAATCCTTTCAACGAGGTACACGTTCCTATGAATAGTCTTCTGTAATTCCAGTTCATAGAAGCTGCCTAGTATTGGTCGACCGGACATATCCTCAAGCATATATGTCGAAGGATTTGTAATATTTGCTTTAACTATTCGGAACAATTCCGTAGACCAGCTCACGGTGAATCCTTTAGCAAATGCTCCTTTATATTTACTTATACGAACGATGTCACCCACATTAAATTTCCGAAGTCCACTAATTTTTATATTATTATAAACACTTTTTAACAGATGTTTTTCTATCTTCTTGGTAACATCGCACGGTCGCATTTTAATCTTTCTATGTATAGTATGATTATACTTTTCGGTAACTGTCTGTAATATATCTAGCCATTTATATTTACCTCGCATACTGAATTCTTTATACAATTTCTCCTTAATAGTTCTAATTACACGCTCGGCAATAGACGCTTTCATTATACTATATGTAGAATAATGATTTATACCGTAATTTTTTATTAGATTTTGGAATTTATTGTAATAAAACTCTTTTCCAGCATCAGTCTGTAAATTTTTAGGCTGTCGCAACCCTTTAAGGATTATTTCCATTGCGTTTCTCACATCTTGACCAGTCTTAGTTTTAACAGGCTGCGTCCAAAGATATTTCGAGAAGCAGTCTACTACCGTAAGAATATATTTATAGCCACTATTCTCTCTAGCATAGGGGATAAATTCCATGAGATCCGCATGCCACAAATCGTCAAAACCCTTAATAATAATATGTCGTCTAGTAAACAATCTACGAGCAGGTTTATGCAGTTCGTTTACAACGTCACGTTTAATTTCACTCATTTCTCTATTAGAATATTTAATATCGATACAGCTTAGATGTTTACAGCTGAACTTTATCTGTGTAAATGAAGTCGCAGCTCGACAGCTCATATAGAATTACTATCATTAAATGTTTTAATGCGTCAACGTAGATTCGAAATTTTTATAGATCTACAGCGCAAGCAAGTGGTGATGTTTTCTATTTTAGAATTTCCAAAAGTTCTTTAAACTTACTATCCACATAGCTTTTATTTACGCCTAAGGATATAATCTTTTTAAGTAGCTCATCAACCGCTGTAAACTTTTTATCTACATTAGTTTTGTTTGCACATATCGATAAGCTCCTTCTAAAATTATCTTCAACTGCGATAAACTTTTTATCTACATTGGTTTTGTTTGCGCATGCAGATATAGTCTTTCTAATATGCTCATCAACCGATGTAAACTTTTTATCTACATAAGTTTTGTTAGCACATACAGATACACTCTTTTTGATAATCTCATCAACCGCTGCGATCTGTGTATCTACAAAGGTTTTGCTCGCACATGAAGATTCAATCTTTTTAATATAATCATTAAGAACTTGTATCTTTTTATTAACATAAGCCATATTCACAGAATCATTATCTCCTACAGGCGACTGAATATTGCGTATTCGTTTATTTTTAAAATCATAATGTCCCTCGATATCTTTAGATAAAATAGACTGAAGGTTATATGGTGCGAGTGATTTTTTTATTTCACTTTTGTTTAAATGCCGCCCGAATTTATCAATACTCTTCATGACTGACCGGCTTTTACGAACAGTAATAGCGTACTACTATATTAATACTCGGCTTCGATTAATTATACAATTACGCCGGATTCCTTGAGCTCTTCAACAATGGAGGCAATTTCATTTATATGTCCAGAGTGCCCGGCCGTTTTCGATGCTAGGAGTAAACGTAATCGATCAACTAGTTCGTTTATATCATCCCAGTACACATACTGATAGGGAGCATTCCTCACTACTAATTCTTCACCAACATGGCCACTCCCCTGTATATATCCACTCGTAGACGATGTGTCCAGATTCATCGATGAAGTGCTTAGATTCAATAAAGGTTTAATGATGTATGAATATTTATAGCTTCTGCTTCCTTTGACTTGCTTTTCGGGATCAAAGTCACGATGATGTACACTAGTTTGTTTTAAGATTCGTCTATACTGCTCTTTGTCATCTCTCGTAAACTCGCTAGGATGTACCTTAAATATCAACTCGCATAATCCTCGCGTCCCCTTATATCGTACGTTATCGATTACAAAATCACGACCATCGGAAGTAAAACTTGATTTACCCATTTTAAAGTTATCCGACACAGGATCAACGTGGACACCAAACGTTAAATCATATTCTCTGCTAGCATCGGACAATAATCCTTCCAAGTAGATTCTAGGAAAATAATACAGGTCGGAATTTTCAATGTTACGATCAGTTATATTAAGTCCCTCATAAGGGCTATCGGAACTCTCCATAGAAAGACTATGTGACTTTGTGTTTGATATCATCTTCGGAATTCTTATATTTTGTTTAGACTCTTCATCCTCTGACTTCATCTTACTCTTCAGATCTATTTCAGTCTGTGCTGATGTTTTTTCTAAAACTTTTTTAAGGGGTTCAGTGACTGGTTTGAAATGGTGTGTTAGTAATGCGTCAAATTCAGAACGACCTAATTTCAATGCTAAATATTTTTTTCTAATTGAAGCGCTAGCGCGTATGATTTCAGAGGTGATTTCATCTTTATCATTTCGTTTGCTCCTTTTCTTCGGCGACATCCTCAGGACTGTCCCGCAAACAGATAGCAAGCAGCTCCGAAACAGATAGTGAACAGGTTTGAACAGCTTCTAAACAGGTCTGAACAGAGAACGAACAGCTTCCGAAACAGATATGGAACAGGTCTGAACGGATAATGATCAAGTCTGTATAGATATAAAACAGATATTATACAGCTCTAGAACAGGAATGAACAAATCTGAACGGGTATTAAACGGTTATTGAAGCAGATGAGCTGTTTTAAGATATTAGATATTGGATAGCTCTGGAACAGGAATGAACAGGTCCGAACGGATATTAAACAGCTATTGAGACAGATAGGCTGTTTTCATACTTTAATACTATTAAGTGTGATCATAGCTAGCGGAAAAGCTTTATAAAAAATGAGGAAATACATTCGCAGAGTGTCCAATATATATCACAACATATATCTCTGATATCGGTTGACGATTGCTCTTCCCCCATTGTTATGCTTCTTAACCATACGCATATCGTTAGCTGATTGACTAATATGCTTGTGTTCACAAATATATATAACAATCGAACATTTTTCTATAGCGACCCTCATCGATATTACTATCTTTATCTATCGTTAGAAAACCATAATTATTTTTCCAACACTCAGCACAAACTTCTTTAAACTTATCAAAAGTCATATCAGTGATAACATGATCGGCATATATATGTCGAAGATTTAAATCATCCTGTTTAAATAAAATAATAAAATTAGCATTATCACGTATTAAATGTTTTGGTATTCGAGTATACGTCTGACATAAGTAGAAACAATCAATCGACTTATGTCGACCCATGCAAAAATATGTTCTAATTTTATCTTGTGTCTCGCAAGCAACATCATCGAAAATAAAAACAGAGTTTTCTAAAGCTTTACAGGGATCTATGATGTTATCGTTTTCCGAATACTTAAAATATTTAACATCCTTCACGTTATTCATCACTGCCTCTAGAAATCGATATTTAGACTGGTAAAGTGACTTGGAATAAACATAGATATTGTTAAATTTTAAACCATTCTCTTCGGTAATCAAACTCAAAAGAGCATTTGTTTTTCCGCAGTTAGATGGCCCACATATTATACCTCTGATAGTATTTGGTAATATTTCTCCATGTCTTCGTTTAAATTTATTGTCTATCAAACCACCGTCCAAATTTCGAACCTTTAAGGTTACCTTCTGTTTAACGACACGCATTTCGCAAGAATGAATCTATATAATGTGATCATACATTAATATATGTTTCATTCAAATGTCTACATTCAAAGAGGGTAGAGGTATATTAAATTCACTCATTAATAAGTTACCAGTAGAATTACATCTACCCGGATATCAATACTGTGGTCCAGGTACGAAACTGAAACAGCGTATGGCCCGAGGCGACCAAGGAATTAATCCGCTTGACGCTGCATGTAAAGAACACGATATCGCTTATTCGAGGGATAGCGATACTATAAAACGCCATCAAGCCGATCACATACTGCAAGAAAGAGCGTGGACTCGAGTCAAATCCAAGGACGCAAGTTTTGGTGAAAAAGCAGCTGCCTGGCTGGTCACAAACAGTATGAAAGTTAAAAGAAAATTAGGTAAGGGGTTAAATCGAATTAAGACTAAGCGTAGATCATCTATAGCGAAAACACGGAATAGAATAGAAGGAGGCTTCGTTAGAAAAATCCCGTTTAGAAAAGGAGTTGTCTATCATGCTAAGGTAGCCCTAAAAAAGACTAAACTGAAGGATATTGTTGATGGAGCTAAAATAGCGCTCGCTTCTGCTAAAATCGCGATAAAGAAGAATGGGGGTAAAACAAATATTAATACACCCAGAGTTATTCCTCTACCGAAATCAGGGGGTATCATTCCTCTCATACCTCTATTTGCTGGCTTAAGTGCTTTAGGTGGTCTTACCGGGGGCGTAACCGGAATTGTGCAAGCGGTCAATAAAGCTAGAGCATCTCAAAAAGTGTTAGAAGAGACGCAACGTCATAATAAGGTTATGGAAGAAGTTGCTTTGGGGAAAAAAGGCGAAGGAATGTTTTTGAAGCCATATAAAAGAGGAATGGGACTATATCTTAAATCAAATAAGGAAGCAAAAAACTTTTAAATCGACTGCCACGCAGAGCTCTCTCAGACGTAGACATTTTAAAGTATGGAGATTATTTACCCTACTTCCGAGGTGTCTTTATGAGAAATAGCTTACCGAATATACCAAAAAGCAATGAGTGTGCAGTCGTTAATCTTGATTCAAAAGAAGGGTCAGGCACACACTGGGTTGCATATTCCAAGAGAAAACTGAAAGTTCAATATTTCGACTCATATGGAAATTTATCACCTCCGCTTGAACTCGTTCAATATCTAAAAAAATGTGAAATCAAATATAACCACCGCCGATATCAGAAGTTTAACGAAAAGAATTGTGGACATTTATGTTTAGAATTTCTATATAGCTATATGTAGAGTACATAGTGAGTTCAGTATCATGTCGAACACATTCACACTCAAAAGCACTAACCACGTGCTTACTGCAGATTACTATCCCCCGATTGAATTAGATGATCGATATGAATATGGATTGGGACTTATAGGTCTACACACTTACAATACTATACCAAATGTTTATGAGGGACATAACAAATTCTATTATGATAACGAGGTGTTAGAAATACCCACTGGCTCATATGAAATAAGTGATTTAGAGACTTATATACAAAACCGATTGCCGTCTACAAACAAAAACATATTAGATAAAAGCGGTTTACTAACTATAAAACCTAACAACAACACGTTGAGGTGTGAGATATATAGTATTTTTTCTATAGATTTTACTAAGGAAGACTCAATCGGTCGCATGTTAGGATTCAGCAAAAGCAAATTGCATGCTAAAAGGATCTACGAATCTGACCTTCCAGTACAGATTATAAAGGTCGTTACAATTAGAATCGAGTGCAATATAGTATCTTCTGCGTATTATGACACACGTCCCTCTCACACACTATTTGAATTTTCACCAACAGTAGAACCTGGTTACAGCATCAATATAGAACCTAGGAATATAGTCTATCTGCCGACAACAACAAAAAACATTAGCAATATTACGTTAACGTTGCTAGACCAAGAAGGAGATCCAATAAATTTTCGAGGCGAGCAGATCGTTGTGCGCCTAGAATTAAAGCGATTATAATGGGTTTGGAGTTTAACAAAACATATAAAGAACTCTCTTATCATCAGACGGCGGCCATTCAGTCTCCAACGACTAACGTGCTAACACCTATAAATTTAACATTCCTTCAATCATTGGGATTTGTTGTTAACGATGGAAAAGTTAGACATTTACGCAAAGTTAAACTTCGACGAAACGATAACTAAGGAGGAATATCATACATATTACCCTCGTGCTAATAACTTCAATGCGAACGATGAAATACGTATACCAATAAATAATCAAGATGTATACACAATTCCAGGTGACAGCTACATATATATTGAAGGTACATTTAAACCAAACATAGATGGGACTGGCTCTTGTGAGCTAATAAATAATGCATACGCGTTTCTGTTTGATCAGCTGCGATATGAGATAAATGGTATCGAAATAGATCGTTGTAATAAGCCTGGTATAACTTCTACCATCAAAGGTTTCTTGTCTTTAAGTGATAATGAGAGCAAGTCTCTACAAATGGCGGGTTGGTATCCTTTCGAAAATAAAAGTCAGCCGACATTATCAGGTGATACATTTAGTGCATGCATTCCCTTAAGGTTTATAGTCGGATGCTTCGAAGACTATAGGAAAGTGGTCGCCTATACCTCCCAAGAGCTGATACTGATACGAAGCCGATTAGATATTAATTGTTATAAAAATATTGAAGCAGATGGCACAAAAAAAGCTAAAATAGATATCAGTAAAGTCGAATGGCATGTTCCACATATTGTTATGGATGACTCAATTCGTCTAAATTTATTAAAAACTTTAAACGCTAATAAACCTATCTACATGCCATTTAGAAAATGGGATCTGCATGAGCTACCATCTTTACGAAGCAATAAAAAAGATGTGTGGAGTGTTAAAACGAGCACAAATTTAGAGAAACCGCGCTTCGTAATAATAGCCTTCCAAACAAATAGGAAGGATAACTTAACTGCTGACGCTGGTCGATTTGATCACGTGTCAATCAGTAATATAAAACTATACTTAAACTCTGACACCTATCCTTACAATAATCTGAATTTACAAATGGATATTAAGCGATACGCTTTAGCATATAGGATGTATACATCCTTTCAATGTTCATATTATGGGAGAACGATCGCTCAACCTCTAATAGATTATAATGCTTTCATTGATTACCCCTTCTTAGTCTTAGACGTTTCTAAACAAGCAGAGAGCATAAAAGCGGGTACCGTAGACATAAAACTTGAGTTTGAGTCAGATAATCCTTTCCCTAACAATACTACTGCCATCTGTTTAATCATTCACGACAGCGTTGTAGAATACGCTCCGCTTACTGGAATAGTGAAAAAAATAGTATAATTATTACTAATAAATCATGTATTTAAAACGATAGCATGAAAGCGGTAGCTGCTTACAGATGCCCTTTTGAAAATAGAATTAGGAAAGTGTACAATATCATTAGACATGTTTTATCGCGCGTTCATCGAGATCGAACAGCATATGTACTTGAGGATATATCCGGTCGTCCAATACTAGACAGCTTCTATGAACAACTCACACAATTCATGGATAGACAATAAAAATATATTATGATTTTATTAATATTATCTATATATTATACCTTATAAATAAAACATAAATGAATTGATATTTTCTTTTTATTTCTAATTTACATAGTTATATACATCCTAATATGTTAATAAACAGAACCGAATTTCTATGAGCTTAACAGCCATAAATAATTGAAGATAGCATACAATGAGGCTTCAACTATTTCTTCTCCCCTTTTAGTTCATATTATATGCAATTTTATATAAGTTCTAATATTAAACTCATTCATATTTTAACGTTTAGATTTTCTACGCAACCAAATGCTGAAGGCTTGATATCTAATAAGAGTAATTAATAAAAATATTAAAACATATTTAATTTCAAGACATTTTATATTGATTAATCATTATTATGTATGGGTTGTGAGATATAATTTATATATTCTACGTAAAAGCTATTGACTAGTGTATATATTATCATCTACTTAATTTCCAATCTACATAAAATAAGCACACCTTGTGTTTAAGCCTTTATGTATTCACCTTAAATTTCATGGAGTCTTTGCGATTATAAATCACTTAAGGATATACCGATTCACCGCATCTGATTATTTTATTTAATGAGGGAAAGTTTAGTTGAGAAAGCTAGTATATGTGTTGCATAAACAATGTATATTTCCTGCTAAAAACACTTTCAAATATAATTTTCCTCCCTCTATTTATTACTTATGAACATTTTATTCGTATAATTAGGATGTTTGAATTTCGAGATGTTTAAAAGTTGCAGCCTTTCCTACCCCCTATAACATAGATCTTCTAATACCCCTGCATGATCTGGTTGTTGGTATGGATATTAAATAGACATATATATATATATATATATATATATATATATATATATATATATATAATAAATATTTTATTTTATTTTTCAATATACATATATAATATTAGCTTAGAAACTTGTTTATACATAAAATAATTAATCTATAAAAATATAATTCAGTCTATACACATAATATTTTCTTTCCTCAATATACATATACAATATTAGTTTAGAAACTTGCTTATACATAGAATAATTAATCTACAAGCTAAAAATATAATTCATTCTATACACATAATATCTCGATGTCCCCAAGGTAATGTACTGCAACTGTCTTTTATTAAGTATCTTTTATCATCATGAGGACTTAGAGCAATTTTCGTAAAGCTATTGACTAGTGTATATATTATCATATACTTAATTTCCAATCTACTTAAAATAAGCACACCTTGTGTTTAAGCCTTTATGTATTCACCTTAAATTTCATGGAGTCTTTGCGATTATAAATCACTTAAGGATATACCGATTCACCGCATCTGATTATTTTATTTAATGAGGGAAAGTTTAGTTGAGAAAGCTAGTATATGTGTTGCATAAACAATGTATATTTCCTGCTAAAAACACTTTCAAATATAATTTTCCTCCCTCTATTTATTACTTATGAAAATTTTATTCGTATAATTAGGATGTTTGAATTTCGAGATGTTTAAAAGTTGCAGCCTTTCCTACCCCCTATAACATAGATCTTCTAATACCCTCTGCATGATCCGGTTGTTGGTATGGATATTAAATAGACATATATATAATAAATATTTTATTTTATTTTTCAATATACATATATAATATTAGCTTAGAAACTTGTTTATATATAAAATAATTAATCTATAAAAATATAATTCAGTCTATACACATAATATTTTCTTTCCTCAATATACATATACAATATTAGTTTAGAAACTTGCTTATACATAGAATAATTAATCTACAAGCTAAAAATATAATTCATTCTATACACATAATATCACGATGTCCCCAAGGTAACGTACTGCAACTGTCTTTTATTAAGTATCTTTTATCATCATGAGGACTTAGAGCAATTTTCGTTTGATTACTGCTATACACTTGATGTTTTTCGGATTGAATTAATTTTTGATTCACATATTTCTCGTTAGTATTGTACAAACATTCTATATAATCATCAAAACTTATTCGATTTTTGACAATGTTCTTCTTAACCCCTTTAGCTTTCCTTACTGCATCTTTACCCTCTACTCTAATAGCATACATTTTAGATCTCAAGCCTACAAATTCTGTTACAATTTTCCCATTCATCTCATCTTTCATCATACCTAGAACTTTTTTGTTTACAAGAGGAATACTATAAACATTATCTTTAGGATAGTCGCTTGTATCAAATCGTCTATGACAGTCGCGACGGATTAAATCGTAGATATCTGAACACTCAATTGAATAGATAATCGAATCAGTATCTGTGTAGGCTGCTTGACATTTATCTCCAAACATCGGTTTCATATAATCATAGTGAAATTCATAG
Organism: Melolontha melolontha; assembly: GCA_935421215.2. Taxonomy (NCBI): domain Eukaryota; kingdom Metazoa; phylum Arthropoda; class Insecta; order Coleoptera; family Scarabaeidae; genus Melolontha; species Melolontha melolontha. The sequence continues at coordinate 178,965,417 of OW285235.1, read as the reverse complement.
ATTGATGTTTTAGAAATATCTAATATGGCCATTCCTACATAGATAGGTTTATTAAAATAGATCTCTGTTTTGTTGAGTTCAACAGCAACAAAGTTCTCATTAAATATAGTCGCCGATTTGAATTCAGGCTTTGAAATTAAAGCTTCGGCACCATATCGTCCTTTCCATTTATTTACTAGTTTCACTATACTATGTTTGCGTATATTTTCCATCGTCTTCCCGAAAACAGCGTTGTTCATCAGTTTAAACAAATTTTTTTCAAAGTCGTTCATAGCCAATGATCTCAGTTTAGTGTTTAAATCAATGTATGATTTCAGCCATGTACGCTGTTGAAATTGCAGTATTCTATGAATGTTAGCTAACTTTAAACCATGTCTTAAGGCTTGTTTTAGATTCTTATAATGAATAACATAACGTTTTTTTTCGAATAAGGTAGCCATTAATTTCTTTTCTTTCGATCCCGGAGCAGCTAGATGTTCAGGACAAAAGGGTAAATCTGAGTGTAAATCATGTTGTTCTTGCGGATACTCTAAATCTACCTCTAAAATATATCCTATATCATTCTCATCGGGTATATCTAAAACATTGAAATTTTCGGCATTAGATAACCATCGAAATCCTCCATAAGGCAGATATTGAGACATTGCCCATCCATATTGATTATTGATATCGTTATACATTATAAATTTGTCTGGTTTGGAAGAATCATAATCCGACATGTATTTATTATTTGCTTTAAGATGTCTATAAGAACATTGGCTGAGCCCTCCTCTGATTCCGCGTTCAATAAACATAATCATATCCAAATCTGTCAGTAATTCTAAGATTATATTAGTATGTTTAAACATACAATCCCATGCGAATCCGGGTAAGGTGAAGTAAAGTCCTGGATCAAGCTCATATGTTTTCAGACAGCTACTTCTAAATTGTTCGAAAATGCAAGCTAATAGTAGCACATCCGTCTTCAGATATAAGTCTGAATATTCACCCAAGTTTTCGATATTAAATTCACTCCATACCTTTTGCGCATGATCATAGTCTTCATCTGAAATATCTTGATCGTTTAATTGATTGAAGAATTTAGATTTTTCGGGGAGCTTCGTTTCCTTGAATTTCTCTTCCGAGTCGAAATAATCGTAAGGGTATACTCCTTTTCGTGTTAGCAATTTCAATTTTTCATCGCTTAGATTAGAAAATTCAGATATAAGTTCGGGATATTCTATTAAATATGATGCTAAGGTATTGAGTCCTGAAGCCATAAATCGAAAAGAATCAATGAATCTAAATTTAATTATATTCTCATCGATATGTTTAGTGAATGAAATATATTTTTCTTTGGTTGTCGGCAAAACATCTATACGTCCCTTTAAGTCCTCAGCCAAATTCTTGATGATGAAATGTGAGTCGTACCCAGTTAGGTAATGGAAAACCACCGGAACTGTATGTGTATCTTGATAATTTACGTTACAATCTTGATGTGCAGCTCCTCGGTATTTTCCATTCAAATGATCGTGATCTCTAACCTTTTTCTTTTCATCCGAACTAAACGATTTTTCACAAATATGACATATTGTAGCGTTTTCATACAAATATCGTTCATCAGATGTTAGTTTGTCCATGGGTATGGGGCATAAAAATACTGTTTCTAAATCTTCTGCAAAAGCTTTGAGTTCCTTAGTAAACCATTCTATACAATCTTGGCCACGATAACTTCTATAAAATGATAATGATTCATCATAGCCGCACTTTACGTAATAACCTATGCTGCATGGCAGATGTTCTTGATATTTATTTTGAATTTTACATGGTGCAAGTAGACACTCCAAATCGGCATAAATAACGAAGGGCGCTTTCACTTTATTTTTGAAATTTTTAAATTTAATAAACTTGTCATCTTCCGTGGGTAATCGGATCTTACAGTAGTTCATTTCTTGACAATCTAGGTAATGTTTATCGAGAGCGGTTTTCGTATAAAAGTAGTGTAAACAGCGATCACAAAAATACTTTTTCTTATCATGCTTCGATAGCTGTGAGGATACAAGGCGTGATAAGTTCTTAATCCAGACATAGTGATAACTAGGAGTTGATTCATTATTATCCTCATGCACTTCATCTTCGTTATAGTAAAAATCTTGAATAAGCAGCAAATTCACATGTTTAGTTTGTTTCATTTTTGTTAGATATGTGGGTACGGTGATGAATTTTTCATTTTTTTTTTTCAAAATGTAAACATTTATTGATACATCGTTTTGTTTTTCAAACCGTGAAATTTGTTTCATTGTCATTGGAAATTGAATTCCTGTTAAATTTAGCACAGATGATGGGTTTGGATACTTTGTAGTTCTTCGCGTGTTCTTACTCACTGGATATAATGCGGATACAACAGCCCATGCGAAGCATTTTTGATCATTATTTTCTACGTTAACGCAAGCTTTTTTAATTTTAATTTGCGAAGGTAATTCGATGTAGGATGATCCTAGTTGAGACGTAAATTTATTAATATTTACCTGGAGACTGATGACTGTTGATAACGCCCAACCGCTGTCTCTTTCTTGAAACTCTTCAAGATCAGCGAGAATTGGCTGCTGTATGCGGCTAACAAACCATTCTTTTAGACTGGTGTCTCGATAAATTGCAATATTTTTAGTGTTGAAATATTTTAATTCATTAATCTCTTGGTCAGCTTTCTGTATTTTGAATTCGCCACAAAACATTGTATTCACCTTGATGGCTTCTTCCTTCTTTAACACATTCGAAATTCTTCGTTGAAATAGGATAGCAGCATCTTCCATAAATAATATGGGGTCGATATGTTTTAGATTAATTATAACTCCAGTTCGAATACGGTTTTGAAACGCTGATTTGATATCCTCCCATTTAACGTAGTAAGAAGCAGTAGTACGTTTCCTCGGTGCGTAACTCCCTCCAGCTATTTGATGAGCTCGATACATTTGTTTGAAGCTCTTTACTTGAGCAATGGTAGCTATCAGTTTTTGTTTTTCTCCAACACTTTTAGCACTACTCAATGAATTATTTAATACTCGGAGAGTTGAATTACATTTTTTAATTTCTGAAGCCAGAGCATCTTTATTATTTTCAATATTAGCATTGAAGAGCGAAGATTTAATTTGTTGAACGGATTGCATCTTAACTCAACGATGAACACTGATTGCATGATTCCAATATACATATACTCCGCTATATATACTCATTTAACGGGATAATAATGATCACGTGATAGCTTTACTATTTTATATACGCAAGCGCCCTAAAGCCGCTCTATACATTTAAAGTAGAAATATTATTTATATATCTTTGTCCCTTCCATACAGATCTCCTGCCTACAAAACTACGAGTCTATATCTGTTAAGACATGTATAGACCTGTTTTGATCTATGTACTTGCATTGTAACCCTTAGATGCTCTGTATATTACTGTATATTATACTAAAAATAGATGCTGCCTAAATAAAATTTTATCCTATGTGAAATTATGTTTTATTTTTAACTAGCATTATTACTCACAAAATTATGGTCGTCAAATATATCGAGTATTAAACGGAGTAATTAATACTAATTATATGTAAATTAAACGTAAATTTATCGATTATTAAGACCCGATCGATATATCTACCTATAATAGTAATTCTAATTTAACTTGGAAAAATAATTTATAATAATTTGGGATAAGTCAGACAATATAGGTAAGTTATAAAAAATTAAATTCTGGAGGGCCGTATGGTCTAGCGCCTAAGAAGCCGACTTATGTGAAGCATGGCCCACGTTCGATTCCCGACACTCCGACATTAAAAATATAAAAAATTTTAAATATGTTGAACTACAACCGATATCCTGCACACAAAACTATGGTTGTCAAATATATTGAGTATTATATGCAATTATATGCAAATTAACCGTAAATTTAACGATTATTAAGACTCGATCGATATATCCACCTATGATAGTAATTCTAATTTAACTTGGAAAAATAATTTATAGTAATAGGTTAGATAATATATATAACTTATAAAATATCCTATTCATACTACCCAGCGTGGTCTCGTGATAGAATCCCGGCGTCTCACTCTAAAGAATCCGAGTTCGATTCCCCGACGTCCCGACATTAAAAATATAAATGTGATATTTTTAAAAATAGAAAAAATCGAATAATTACAATCAATTCATCATCGCCTCTCTTAAAATGAGGGAAGATACTATCTTTCATGAAAAGCAGTTTATCGAACAATCCACATATCTACTCAATGACCTGTGTCGATATATTTACCTCTAATTCTAATATTACACACAAAATTACGGTTGATATCTGCTGAAAAATGTAAAATATATCGAGTATTAAACGGGGATAATTAATACTAATTATATGTAAATTAAACGCGAATTTAATGAATAATTTCTCTAAGTTATTTAAAGTTGAGTTTCCACATTTTGTAATAGACTACTTATGCGTTTTACAATATCCAATTTACATCTCGGGTGTGGCCGAACGGTTAAGGTGTCTGTCTTACACCTAGAAGGACCCGAGTTCAATTCCTCGACGTCCCGACATTAAAAATATAAAAAAATTTTAAATGTGATATTTTTAAAAATAAAAAAATCAAATAATTCTAAATATGTGACGTCATCTCTCTTCTAAATATCTCTGAACTAATAATGATTAGGTCTGAATAGATATGAAGCAGGAATGAACAGGTCCGAAGAAAAGGAGCAAACGAACTAATAAAGATGATATCACCTCTGAAATCATACGCGCTAGCGCCGATAACCGCCTTGCAAGCTTCTCACCCCTATGTAAAACTCACCCCCCCGCATAATTATAATAATAACCGCCTTGCAAGCTTCTCACCCCTATGTAAAACTCACCCCCGCGAACATTCAGTGGGACACCCTCTATATACATTCGTAGATCTGTAAACAGATCTACGAGTGTATATAGAGGTGTCCCGGATTAATATGTCCAAATTGAAAAAGTGCAAAATGAACCTCCATAAGAAAATACATGGGATTTTGAGCTAGAACCGGCATAGTATATCTACTTTGGAGTGCCTATGATATGGCGAGAACAAAAAAATCATTATGATGACTGTTACTTTTGTATGATTAATATAGTGGGCATCAACAAAAACAATCGCCATAAATGGAAATACCCCAATATTTCTTCAGTACAAAGACCTGTTCCTCATTCAGAAAATGTTCCAATACCAACTTTTCACCAGGTAGTGCAGCAATCTCAGGAGGATGAAGCTGAAATACCTATTTCTTCCCAAGTAGATGATGACTTTCAATACTGCGGAAAAACATCAGATTCTAAGCCATTTTCGCAGAATGAGCTTAGTGATCTCATCAGAGACATAGATCTTTCGAAGGAACGTGCTGAGTTACTAGCGTCAAGATTAAAAGAAAAAAATTGTCTTTCCTCAGATGTTCGAGTGTCTACATATCGCACGAGAGAGGGAAAGTTATTGAAGTTTTTTTGATCTGATGAAAATTTTGTGTATTGCTGTAATGTGAGTGGTTTGCTGGCTTTCATGGGTTTAACGATCTATCAGCCCAATGAATGGCGTCTCTTTATTGACAGTAGTAAACGAAGTCTAAAAGCAGTTCTTCTACATAATGGAAATAAATATGCTCCCGTTCCAATTGCTCACTCAACATGTGTAAAAGAAGAATATGAGGTAATTTCAAATCTTTTACAAAAAATAAAATATATTGAACATAACTGGGTGATCTGCGTCGACTTGAAGATGGTTAATTTTTTATTGGGTCAACAGAGTGGTTATACTAAATACCCATGTTTTATTTGTCTCTGGGACAGTCGAGCTAAATCACGTCATTGGACTGCAAAAAATTGGCCTGTGAGAGATGCTCTTGTTGTTGGGGAAAGAAATGTTATAAATGAACCCTTAGTTTCAAGAGAAAAAATCATTCTTCCGCCATTGCATATAAAATTAGGGCTAATGAAGCAATTTGTTAAGGCTCTCGATAGAAATGGTCAATGTTTCCAGTTTATTTCTCACAAATTTCCTGGTTTAAGTACTGAAAAACTAAAAGCAGGTATCTTTGATGGACCTCAAATACGTAAATTGATGAAAGACACAACTAATTTTGAGACTTGTATGAATGATGTGGAGAGGCTTGCCTGGCAATCTTTTGTAGCAGTTGCACAAAATTTTCTCGGAAATCATAAAGCTGACAACTATGTAGAACTAGTAGAGGAAATGCTGGTGCGATTCAAAGATTTAGGCTGTAATATGAGTATAAAATTACACTAATAAATCTCAATCTCAATAGTCATCTACATCATTTCCAACACAATTTAGGAGATCTAAGCGAAGAACAAGGGGAACGTTTCCACCAAGTCCTAAAAACAATGGAGAATAGATACCAAGGAAGGTGGGACAGTCATATGATGGCTGACTATTGCTGGGGAATCATGCGAGATAGCCCGAGTCAGTTTCATTCTAGAAAATCACTCAAAAGACAATTTCTTGATGTTTAATGTCAATAAAATATATATTTTTTCGTGAATTGTGTTTTTTTTTCTCGGGAACTAGAGCTGACAGAAGAAAACGGGTAATATGTTTGATATCGCCATTTAAGGCATACTTAAAATCGGGTCTAAAATCTCCAGCACCAAAATGGTTGTAGGCCAGTGTAATATTTTAAATATTGAAAATAAAAATGTTCATATTTTATGAGATCTAGTGTATATTGAAAATGTTATTTCATGTGCTAAGATAAAAACTTGATTTTTGGAGATCGACTTGATGTGAAAGCGATAGTGACCGATATTGAAGGAGACCAACATTTGCTTTAACACGAGAACGTTGTGTTTATTGAAATATATATAATTTAATTAGTTCGGGTTGTTTTTTGAGTGTGACCATAGTTGATGGTATTTCATATTTAATTCCCGCTAATTCTACGATATTGTTATTCTCGTAATTTTGATATAGTATTTGATTAAACAACTGTTCTCGTTTGTCTCCAGTAAATTTTGTAAGTTTTTATGAATTCATAAAACGCAAGTTAAAATTATAAGAATATTTCTATTGTATTCAAGATTGTTATTAAAGAGATTTATTATTAGAAAGAATAAATAATAAAGATTATTATTAGATTTCTATGTTATAAAAAAATATTATAATTGTAAAATTTTGCACGACGGGATTCAAGGTTATATTTTTACATGTTATTTTGCGCATGTGTTAAAATTTTGATCGTGTACCAATATATTTTATACAGTGTGGTTCTCTGGGGAGGAATTAAAAATAAACTTTACTATTTTAGATAAGTTTGTTCGGAATTAAGAGGAAGTTTTTTAATCCACTCAGCGGTCAAATATACAGTGGATATTTTTACCTCGTTGTATTATTGTAAAATACACAATCTTTATACTTTAGAAAGATAGATTCTTTTTCTTTTTTGATTTTTTTTTTGTATTAAATATTCATTTAAATTTTATCTTGTGCTTGTTTCATTTCATATACCATTACTACTAATATTAATTGAAAATAAGTAAAATATATAATAAAAAAAACTTGTGTGAACTATTCACTGGCGTCCAAATAACTTTGCAGTTCCACGTTTTTCCTTATTGGAACCCGAGAAGATAGAAGTCTCATATTGGAAAATCAACCGGCTGAGTAACCTACTTGGGAAGTATAGTTGTGTATGGTGGCGCAATAATTCAACAAACCACTATTCATAGCATATTTTTGGCAAGGCCAACGTGGGGCGAACAGTAGCAGTATTGGTTGAAAGCAAAAAACAGAGCACAAAGATGGAAGGAAAAATAAAATCAGGAGGAGAATGGAGGAAGCCAAGTCAAGAAACTGGAAGTGAGGAATCTTTGGTTGAAGCAAGGGCAGTATTAGGTCAAGTAAAAACAAACACCATACATGAAGAGGGGCACGACAGGGTAAACAGGGATAAGATTATAATGGACATGTTAAGAAAAATGCAGGCTACGATGGAGATAATGCAAGAAAGAGAGAAAGGAATGCAGGAAAGAATGGAAATAATGCAAGAAAGAGAGAAAAGAATGGAAGAAAAGATGGATGCGATGATGGGTAAAATAATGGCGTTAAATAATGCGAGCCAAGATGAAGTTTTAACAAGGGGTATGGACTCTTTGCAATTGTCAAATGAAAAACAAGAAGTAGAAGAAATTATAATGGATTTAAATAGTAAATTATCAGAGGAAGTAGAAAGAACAGAATTTGTGGAACAACAAATGAAGCATATGGAAAAAAAATTAATAAACAAAATAGAAGCAGTAAGAAAAGAGAAGAATGAAATAAATGTGCCCACTTATATTCCTGTACCTGTACAAAATGAAGTGTTACCTAAATTTTATGGGATTACAACAACGAATCCAATGAGTTTCTTGAAGAAAATAAAAGCCAGCTTGGAAGATGTGCCAGGGGACGAAAAAAAGTTGCAAAAGATTGGAAACTGCCTGAAGGATGATGCTATGGTTTGGTGGGAGATGGTGTCAGATGAGGTGACAACAATGGACGAATTTGAAGCCAGGTTTACAAATCAATTCTGGGGACGAAACAAGCAGACTGGGGTAAGACAAGAATTATTATTTGGTAAATATAAAGTTGGAAATAATGAAACAAGAGAGACCTATGTCATGAAGAGGCACTCTGTGTTAAAATATTTAACCCCTAAGATAATTGAATTTGATTTGGTGTCATAATTAAGTAGACATTTTGACTTTGAATTTAATCAGGCAGTAGCAATACATAACATAAATGATATGCAACTGTTTCTAGAATTATTAAAAAGTTAGATGATGCAGAGCGTGGAAATAGATATAATAATTATTATTTAGAAAGTAATATTAAGAGAAATCAATATTCAAGATTTAATTTGAACAATACACCTCTGAGATCAGAAAGACCTATGCTAAATGATCATACTCAAATTAATAGAAATAAAATGGCATCCCCAAATGGAGAAATAAATGATTCAGATAGTAATAATGTAAAAGATAGAATTATAGATCAAAAGAAATACACAGGTACGAGATATAAAGATACAAGGCCTAATTTTAATTTAGAATTTGTAAAAGTAGATGAAAATAATAAATCAGAACTTGCTAGTAGTAAGGATTTTTGTTAGGGCCAACCAAAAAGAGAGAAAGTTTTGCATTTTTATATAATAAGTTAGATTGCGCGATAAATACTAGTTTGCCACACATTAAGGTTAATATAGAAAAAAGGGAATGTTATTGTTTAATTGATTCTGGTAGTGAAACGTCATTTTTGGATGAGAAAGTTGTTGAATGGTTAATTAAGAATAAGCAAGGGAAATATGTACCCACAAGAAAAATTACAATTGTATCAGCTACTAAAAAGATAATAGCTGTAGTTAATAAAATTTATGTTATTGAATTTGAAGTAGAAAACCATAAATTTATCGGATAATCTATTGTAGTAAAAGATTTAGGAAGAAATTGGATAATGGAAATAGACTTGTTAAATAAAATTAATGCAATAATAGATATTAATAAAAAGAAAATAATAATTAATAATAAAAATGTGCAATGGATCCAGGAGGCTGGAGAGGAAGAGAAAATTATAAATTGTATGCAGAAAATAAATTGTATGAATAAAATAAATAATATGGAAGAAAATGAAGAAGTAGGAGTATATTGAAAGAAAAGGAGTTCATGGTGTTAGAAGAAATGGAAAAAGAAAATGATGGAGAAGTGGAAATTCCCGAAGATATTGATTCGTTGAAAATAGATTGTATTGAAAAATATGAAGAAGAAGTTAAAATGATAATTAAAAATAATATAGAATTTATCAGAATAATTGAAACATACATGAGTAGGTAAACCCCACCAGTTTTGTATAATACAAAGGCATTTTTAATAATATAAAAAATTATTAAAAATCTGGTGTGAAGAGCACAAATACAGGTTCACTATTAATATTTTTGTGAACGTGTCCGAACATATCTCACCCCAGAGACGTAGATACGTATTTCGCCTTTCTACAGGCTCATCGGTACGCCCCTGCTGGAGAAGGAATATTTCCAGACACATTCACAAAAAAGAACCACATCGCCACATCACAGAAATTATCCAGACCGGGCGTAGAAGTAAATTCAGCGCGGCCTGTTGTCAGACAGCCGAAGTACCTCGCCCCGTCCACATAACCAATGCGAAGAAACGACGCCTTTCCAAAGGTGGCACGGTCATCCCTCTAGAAACTGCATTTTGTTTGTGTCTTCACTCATACTACGGACTAACCGCATGTGTAATGTATCAGAATAATTGAAACATACATGAGTAGGTAAACCCCACCAGTTTAATAATATTTTATATTATTAAAAATACCTTTGTATAATATAGAATTAGTAAACAAGTTTCCCAGTATAGCCAGAAATTATCGACATTCGTTAGAAGTAGATGATACAAAACTTTTTAAAATTAAAAATTATCCCATTCCAAAGAATATGCAACAACATGTAGAAGAGGAAGTTAAGAAGATGTTACAAGATGGTATAATAGAACAAGGTAAAACTATATATGTCAATCCGTTAGTAGTGGTAACGAAAAAGTCAGGAGATATTAGATTATGTTTGGATGCGCGCAGACTTAATGAGAGAACAAAAGCTCAGTTTGAAACTCCGATCACAATTGAAGCATTACTTTCAAAATGTGGCAATGCAAAAGTATATAGTAAATTGGATTTGAGGAGTGCTTTTTGGTTGGTACCGTTAGAAAAGGAATCAAGGGAGTATTGTGGATTTATGGTTAATGGAAAAGTATATCAGTTTAGAACTGTACCATATGGATTAAGCAGTTCTGCTGCAGCGTTAATAAGGACTATGCAACAAATATTGGAACCTTATGAAGATTATGTAGTAGATACATTACATAGATGATATTTTAATATATTGTAAGAAGTCCCAAAATATTGGAAAATCAACCGGCTGAGTAACCTAGTTGGGAAGTATAGTTGTGGATGGTGGCGCATTAGTTCAACAAACCACTATTCATAGCAATATGTTGAAACTTAAATACTTTAGAAATATTTTCTGAACTCTCTAGCACTCACTGCCGATGCTGACAGTATGGGTAACAGACAACCGAAACCGAAGCATATTCAAGTTTCGAACGAACTAAGGAGAAAAAGTATAACTCTTAGGTGTTGAGAAATTTGCAAACTTCCTTCAAGATTTAATTACAAAGCCAAGAGTACGAGAAGCTGAGCTGCATGTGCCTGAGATATGGTTAAGAAATATAAGTTGGGCATCAAACAGAACTCCTAAATTACATCGGATTAGCTAGTAATGTGCCATACCCAAATCACATAAAAATAAGTAATAGGATTGCCTGTTCCTAGATTACAATGGCATATTTATTTATGTTCAGACGAATCATAGTTTCTTTGCACAAATTACGAGAATATCAATATCATACTGAAGTTTGACACAATCTAGAGTAGATGTCATTTTAGAGAATATTTTCTGTTCATCCGCGTATGCCTAAAATATCGCAATGTATCACAGACAGTAAATCACTAATAAAACTATTGAATAGAAGAGGTCTGATATTGAATTATTGTTGCCAGTTTCAAGCAAATAATCGGTTTTATAAAACTACTTTCAAGTTTTTATTCAAACACGAAACTATCAAAAATATCTCTGCATTTACTTTAGGTAAGTGCAATAGTAATATCATATTTTAAACGAGATATCTTTTTTTATTAGCCGAAAAACGTCGGATAGCATGTTTCGTATCAATGAACGTCGAAACGAGCTACTAGAATTGCTGTAATGAAACGCTTTCGCTAGTGGACTCCGCCTGAATTACATGGAGACCGCACTCCCTTTATTGTCATCCGGATCTTGTACGAGAAAACAACTATAGAAACACCGGAATAATTGCTAATTGACCGTGGTCATGTCGAAATGGGTCAGTATAACGAGCTTACGGAGCACAATATGACGTAGGTCATCTAACTATTGTTCAGAGGCACACGCAAAGCAACACTTACCACATTGTCTACGAGATTGTAAAGGAAACTGTACGTACATTGTTAGTGCTAGTTGCGCATAAATTATTAAAATTTTATTGTTATACTCACACTATAGTATATTGAACTGTTATTTAGGTAAAAAAATGTACATTCAAAAAGAAATTTGAAAACTTCTGGAGAATATATATAAATTACAATTCGGAAAATGCTGGAAAGAAATTTCCTAGACGTTTATTCTTGACGCTGACACGTAAACAGCTTATAATGTCTGCGTATTCTTCAGCATAATTGTTGACATAATGTAAAATAAGAACTTTAATAGTCAATAAAAAAAATAATATTTTGATTTAACTTAAAAAATAATTACCTCTACCATTTCTGTAAATGTAATTAACTAATATGTTCTTCTGTTTATAGTTTCGCTATAGAATCTCTCCTTTATTACAGATTTTCTCGATAGATCTGTGAAGTTTTGTTTAAATTTAATATCGCATGCAATTCAGAAAAGGCTGGAATGAAATTTTCTGGTCGTTTATTCTTGACGCTGACACGTAAACAGCTGATGATGTCTGCGTATCGTTCAATATAAATGTCGATATGATGTAAAATAAGAATTTTAATAATCAATAAAGAAAGTAATATAATGAGGTATTTTGATCTAACTTAAAAAATAACTACCTCTACCAGTTCTGTAAATGTGATTGACTAATATTTCTTTATGCTTATAGTTTCACTACCGAATCTCGCCTTTATTACAAATTTTCTCGATAAATCTGCGAAATTTTGTTTAAACATAATGTCGCATACGAATTTATACAAGCTGTCCCGTATCGTTATGTTCAAATTTTAGGAGTGTAAAGTAGACTTCATTTCAAGTAACAAAAACGCAAAACTTGTATATCTATTTTTATTTGTTTCAAAGTTACAGATCTATGAATGTGATTGTCAGGTCATGAAAAAAAATGTAATCCTAAAGTCAATACAAACTGATTTTACGAGGTGCATTCAAGTTCTAAGACCTCCGATTTTTTTTCTCCGGACTGGAAAGAGATAGAAGCATGTGCATTGTTTTAAAATGAGCGTGCGTTCGTTGACAATACGTCACAGAGATGGCAGCACTGTACGGCAGATGGAATTGTAGCGGCAGCGTCGAGAATGAGAACTGTTTTAGATACTTAAAATGGCTACGTTTTCCTTACTTGAACAGCGTGCAATCATTCGTTTTCTGAATTTAAGTGGTGTGACACCAATTGAAATTCATCGACAGTTGAAGGAGACATGTGGTGATGGAGTTATGGATGTGTCAAAAGTGCGTTCGTGGGTGCGACAGTTTAATGAAGGCAGAACATCGTGTGACAACAAACCGAAACAACATCGGGCTCGCACAAGCCGGTCTGACGACATGATCGAGAAAGTGGAGAGAATTGTTTTGGGGGATCGCCGAATGACAGTTGAACAGATCGCCTCCAGCATCTACGTGGGTTCTGTGCACACAATCCTGCATGACGACCTGAAAATGCGAAAAGTGTCCTCCAGGTGGGTGCCACGAATGCTGACGGACGACCACAAGGCTGCTCGTGTGGCATGTTGCCAAGCAATGTTGACGCGCAACCAAGGCATGAATTGGACTTTCTTTTCGTCGATTGTGACAATGGATGAGACGTGGATGCCATTTTTCAATCCAGAAACAAAGCGCCAGTCAGCTCAATGGAAGCACACAGATTCACCGCCACCAAACAAATTTCGGGTAACCGCCAGTGCTGAAAAAATGAGGATGTCCATGTTCTGGGACAGTGAGGGCGTAATCCTTACCCAGTGTGTTCCAAAGGGCACTACTGTGACAGGTGCATCCTACGAAAATGTTTTGAAGAACAAGTTCCTTCCTGCACTGCAACAAAAACGTCCGGGAAATGCTGCGCGTGTGCTGTTTCACCAAGACAACGCATCCGCACATCGGGCTAACGTTACGCAACAGTTTCTTCGTGAAAACAACTTTGAAGTGATTTTGCCGTGTTGCTATTGCTTCAGCGATTTTCCAGTGGTCGAAACAGACTCCTAAAGAAGCCTTCGCCGCGGCCATGGAATCATGGCGTCGACGTTGTGAAAAATGTGTACGTCTTCAGGGAGATTACGTCGAGAAGTAACACCAGTTTCATAGTTTTCGGGTGAGTAGATAGAAAAAAAATCGGAGGCCTTAGAACTTGAATGCACCTCGTATTTAAAAAATGTTATACGATTCAATAACAGGCCTGTGATTGTTAACGTCGCATACAGTAATTTCTTGGAGATCTACAAAAAGGAATACTAGAAATTGATCTATGATAAAGAAGGTTCTTACTTATTTCGTAAGTGCTGAACCATGAATATCATACAATAAACAAATGTTCAGATGACTGTTAACGTTGCATTTTTTAATAAAGGATTACATTACGTTTCAATTCATACAACAGCTTATTAGTGAGTGGACACGTTTTCTATAAAAATGTCTTACCGATTTTCTTCTCAAGAGTATGCGGACATGCATTTTGTGTATGGCTACTGTAACGGCAGTGCACACCAAGCAGCTATTGAATACGGACATCGATTTCCCGATAGGCGCATTCCTCATTACAGAACGTTTCTGGAAGTAAACAGACAATTTCGGGAATGCGGACTGCCTGATAATCTTTTCGACCGAGGAGTAAATTTGCCAGCAGACTTAGAGGAAGAAGCAGTAGCTATTGTTACAAGGGATCCAACTCTCGGTGTACGTCGAATCGCTGCTAGACAACTAGGAATGCCACGAACGACAGTTTGGCGAATTTTAAAACGTGAGGGCTTATATCCATATCACTATCGCAGGGGACACGGTTTGCTTGAGGTAGAACACTGCGCTCGTATAGTTTGTTCTACCCGGATATTAAGACAGTCACGGCTTCATTTTAATTTCTGTAGAACAGTCCTCTGGACAGATGAATCTACGTTCACGAGAAGAGGTGTTACAAATCTGAGAAACCTGCACAGGTGGTCAATCTAAATTTCAACATAAATTTTCTATTAACGTTTGGTCGGCCCTAATCGATGACTTGTTGATTGGTCCTATCGTTCTTCCTGGTAGGTTAAATGCGGACAACTACTATTCACGATCTGCCAGGTCTTTTAGAGGATGTCCCACTGAATGTTAGACGAGACATGTGGTTTCACATGGATGGGGCACCACCACATTTCGGAATTGCTGTCCGAAATTGGGTTAACGTAATTATTCAAGATGGATTGGTCGAGGTGGTCCTGTTGCATAGCCACCAAGATCACCCTATCTTAATCCCATTGACATTTATTTATGGGGAGTACATGAAAAATTTAGTCTACGCGCAAGTTGTGGCTGCCTAGCAAATCCGACAAAACAAGTATGAAATTCGGATAAGTACTTCTTCTGTTGGCTTACGGGAACAAGCCTGCATTCGACAAGGAGGTGGACATTTCGAAAATTATATTAATTGAACTTTTTTAAATAAAATCAGTTTTTATTGACTTTAGGATTACATTTTTTTTCATGATCTGACAATCACATTCATAGATCTGTAACTTTGAAGCAAATGAAAATGGATATACAAGTTTTGCGTTTTTGATACTTGAAATGAAGTCTACTTTACACTGCTAAAATTTGAACATAACGGTACGGCACACTTGTATACGCCTTAAAATATGGTTTATTTTTTGTAATATCTACGTTCGTATTGCTGATTTCAAGTATAGAATAAATTGGATAACAGAATAATTTAATATTTTAAGTTGTTTACACAACCTTATATATATTTTCAATACGAAACATTATTTCGAGGATTTTCATGTTTATGCATTTATTCCTAATATAAAACCTGTAAAGATATTTTTATTAATTTTTGCATTCGACTAAATTTATATTAAATATAACTTTGTGACATTTTTTTGAATTTGTTTCGATTCATTTACCATTTGCAATTAGTCATGTGTATGTGCATTTATTTACTTGTTATTTGTATTGAAAGTTACTAATATAAAATTATAATTTAAAGCTTACGTGTACTTTGATTTCTACCTGAAATATAATCTGTTTGAGTTAAACTTATACATACACAATTTATAGTATTACTAACAAACGCTCTGGTTCGGCTGTGGTTGCTAACAATAATGGGAATTATTTAAAATAAATAATTGGTGGTGCTGGTGAAGTTGAATCAAAGGTCCAGGAGGTGTGTCATGTGTGCTAAGATAATATACAACAACGTTGTCCTTAAAGTTTGTATTTATTATTTGCAAGAAAGAAATTAAGCGTTGATACATTTAAAGTAATTAAATACAAGTAATGTACACAGAGAGCGGTAAATAAGTAATTAAAAATTAAGACACAAAAAGGTACTGAAAAGAACGTTAAATTAGGCAGTAAATTAAATGTGAATTAATTATGATAATATCAAATAACCTATGTATCGAATAATACAGAGTTACCTTTGAGTTGCGAAGATGGTCGTCCACGAGGTGTGCGTCATAAATTTGGACAAGTATAGAGAGCGATACTTGGCAGACAGATGAAGGAATCAAGTAGTTAAATCAATTAAATTAATGTGGATTAAATAAGGAATAATATATATATATATATATATATATATACATATATATATATATATATATATATATATATATATATATATACATATTTATATCGAACAATACAGATTACCTTAGAAGCGATGGAGGCCGGGCAGCGTGTTACATCGTGCTGGTCAGCACTTGAAGTAAAATCTGTATCTTACGGAGGCTCAGAACAGAAGACTGATTTGTGTCGAAGTAACACTGGTCTAGAAAAAAGGTTTTTATTGTCCTAAGTTGAGAGAGGGTAAGTCGATGTTGTTGATGTCTTGACTAATTAATTATAATCAAAAGCGCGAGCTAAGAGGTCGTGATGTCGATGACATAAATATCATTAAAATATCCATTGTGAGACAAGTTTCCAAATGATATGCGACAGAATATATTAGTAAGAGATGAATACGTAATTAAAAATTAATAACTTAAATTTAAAAACGAAATGTATAAAGAGATTCAAACGACCGTTAGATGGTTGCTTGACAAGTCAGGCAGATGTCGAAGGATCTATCGGCTAGGAGCGAGAACAAAAGAAAGGCTTTCTACTTGCAAACGAATATGTACACAGAAAAATGGCTAAGTTGAAGTTTAATATTTTAAAATGCTGAATATATATTTAAAGAAATATAATTTAAAAATAGAATTAAACATTCTTATATATGCGAAGCGTAACAATAGCACCTGAAGTATTTTAATAATACGATAAGTATACGAGTTTTTGGTATTGTATTTGACCTTATTACGTAAGAAGCCCCACTGCAGATAGAGTAATCTCCTGATAAGACCGATATAAAAAATATATAAAAGAAGGAAAGACATTGTTTTATGCGCAAACGTATTTTTTTTTATTTTAAAGAATTCTAGAAGTATATTAATTTCTACAAGATCATCGGTAGCGCGTAAATTCCTTTGAATAAGGCACTATGTGCCGAAACATGTAAGATTATTTCAAATATATACATATCAAAGTAAAACAGACCTTAAATCGTCGACTAATTTAATCTACTGTACATACAAAGGTCAACAAATAATTATCATTATACCTAGCACAAGGCGTGAAGTGCTAATAAAATGGAACAATTACATCATGAAGTATACAATTACATAAACGAGGAATATCAAGTCATCAAAGAATACATCAAAATCAGAAAAAAAAACTGGCAAACCAGATCAACAGAAGAAACTTTTTGGTAAGTTGCAAATCGTTACAAATAACACCTACGTTTATAAAAAAGAGAAAACTAGATAGATTTCATTTTACAATTTCAAAACTAAAAACAAAATTTAAAAAAATTATGAATTCCTGTTACCTACAAATTTTAAACATCACAATATCCTAAACCATTTGTGACATTATACATTCAATAATATTATTTCAAACTTGAAAAATATTATCACACAGAAATTGTCTCCTAAACTTCTACAGCTTCGAAAAAATAGAATCTAAAATTTACAATAATCATCTCTTGACAACAACAACAACAACAACAACAACAACAACAACAACAACAACACTTAGAGATAAATTATAATATTAACGATAATTGGATTATCAATTTGACCAATACAAATATTCCGGATAATGTTAAATACATACTTACCCAGGACCCAAATTTAATATGCCACTAAATAAAATACCCATTAATAACTATATAGCTAGCATTGAAACCGGACTACAAAATTTACCACAAGACAAACAGAACGAAATACGTAACAAAATCTGTAATATAATCATTAACATTTGCAATGTTAATTTAGAACATAAGATATGGTTGGAACTGCATTTTTCACATGTCATATCAATAAAGTTAATTCCGCGTTTTTAATTGCTCAAATTTGAATCACGTGCTTATTTATTTTCTTTTAGTCATTTGCTTAAGTCATTGTTATCAACATTATTATTTTACCGAAGATTTTTAACTTAATTGATTGAATATATTTTTGACACATACTATGGAAATAGCTGTACCTTGTTTGAATTGTATACGGCGGGAAATATCCCAATTGTAAACAGGTATCAAGCGAAATATTGAACATTTCAAAAACAGTTTTGTCTATCATAAAATTAAAACTATAATTTCTGTAAAATATGCAATCGATTAGTTATAGTAAATTATTTCATTTATAAACATTAATAACGAGATTAAATAAATACAAACAAGAATTACGAATAAGATGCCTGGATAAAAAAACAACCGAGAGTTAGCGTGGGTAATTAAAAAGTTTTGCACGCGTCGACATATGTATTTAAAAAAGTGTGTTCCTGAAATTTAGTGAAAAGTAGTAAAGAAAGTATTATAATCTCACCACAAAATATATCCTACGTATGTCATACCTACAAAGCAACGATCGACGAAAGTTCCACAACCTAAAACCTTCCTGGTCGTTTTAAAACAAATTCCATTCACCGGGGGACGCTACCTGCATATTTACCCATACCAAGAGACGATACCTGAATAATTCCACAACCAGAGCGTTTATCCTGAGTATAGGAATCCAAAACACCCTCCGAACATCCTGTATCCTCCGTCAAACCAACTTGAGTATTTATTTATTTACATTTCCTAAAATTCTTTCTTTGGTTATATACCTTTTTTAAGTTAAAAAATTTCCTAAACTATTGAAATTTTATTTTAATTTGAACATAATCGTTGATATTATTATATGTATACCAACTATGTTAATACTTAATTAGTATACCTCTAAAACTGAAAAATACAGTTCCCTTGCGTCATAATTTTAGTAAGTTTAATTAAATTTAAATGCATTATCTCATTAAAATTAGTTAACCTAACTATTATGAACATATTTGATCAAATGACTATTCATAGGTCAATGCATCTTACTATCATGTTAAACACTTACCTTATTGAAAAGAATTTTTCTATTAAACCTTTTATTTATGCTTTTCACTCTCTTGTTTTATTTATTAAATTATACATCCAGAATCACCATATATTTAATAACTTGTTTTAACACATACATCTATATTCTATTAGGTACCGAACTCGCACATCTACTATTTTTATTAAAGTATAATTTCACTAGTATCAACACAGCTAGCCGGCATTTAGATTAAGATACACATAAGGTATTAAACAATAAGTTTTGCACTTGGAAAAGGCCTTTTAAAGTTAAGTATAAAGGTTTATATACATTTATTTATGTTCTGAATTTTATGCAAGTGACAACTGTCAAATTTAAACCTAACTCCATCTTTAGGTCATATTTGTAACTACACTTGTGAATTTTTAAATTATTTTTATATCACTAAATCAATTAATTCATAACCTTTCATTTATATTTAACGTAAATTCTCATGCTCATTAATCACACCTATAAGGCCTTTTAACATTTTGACGAACCAACGTGAGGCCTATTTAACATACCAGCTTCACTGTCGTTTAACAATATATATATATAATATCTTCGTGACCTTTGTATGATAAGGTGGTTCTTTACTTCAAAGTATATATATTTAAAACAACCCTACATGTTTCGGCAATGATGCCTTTGTCAAGGGAATACAAAATATAAATCATTTATATTTTGTATTCCCTTGACAAAGGGAAAAGCAGTCTCATCTTGAAAATTAACCGACAGAATATCCAAGCTGGACAGATTGGTTGTGAATAGTGGTATTATCAAATTCAAAACCACTATTCATAGCAATATGTTCTAACGGCAAAGACTCCTGGTCTAATTATATATATATATTGAGGCATTGCAAGAAGGGTTTCTTTTCTCTGAAAGAAACAAAGAATACTTGTAACCATAATATTTATATCTAATATGTACTTCAATACCAAGAAGGGGAAAGATTGATTCAAAGTATAAATACGTTATTTTGACGACAAACTTGCTTTGAAATAATTAACTTATTTTTCTATTTTTTATAATGTTTACTTTCAATTTTTTTATTCAAATTAATATTCAACGCGTGTTTATTCAAACAAATGTAACGTATTTATTTTCAAATGTATTTGAACAATTAAGCCCCGCCCACAATTCTAACGGTGCAATAACCCGAAAATAAACCGATATTGCCAGAGTGTTTGTAAACACATAAACATACGTTATTCAACCAAAGTTATTTTATAAATCAAATTGTAATTTTTTTTACTGTTTTACTCTGTAAAAATGTCTAAAATAATAATATTCGAAAAGATAATGCAAGTAAAGAAGGGGGCGATTTTGCGGAAGGTTATGCAATTAAAAACAAGTGAAAAAGTAAGCGTCGGTAATTAGTCGTCACAGTGAGAGGTCACGCTTTTTGTGCTCCGAATTAATTAAAACAAATTGGTGAAATTATTAAGTTCTGGAGAGTTTTGAGTCTACACAACGTTACTCACACCTACGATCTACCTGTAGACAAAGTTTACCATCTGCCGACCAATTAGTTCAAGAACTACGAATTTTTAAAGTTTCAATACGTTAATTACCCGCCATAAGTTTCACCGTGCAACGACCAGCATCTTGGTACGCTCGAAACCGGTCATCCGAGCAAGCCGCCGTCGGACTTGGAGATTTCTAAAAAACCTCAAGTCATCCCGAGGGACCATCGCAGAAATATTATCCAGTTTCCCGTTGTGAAAACCAGCAGAACACAGGAGCAGGAAGCAACGGAAGCTATATCCGAAGATTCAGGTTTTTGCTAACTTTAACAATATTTTACGCGCCATTTTTACTTGCTCATATACTTTTCTAGAATTTTCTTTGTTTATTCCATAACTAACTATTTACTTTACTTTCACCGACATTATATCACTGTAATTTTTATTCCACTTATTTAAATATTAGAATCCACTGTTTGTAATTTTAAAAAACTTGATTCTATGTTACTTTTATAAACTCTTTTAATAAAACAACACCTAATTGCACTTGTCGTACACCATATTGTTAGACTATAAGAATACCAACCGTTGAGTGTGTCTCCCGTATTGTTATTTGTGTGTCACGAAAATTGTTAATATAAATTCCAAACTTTGCTAGATAATTTTTTATTAATAAAGTTAATTGTCAATATTTTACTTTGGTTTTCTTTGTAATATACTTGAGATATTGTTCCGATCCCAACTAAATAAACTACGTACATAAAGTCAGAGTGGAGAGAGGTGAACCTACCTTAACCCTGAAGAAATTAAAGAAGCTAGCCGACGACGAAAATAACCAAAAACAGATAAGTATTGAACGAGCCCGATTTAAATAAACTTTTTATTATACAACAATTCACAGTTATATAACATTCATTCTTTTATATACATGCGTTTTTATATATATTAACAATTCGCAACATTACATTTTGTCAGCCCAACTTTTAGGGCCTTTATAACGATAATAAAAATTTTTATATAAATATTATAACGTCCATTGACACATTACATATAGAGCCCAACGTTTTGGGGCGTTCATAAATATAACCTCATATAATAAACATTATATATATATATATATATTAAATTCATTAATACATTACATTTGGCACCCTAACGTTTTGGGGCGTACTTCTACTCCACACTTCAATAAAAAGTCACTCTATTGTCAAAAATATTAAGAAGGAACACTTTCTCAAGTAACAAAGTTTCGTGGCACAAAGAATTAATAAAAAAAAACAAGGAGAACCGTTGTATTCGCATTTACCATACTGTACTATTTGTTTATGTATTTGTTATTTTGTCTTTGTGGAACTTCGGAGAGAGAACACCGTTTTGCATTTCCGGGGATTGCTGTATTCGAGACCATCGGTAGGAGATTCAAAAGGTTGTTACAGGGAAATATTAAAGTGCAGACTCATATTTCTTTTATATACATATATTTTGTTATTTGTCATTGCATTTACGTGTGTACATTAAATCTAATAACACTATAAACAATAATATTTTACAACCAAAATATTAATAATATAATTACAACTACCTGTACAAATACTAATATAACTTACAAACTAACTAAATATTCTCTACAATGGATACAAGACACAGAGCTAAGACCCCGAAAGACGCAGTAGAAGAAGACCGGAGTGAACAGGGGGACACTACAGTACCGCAACCGTCCGTTTCAGGGGAAGCCAGTATTTCGCCTGATAGTAAATTCATGGACATGTTTAACATGTTAATAACACAAATGCAAGAATTAAAACAAGATATAAATAATTCAAATAAAGATTTAAATACCAAATTAGACACTAATAATCAAGACATGAACACTGCAAATAAAGACCTTAACAACAAACTAGATACCAATAACCGCGAACTAAAACAAGACCTAACTAATTTAAATAGCGAGCTAAAACAAGATTTAAATAACTTAAATAACGAACTTACGACGATATTAGAAGTTAACCTAATTAATATAAATGAAAAAATAGAATTAAACAACGCTAACATAGAAATGAAACTTAATACATTCAAGGGGGATATCGACGTACAAATTGCAGAAATCACCGCAACACAAAAAGCCATGGAAGAGAGGATGAAACAAAAATTAGATGCGTTTAATGAAAAATTAATAACCAATATAAATCAAAAATACGAGACCAATAAACCAGAATTAGACCAACTTAAACCAGAATTAGACCAACAAGTTAACATAAGAATTAACAATACACATGACAAAAATGCAACTAAAATCATACACAACCAAAAGTTTAACGAACCGCTCAAACACCAACATAAAACGAATTTACACAACCACTGTCTAATAAAAGATAAAGCCTATCACAATTTTCTAACAAACAATACTCAGGAGTATAACACTTTTAAAATACTAACGACGGAAAGAAATAAGCTTAACATATCTATAATAGAAAATTTGCATCTCACATATACAGACATTGATAATGTACTGAATATAGAAGGCAATATAACCCATATAATTACTTACAAATATTTTAATACCTACAATATCCTAAATATGATACTCATCATAAAAAACATTCATATAACACGAGGCCGAAGCCACATGATATTTTTATACCACGGTAATGGCATGGTAATACCAAAGGTACGTCGACGGAAAATTAACAGTTTAATATAGGCTAATAGAAGCTCGGTGTTCTATAAATACGAAGACGACCTAAGCTAAGATGGGGATACGATTTATTAATGACTGATAATTATACATAAACTAAACTAAATGCACAATTATTAAACATAAACACAGATATGATAAACACAATTTAATAAAGAAAAGAGAACACATTACCAAACAAAGATAACGGATGTATAATAATCAAGACAAATAATGATAACGGCTATAACATGTTCTGGAAGTTACAAAATATAAAATTTTACCAATCACCGGAGGAATTCATAAACATAGAAGACGCAGGGGACGCCGTAAATGAAGTATATTCTCTACCCATTATTATTTTACAATTCAGCAACATAAAATTAAATTGTTTAATCGACACCGGAGCCGAGATTACATTAGTTAGAGAAGATCTGGCAAAACAAATAAAGGGATACGAACAACACGTTGTTAAAACTAAGGGTACCGACATAGTTACCGCAAATGGAAGAAAGATGGGCACTGTCACCAAGCAACTCAATACCGAAATAAGAATAAACGAAATCGGTTATTTAATTCACTGTTACGTAATAGAGAAGTTACAATATGACTGTATATTGGGTATAGACAATATCAACAGGTTGAAAATGATATTGAATTTTGAAAAAGGTATTTTATCAATTGGAAAGAACAATTTAACATTTAATAAACATTTGTCCGTAGAGGAAGTGCACGAATATAATACTTATAAGAGAGAAGTTTTAGCAGTTGTAATAAATAATTTATTAGAATCTAATGTACCGTACTATAGGAGAGCAGAAGAAAGGTTTATTGATAGAGTTGGAAATGATAATATTATAAATAATGAATACATAGGAGTGAATAATAGGCCAGATTTGTTAGGAACGTTAGATAGTTACGAGGGCGAAGAAGAGGTCAAGACTAAGGAGGATTTACAGACAACTGACATTATAAATGATAAGAATGATATAACGAATATAATTGATAAACAAGAAATACCTTATACAAACGTCGTACCGCAATTAATTAACATTTTAAACGAAAACATCACTTTAATAAATAACGATATTGTTTTTGCAAAAGGATATGAACATCCAATTAATATTGACAATCACTGTCCAATAACTTTATTCACTGGACAACCACCACAACGACCATGGACAGATTCTGAGCATATAAATTTACATAATCGTTTACAAGAAGTCAGAGAAAGATTAGCACTAAGAAAGCGAAGATGGGAGGAAAAGAGAAATACGGCAAATAAGAAGTACAAAACTTACAATGTAGGAGACCAAGTCATAGTTAAGAGATTAAGAGTAACAGATTTAAAACACAAAATAATGGGAAAGCTACTGAAAGCCTACCAAGGTCCCTATACGATTAACAGAATCATTGGTAATAATACCTACGAACTTTTTGAACCCGAAACAAATTACATTAAAGGTAGATATCACATAACTATGTTGCAAGACTACCACACGTAAAAATAAAGTATTTTTTTATATATATACATAACAAGCCGAAACAACTTTCAGAACAAACCAACCAAGCATGTTATAGTCCGTAAGCCAATAATAAACACTATATTACTATATTTTATTATCTATACTAATCATAAGTTTACATTTAGACTAGGCTAATTAAATTAATCATATTATTATTAAATAAGAGAAAGAAAAAAAAAAAAAGAGGAAGAAGAAAATAATCACTTAATATTAAAAGGGGTTTTCAAACAAAAGAACCCGAACAACAAAATAAAACAATTAACTTTAACCATTGAATGACAATTATTAAATAGGGAAGTATTAGCTAGAATAATACCAATAACCACTTATAGAATTTGAAATATTTTTAACGTGAACACACACATTTTATTAAATTTTCATCAGAGCACTATACTGCACTTATATATTTCTGTTTTACTCCTAGATACGGTTGATTAAAAGCTCTCAACAAGTTTCTAACTTTTAATCAAGGGGGAAATTGAGGCATTGCAAGAAGGGTTTCTTTTCTCTGAAAGAAACAAAGAATACTTGTAACCATAATATTTATATCTAATATGTACTTCAATACCAAGAAGGGGAAAGATTGATTCAAAGTATAAATACGTTATTTTGACGACAAACTTGCTTTGAAATAATTAACTTATTTTTCTATTTTTTATAATGTTTACTTTCAATTTTTTTATTCAAATTAATATTCAACGCGTGTTTATTCAAACAAATGTAACGTATTTATTTTCAAATGTATTTGAACAATTAAGCCCCGCCCACAATTCTAACGGTGCAATAACCCGAAAATAAACCGATATTGCCAGAGTGTTTGTAAACACATAAACATATGTTATTAGTAGATAAGGTATGGGGGTTCTAGCTCAAAATCCCATGTATTTTCTTATGGAGGTTCATTTTGCACTTTTTCAATTTGGACATATTAATCCGGGACACCTCTATATACACTCGTAGATCTGTTTACAGATCTACGAATGTATATAGAGGGTGTCCCACTGAATGTTCGGGGGGGTGAGTTTCACATAGGGGTGAGAAGCTTGCAAGGCGGTTATTATTATAATTTATGTGGGGGGTGGGTTTTACATAGGGGTGAGAAGCTTGCAAGGCGGTTATCGGCGCTAGCGCGTATGATTTCAGAGGTGATTTCATCTTTATTAGTTCGTTTGCTCCTTTTCTTCGGACCTATTCATTCCTGTTTCATATCTATTCAGACTTAATCATTATTAGTTCAGAGATATTTAGAAGAGAGATGACGTCACATATTTAGAATTATTTGATTTTTTTTATTTTTAAAAATATCACATTTAAAATTTTTTTATATTTTTAATGTCGGGAACGTCGAGGAATCGAACTCGGGTCCTTCTAGGTGTAAGACAGACACCTTAACCGTTCGGTCACACCCGAGATGTAAATTGGATATTGTAAAACGCATAAGTAGTCTATTACAAAATGTGGAAACTCAACTTTAAATAACTTAGAGATATTATTCATTAAATTCGCGTCTAATTTACATATAATTAGTATTAATTATCCCCGTTTAATACTCGATATATTTTACATTTTTCAGCAGATATCAACCGTAATTTTGTGTGTAATATTAGAATTAGAGGTAAATATATCGACACAGGTCATTGAGTAGATATGTGGATTGTTCGATAAACTGCTTTTCATGAAAGATAGTATCTTCCCTCATTTTAAGAGAGACGATGATGAATTGATTGTAATTATTCGATTTTTTCTATTTTTAAAAATATCACACTTATATTTTTAATGTCGGGACGTCGGGGAATCGAACTCGGATTCTTTAGAGTGAGACGCCGGGATTCTATCACGAGACCACGCTGGGTAATATGAATGGGATATTTTATAAGTTATATATATTGTCTGACTTATCTCAAATTATTATAAATTATTTTTCCAAGTTAAATTAGAATTACTATTATAGGTAGATATATCGATCGGGTCTTAATAATCGATAAATTTACGTTTAATTTACACATAATTAGTATTAATTACTCCGTTTAATACTCGATATATTTGATGACCATAATTTTGTGAGTAATAATACTTAGTTTAAAATAAAACATAATTTCACATAGAATAAATTTTTATTTAGGCAGCATCTATTTTTTAGGATAATATACAGTAATATACAGAGCATCTAAGGGTTACAATGCAAGTACATAGATCAAAACAAGTCTATACATGTCTTAACAGATATAGACTCGTAGTTTTGTAGGTAGGAGATCTGTATGGAAGGGACAAAGATATATAAATAATATTTCTACTTTAAAATGTATAGAGTGGTTTTAGAGCGCTTGCGTATATAAAATAGTAAAGCTATCACGTGATCATTATTATCCCGTTAAATGAGTATATATAGAGGAGTATATGTATATGGAAATCATGTAATCAGTGTTCATCGTTGAGTTAAGATGCAATCCGTTCAACAAATTAAATCTTCGCTCTTCAATGCTAATATTGAAAATAATAAAGATGCTCTGGCTTCAGAAATTAAAAAATGTAATTCAACTCTCCGAGTATTAAATAATTCATTGAGTAGTGCTAAAAGTGTTGGAGAAAAACAAAAACTGATAGCTACCATTGCTCAAGTAAGGAGCTTCAAACAAATGTATCGAGCTCATCAAATAGCTGGAGGGAGTTACGCACCGAGGAAACGTACTACTGCTTCTTACCACGTTAAATGGGAGGATATCAAATCAGCGTTTCAAAACCGTATTCGAACTGGAGTTATAATTAATCTAAAACATATCGACCCCATATTATTTATGGAAGATGCTGCTATCCTATTTCAACGAAGAATTTCGAATGTGTTAAAGAAGGAAGAAGCCATCAAGGTGAATACAATGTTTTGTGGCGAATTCAAAATACAGAAAGCTGACCAAGAGATTAATGAATTAAAATATTTTAACACTAAAAATATTGCAATTTATCGAGACACCAGTCTAAAAGAATGGTTTGTTAGCTGCATACAGCAGCCAATTCTCGCTGATCTTGAAGAGTTTCAAGAAAGAGACAGCGGTTGGGCGTTATCAACAGTCATCAGTCTCCAGGTAAATATTAATAAATTTACGTCTCAACTAGGATCATCCTACATCGAATTACCTTCGCAAATTAAAATTAAAAAAGCTTGCGTTAACGTAGAAAATAATGATCAAAAATGCTTCGCATGGGCTGTTGTATCCGCATTATATCCAGTGAGTAAGAACACGCGAAGAACTACAAAGTATCCAAACCCATCATCTGTGCTAAATTTAACAGGAATTCAGTTCCCAATGACGATGAAACAAATTCCACGGTTTGAAAAGCAAAACGGCGTTTCAATAAATGTTTATATTTTGAAAAAAACTAATGAAAAATTCGTCACCTTACCTACATACCTAACAAAAATGAAACAAACTAAACATGTGAATTTGCTACTTATTCAAGATTTTTACTATAACGAAGATGAAGTGCATGAGGATGATAATGAATCAACTCCTAGTTATCACTATGTCTGGATTAAGAACTTATCACGCCTCGTATCCTCACAGCTATCGAAGCATAAAACAAAAAAGTATTTTTGTGACCGCTGTTTACACTACTTCTATACGAAAACAGCTCTCGATGAACATTACCTAGATTGTCAAGAAATGAATAACTGTAAGATCCGACTACCTACGGATGATAATAAGTTTATTAAATTTAAAAATTTCAAAAATAAAGTGAAAGCGCCCTTCGTTATTTATGCCGATTTGGAGTGTCTACTTGCACCATGTAAAATTCAAAATAAATATCAAGAACATCTGCCATGCAGTATTGGATATTATGTCAAGTGTTCATATGATGAGTCATTATCATTTTATAGAAGTTATCGTAGTCAAGATTGTATAGAATGGTTTACTAAGGAACTCAAAGCTTTTGCAGAAGATTTAGAAACAGTATTTTTATGCCCCATACCCATGGACAAACTAACATCTGATGAACGATATTTATATGAAAACGCTACAATATGTCATATTTGTGAAAAATCGTTTAGTTCAGATGAAAAGAAAAAGGTTAGAGATCATGATCATTTGAGTGGAAAATACCGAGGAGCTGCACATCAAGATTGTAATGTAAATTATCAAGATACACATACAGTTCCGGTGGTTTTCCATTACCTAACTGGGTACGACTCACATTTCATCATCAGGAATTTGGCTGAGGACTTAAAGGGACGTATAGATGTTTTGCCGACAACCAAAGAAAAATATATTTCATTCACTAAACATATCGATGAGAATATAATTAAATTTAGATTCATTGATTCTTTTCGATTTATGGCTTCAGGACTCAATACCTTAGCATCATATTTAATAGAATACCCCGAACTTATATCTGAATTTTCTAATCTAAGCGATGAAAAATTAAAATTGCTAACACGAAAAGGAGTATACCCTTACGATTATTTCGACTCGGAAGAGAAATTCAAGGAAACGAAGCTCCCCGAAAAATCTAAATTCTTCAATCAATTAAACGATCTAGATATTTCAGATGAAGACTATGATCATGCGCAAAAGGTCTGGAGTGAATTTAATATCGAAAACTTGGGTGAATATTCAGACTTATATCTGAAGACGGATGTGCTACTATTAGCTTGCATTTTCGAACAATTTAGAAGTAGCTGTCTGAAAACATATGAGCTTGATCCAGGACTTTACTTCACCTTACCCGGATTCGCATGGGATTGTATGTTTAAACATACTAATATAATCTTAGAATTACTGACAGATTTGGATATGATTATGTTTATTGAACGCGGAATCAGAGGAGGGCTCAGCCAATGTTCTTATAGACATCTTAAAGCAAATAATAAATACATGTCGGATTATGATTCTTCCAAACCAGACAAATTTATAATGTATAACGATATCAATAATCAATATGGATGGGCAATGTCTCAATATCTGCCTTATGGAGGATTTCGATGGTTATCTAATGCCGAAAATTTCAATGTTTTAGATATACCCGATGAGAATGATATAGGATATATTTTAGAGGTAGATTTAGAGTATCCGCAAGAACTACATGATTTACACTCAGATTTACCCTTCTGTCCTGAACATCTAGCTGCTCCGGGATCGAAAGAAAAGAAATTAATGGCTACCTTATTCGAAAAAAAACGTTATGTTATTCATTATAAGAATCTAAAACAAGCCTTAAGACATGGTTTAAAGTTAGCTAACATTCATAGAATACTGCAATTTCAACAGCGTACATGGCTGAAATCATACATTGATTTAAACACTAAACTGAGATCATTGGCTATGAACGACTTTGAAAAAAATTTGTTTAAACTGATGAACAACGCTGTTTTCGGGAAGACGATGGAAAATATACGCAAACATAGTATAGTGAAACTAGTAAATAAATGGAAAGGACGATATGGTGCCGAAGCTTTAATTTCAAAGCCTGAATTCAAATCGGCGACTATATTTAATGAGAACTTTGTTGCTGTTGAACTCAACAAAACAGAGATCTATTTTAATAAACCTATCTATGTAGGAATGGCCATATTAGATATTTCTAAAACATCAATCTATGAATTTCACTATGATTATATGAAACCGATGTTTGGAGATAAATGTCAAGCAGCCTACACAGATACTGATTCGATTATCTATTCAATTGAGTGTTCAGATATCTACGATTTAATCCGTCGCGACTGTCATAGACGATTTGATACAAGCGATTATCCTAAAGATAATGTTTATAGTATTCCTCTTGTAAACAAAAAAGTTCTAGGTATGATGAAAGATGAGATGAATGGGAAAATTGTAACAGAATTTGTAGGCTTGAGATCTAAAATGTATGCTATTAGAGTAGAGGGTAAAGATGCAGTAAGGAAAGCTAAAGGGGTTAAGAAGAACATTGTCAAAAATCGAATAAGTTTTGATGATTATATAGAATGTTTGTACAATACTAACGAGAAATATGTGAATCAAAAATTAATTCAATCCGAAAAACATCAAGTGTATAGCAGTAATCAAACGAAAATTGCTCTAAGTCCTCATGATGATAAAAGATACTTAATAAAAGACAGTTGCGGTACATTACCTTGGGGACATCGTGATATTATGTGTATAGAATGAATTATATTTTTAGCTTGTAGATTAATTATTCTATGTATAAGCAAGTTTCTAAACTAATATTGTATATGTATATTGAGGAAAGAAAATATTATGTGTATAGACTGAATTATATTTTTATAGATTAATTATTTTATATATAAACAAGTTTCTAAGCTAATATTATATATGTATATTGAAAAATAAAATAAAATATTTATTATATATATGTCTATTTAATATCCATACCAACAACCGGATCATGCAGGGGTATTAGAAGATCTATGTTATAGGGGGTAGGAAAGGCTGCAACTTTTAAACATCTCGAAATTCAAACATCCTAATTATACGAATAAAATTTTCATAAGTAATAAATAGAGGGAGGAAAATTATATTTGAAAGTGTTTTTAGCAGGAAATATACATTGTTTATGCAACACATATACTAGCTTTCTCAACTAAACTTTCCCTCATTAAATAAAATAATCAGATGCGGTGAATCGGTATATCCTTAAGTGATTTATAATCGCAAAGACACCATGAAATTTAAGGTGAATACATAAAGGCTTAAACACAAGGTGTGCTTATTTTATGTAGATTGGAAATTAAGTAGATGATAATATATACACTAGTCAATAGCTTTTACGTAGAATATATAAATTATATCTCACAACCCATACATAATAATGATTAATCAATATAAAATGTCTTGAAATTAAATATGTTTTAATATTTTTATTAATTACTCTTATTAGATATCGAGCCTTCAGCATTTGGTTGCGTAGAAAATCTAAACGTTAAAATATGAATGAGTTTAATATTAGAACTTATATAAAATTGCATATAATATGAACTAAAAGGGGAGAAGAAATAGTTGAAGCCTCATTGTATGCTATCTTCAATTATTTATGGCTGTTAAGCTCATAGAAATTCGGTTCTGTTTATTAACATATTAAGATGTATATAACTATGTAAATTAGAAATAAAAAGAAAATATCAATTCATTTATGTTTTATTTATAAGGTATAATATATAGATAATATTAATAAAATCATAATATATTTTTATTGTCTATCCATGAATTGTGTGAGTTGTTCATAGAAGCTGTCTAGTATTGGACGACCGGATATATCCTCAAGTACATATGCTGTTCGATCTCGATGAACGCGCGATAAAACATGTCTAATGATATTGTCCACTTTCCTAATTCTATTTTCAAAAGGGCATCTGTAAGCAGCTACAGCTTTCATGCTATCGTTTTAAATACATGATTTATTAGTAATAATTATACTATTTTTTTCACTATTCCAGTAAGCGGAGCGTATTCTACAACGCTGTCGTGAATGATTAAACAGATGGCAGTAGTATTGTTAGGGAAAGGATTATCTGACTCAAACTCAAGTTTTATGTCTACGGTACCCGCTTTTATGCTCTCTGCTTGTTTAGAAACGTCTAAGACTAAGAAGGGGTAATCAATGAAAGCGTTATAATCTATTAGAGGTTGAGCGATCGTTCTCCCATAATATGAACATTGAAAGGATGTATACATCCTATATGCTAAAGCGTATCGCTTAATATCCATTTGTAAATTCAGATTATTGTAAGGATAGGTCTCAGAGTTTAAGTATAGTTTTATATTACTGATTGACACGTGATCAAATCGACCAGCGTCAGCAGTTAAGTTATCCTTCCTATTTGTTTGGAAGGCTATTATTACGAAGCGCGGTTTCTCTAAATTTGTGCTCGTTTTAACACTCCACACATCTTTTTTATTGCTTCGTAAAGATGGTAGTTCATGCAGATCCCATTTTCTAAATGGCATGTAGATAGGTTTATTAGCGTTTAAAGTTTTTAATAAATTTAGACGAATTGAGTCATCCATAACAATATGTGGAACATGCCATTCGACTTTACTGATATCTATTTTAGCTTTTTTTGTGCCATCTGCTTCAATATTTTTATAACAATTAATATCTAATCGGCTTCGTATCAGTATCAGCTCTTGGGAGGTATAGGCGACCACTTTCCTATAGTCTTCGAAGCATCCGACTATAAACCTTAAGGGAATGCATGCACTAAATGTATCACCTGATAATGTCGGCTGACTTTTATTTTCGAAAGGATACCAACCCGCCATTTGTAGAGACTTGCTCTCATTATCACTTAAAGACAAGAAACCTTTGATGGTAGAAGTTATACCAGGCTTATTACAACGATCTATTTCGATACCATTTATCTCATATCGCAGCTGATCAAACAGAAACGCGTATGCATTATTTATTAGCTCACAAGAGCCAGTCCCATCTATGTTTGGTTTAAATGTACCTTCAATATATATGTAGCTGTCACCTGGAATTGTGTATACATCTTGATTATTTATTGGTATACGTATTTCATCGTTCGCATTGAAGTTATTAGCACGAGGGTAATATGTATGATATTCCTCCTTAGTTATCGTTTCGTCGAAGTTTAACTTTGCGTAAATGTCTAACTTTTCCATCGTTAACAACAAATCCCAATGATTGAAGGAATGTTAAATTTATAGGTGTTAGCACGTTAGTCGTTGGAGACTGAATGGCCGCCGTCTGATGATAAGAGAGTTCTTTATATGTTTTGTTAAACTCCAAACCCATTATAATCGCTTTAATTCTAGGCGCACAACGATCTGCTCACCTCGAAAATTTATTGGATCTCCTTCTTGGTCTAGCAACGTTAACGTAATATTGCTAATGTTTTTTGTTGTTGTCGGCAGATAGACTATATTCCTAGGTTCTATATTGATGCTGTAACCAGGTTCTACTGTTGGTGAAAATTCAAATAGTGTGTGAGAGGGACGTGTGTCATAATACGCAGAAGATACTATATTGCACTCGATTCTAATTGTAACGACCTTTATAATCTGTACTGGAAGGTCAGATTCGTAGATCCTTTTAGCATGCAATTTGCTTTTGCTGAATCCTAACATGCGACCGATTGAGTCTTCCTTAGTAAAATCTATAGAAAAAATACTATATATCTCACACCTCAACGTGTTGTTGTTAGGTTTTATAGTTAGTAAACCGCTTTTATCTAATATGTTTTTGTTTGTAGACGGCAATCGGTTTTGTATATAAGTCTCTAAATCACTTATTTCATATGAGCCAGTGGGTATTTCTAACACCTCGTTATCATAATAGAATTTGTTATGTCCCTCATAAACATTTGGTATAGTATTGTAAGTGTGTAGACCTATAAGTCCCAATCCATATTCATATCGATCATCTAATTCAATCGGAGGATAGTAATCTGCAGTAAGCACGTGGTTAGTGCTTTTGAGTGTGAACGTGTTCGACATGATACTGAACTCACTATGTACTCTACATATAGCTATATAGAAATTCTAAACATAAATGTCCACAATTCTTTTCGTTAAACTTCTGATATCGGCAGTGGTTATATTTGATTTCACATTTTTTTAGATATTGAACGAGTTCAAGCGGAGGTGGTAAATTTCCATATGAGTCGAAATATTGAACTTTCAGTTTTCTCTTGGAATATGCAACCCAGTGTGTGCCTGGCCCTTCTTTTGAATCAAGATTAACGACTGCACACTCATTGCTTTTTGGTATATTCGGTAAGCTATTTCTCATAAAGACACCTCGGAAGTAGGGTAAATAATCTCCATACTTTAAAATGTCTACGTCTGAGAGAGCTCTGCGTGGCAGTCGATTTAAAAGTTTTTTGCTTCCTTATTTGAATTAAGATATAGTCCCATTCCTCTTTTATATGGCTTCAAAAACATTCCTTCGCCTTTTTTCCCCAAAGCAACTTCTTCCATAACCTTATTATGACGTTGCGTCTCTTCTAACACTTTTTGAGATGCTCTAGCTTTATTGATCGCTTGCACAATTCCGGTTACGCCCCCGGTAAGACCACCTAAAGCACTTAAGCCAGCAAATAGAGGTATGAGAGGAATGATACCCCCTGATTTCGGTAGAGGAATAACTCTGGGTGTATTAATATTTGTTTTACCCCCATTCTTCTTTATCGCGATTTTAGCAGAAGCGAGCGCTATTTTAGCTCCATCAACAATATCCTTCAGTTTAGTCTTTTTTAGGGCTACCTTAGCATGATAGACAACTCCTTTTCTAAACGGGATTTTTCTAACGAAGCCTCCTTCTATTCTATTCCGTGTTTTCGCTATAGATGATCTACGCTTAGTCTTAATTCGATTTAACCCCATACCTAATTTTCTTTTAACTTTCATACTGTTTGTGACCAGCCAAGCAGCTGCTTTTTCACCAAAACTTGCGTCCTTGGATTTGACTCGAGTCCACGCTCTTTCTTGCAGTATGTGATCGGCTTGATGGCGTTTTATAGTATCGCTATCCCTCGAATAAGCGATATCGTGTTCTTTACATGCAGCGTCAAGCGGATTAATTCCTTGGTCGCCTCGGGCCATACGCTGTTTCAGTTTCGTACCTGGACCACAGTATTGATATCCGGGTAGATGTAATTCTACAGGTAACTTATTAATGAGTGAATTTAATATACCTCTACCCTCTTTGAATGTAGACATTTGAATGAAACATATATTAATGTATGATCACATTATATAGATTCATTCTTGCGAAATGCGTGTCGTTAAACAGAAGGTAACCTTAAAGGTTCGAAATTTGGACGGTGGTTTGATAGACAATAAATTTAAACGAAGACATGGAGAAATATTACCAAATACTATCAGAGGTATAATATGTGGGCCATCTAACTGCGGAAAAACAAATGCTCTTTTGAGTTTGATTACCGAAGAGAATGGTTTAAAATTTAACAATATCTATGTTTATTCCAAGTCACTTTACCAGTCTAAATATCGATTTCTAGAGGCAGTGATGAATAACGTGAAGGATGTTAAATATTTTAAGTATTCGGAAAACGATAACATCATAGATCCCTGTAAAGCTTTAGAAAACTCTGTTTTTATTTTCGATGATGTTGCTTGCGAGACACAAGATAAAATTAGAACATATTTTTGCATGGGTCGACATAAGTCGATTGATTGTTTCTACTTATGTCAGACGTATACTCGAATACCAAAACATTTAATACGTGATAATGCTAATTTTATTATTTTATTTAAACAGGATGATTTAAATCTTCGACATATATATGCCGATCATGTTAACACTGATATGACTTTTGATAAGTTTAAAGAAGTTTGTGCTGAGTGTTGGAAAAATAATTATGGTTTTCTAACGATAGATAAAGATAGTAATATCGATGAGGGTCGCTATAGAAAAATGTTCGATTGTTATATATATTTGTGAACACAAGCATATTAGTCAATCAGCTAACGATATGCGTATGGTTAAGAAGCATAACAATGGGGGAAGAGCAATCGTCAACCGATATCAGAGATATATGTTGTGATATATATTGGACACTCTGCGAATGTATTTCCTCATTTTTTATAAAGCTTTTCCGCTAGCTATGATCACACTTAATAGTATTAAAGTATGAAAACAGCCTATCTGCCTCAATAGCTGTTTAATATCCGTTCGGACCTGTTCATTCCTGTTCCAGAGCTATCCAATATCTAATATCTTAAAACAGCTCATCTGCTTCAATAACCGTTTAATGCCCGTTCAGATTTGTTCATTCCTGTTCTAGAGCTGTATAATATCTGTTTTATATCTATACAGACTTGATCATTATCCGTTCAGACCTGTTCCATATCTGTTTCGGAAGCTGTTCGTTCTCTGTTCAGACCTGTTTAGAAGCTGTTCAAACCTGTTCACTATCTGTTTCGGAGCTGCTTGCTATCTGTTTGCGGGACAGTCCTGAGGATGTCGCCGAAGAAAAGGAGCAAACGAAATGATAAAGATGAAATCACCTCTGAAATCATACGCGCTAGCGCTTCAATTAGAAAAAAATATTTAGCATTGAAATTAGGTCGTTCTGAATTTGACGCATTACTAACACACCATTTCAAACCAGTCACTGAACCCCTTAAAAAAGTTTTAGAAAAAACATCAGCACAGACTGAAATAGATCTGAAGAGTAAGATGAAGTCAGAGGATGAAGAGTCTAAACAAAATATAAGAATTCCGAAGATGATATCAAACACAAAGTCACATAATGTTTCTATGGAGAGTTCCGATAGCCCTTATGAGGGACTTAATATAACTGATCGTAACATTGAAAATTCCGACCTGTATTATTTTCCTAGAATCTACTTGGAAGGATTATTGTCCGATGCTAGCAGAGAATATGATTTAACGTTTGGTGTCCACGTTGATCCTATGTCGGATAACTTTAAAATGGGTAAATCAAGTTTTACTTCCGATGGTCGTGATTTTGTAATCGATAACGTGCGATATAAGGGGACGCGAGGATTATGCGAGTTGATATTTAAGGTACATCCTAGCGAGTTTACGAGAGATGACAAAGAGCAGTATAGACGAATCTTAAAACAAACTAGTGTACATCATCGTGACTTTGATCCCGAAAAGCAAGTCAAAGGAAGCAGAAGCTATAAATATTCATACATCATTAAACCTTTATTGAATCTAAGCACTTCATCGATGAATCTGGACACATCGTCTACGAGTGGATATATACAGGGGAGTGGCCATGTTGGTGAAGAATTAGTAGTGAGGAATGCTCCCTATCAGTATGTGTACTGGGATGATATAAACGAACTAGTTGATCGACTACGTTTACTCCTAGCATCGAAAACGGCCGGGCACTCTGGACATATAAATGAAATTGCCTCCATTGTTGAAGAGCTCAAGGAATCCGGCGTAATTGTATAATTAATCGAGGTCGAGTATTAATATAGTAGTACGCTATTACTGTTCGTAAAAGCCGGTCAGTCATGAAGAGTATTGATAAATTCG
The DNA here is from genome assembly GCA_935421215.2 of Melolontha melolontha. Taxonomy (NCBI): domain Eukaryota; kingdom Metazoa; phylum Arthropoda; class Insecta; order Coleoptera; family Scarabaeidae; genus Melolontha; species Melolontha melolontha. The sequence goes on along the minus strand of OW285235.1, from coordinate 178,927,269 downwards.
GGCGGCATTTAAACAAAAGTGAAATAAAAAAATCACTCGCACCATATAACCTTCAGTCTATTTTATCTAAAGATATCGAGGGACATTATGATTTTAAAAATAAACGAATACGCAATATTCAGTCGCCTGTAGAAGATAATGATTCTGTGAATATGGCTTATGTTAATAAAAAGATACAAGTTCTTAATGATTATATTAAAAAGATTGAATCTTCATGTGCGAGCAAAACCTTTGTAGATACACAGATCGCAGCGGTTGATGAGATTATCAAAAAGAGTGTATCTGTATGTGCTAACAAAACTTATGTAGATAAAAAGTTTACATCGGTTGATGAGCATATTAGAAAGACTATATCTGCATGCGCAAACAAAACCAATGTAGATAAAAAGTTTATCGCAGTTGAAGATAATTTTAGAAGGAGCTTATCGGTATGTGCAAACAAAACTAATGTAGATAAAAAGTTTACAGCGGTTGATGAGCTACTTAAAAAGATTATATCCTTAGGCGTAAATAAAAGCTATGTTGATAGTAAGTTTAAAGAACTTTTGGAAATTCTAAAATAGAAAACATCACCACTTGCTTGCGCTGTAGATCTATAAAAATTTTGAATCTACGTTGACGCATTAAAACATTTAATGATAGTAATTCTATATGAGCTGTCGAGCTGCGACTTCATTTACACAGATAAAGTTCAGCTGTAAACATCTAAGCTGTATCGATATTAAATATTCTAATAGAGAAATGAGTGAAATTAAACGTGACGTTGTAAACGAACTGCATAAACCTGCTCGTAGATTGTTTACTAGACGACATATTATTATTAAGGGTTTTGACGATTTGTGGCATGCGGATCTCATGGAATTTATCCCCTATGCTAGAGAGAATAGTGGCTATAAATATATTCTTACGGTAGTAGACTGCTTCTCGAAATATCTTTGGACGCAGCCTGTTAAAACTAAGACTGGTCAAGATGTGAGAAACGCAATGGAAATAATCCTTAAAGGGTTGCGACAGCCTAAAAATTTACAGACTGATGCTGGAAAAGAGTTTTATAACAATAAATTCCAAAATCTAATAAAAAATTACGGTATAAATCATTATTCTACATATAGTATAATGAAAGCGTCTATTGCCGAGCGTGTAATTAGAACTATTAAGGAGAAATTGTATAAAGAATTCAGTATGCGAGGTAAATATAAATGGCTAGATATATTACAGACAGTTACCGAAAAGTATAATCATACTATACATAGAAAGATTAAAATGCGACCGTGCGATGTTACCAAGAAGATAGAAAAACGTCTGTTAAAAAGTGTTTATAATAATATAAAAATTAGTGGACTTCGGAAATTTAATGTGGGTGACATCGTTCGTATAAGTAAATATAAAGGAGCATTTGCTAAAGGATTCACCGTGAGCTGGTCTACGGAATTGTTCCGAATAGTTAAAGCAAATATTACAAATCCTTCGACATATATGCTTGAGGATATGTCCGGTCGACCAATACTAGGTAGCTTCTATGAACTGGAATTACAGAAGACTATTCATAGGAACGTGTACCTCGTTGAAAGGATTTTGCGACGGAAGCGTAATAAAGTATATGTGAAGTGGTTGGGATTGAACAGCTCACACAATTCTTGGATAGACAATAAAAATATATTATGATTTTATTATCATTACCTATATATTATACTTTATATTATACTTTATAAATAAAACATAAATGACTTTATATCTTTTTTATTTTAAATTTACATATTTATATACATCACAATGTGATATTAAGCGGAACCAACACTTAATTTTTTTGCTGACGGAAATCCATCTATATGATCGCCCTGCTCCAGTCGATTATAATGTCTATCACAGAGTAAATAAATTAAACGGAGTAATTAATACTAATTATATGTAAATTAAACGTAAATTTATCGATTATTAAGACCCGATCGATATATCTACCTATAATAGTAATTCTAATTTAACTTGGAAAAATAATTTATAATAATTTGGGATAAGTCAGACAATATAGGTAAGTTATAAAAAATTAAATTCTGGAGGGCCGTATGGTCTAGCGCCTAAGAAGCCGACTTATGTGAAGCATGGCCCACATTCGATTCCCGACACTCCGACATTCAAAATATAAAAATTTTTAAATATGTTGAACTACAACCGATATCCTGCACACAAAACTATGGTTGTCAAATATATTGAGTATTATATGCAATTATATGCAAATTAAACGTAAATTTAACGATTATTAAGACTCGATCGATATATCTACCTATGATAGTAATTCTAATTTAACTTGGAAAAATAATTTATAGTAATAGGTTAGATAATATATATAACTTATAAAATATCCTATTCATATTACCCAGCGTGGTCTCGTGATAGAATCCCGGCGTCTCACTCTAAAGAATCCGAGTTCGATTCCCCGACGTCCCGACATTAAAAATATAAATGTGATATTTTTAAAAATAGAAAAAATCGAATAATTACAATCAATTCATCATCGTCTCTCTTAAAATGAGGGAAGATACTATCTTTCATGAAAAGCAGTTTATCGAACAATCCACATATCTACTCAATGACCTGTGTCGATATATTTACCTCTAATTCTAATATTACACACAAAATTACGGTTGATATCTGCTGAAAAATGTAAAATATATCGAGTATTAAACGGGGATAATTAATACTAATTATATGTAAATTAGACGCGAATTTAATGAATAATATCTCTAAGTTATTTAAAGTTGAGTTTCCACATTTTGTAATAGACTACTTATGCGTTTTACAATATCCAATTTACATCTCAGGTGTGACCGAACGGTTAAGGTGTCTGTCTTACACCTAGAAGAATCCGAGTTCGATTCCCCGACGTCCCGACATTAAAAATATAAATGTGATATTTTTAAAAATAGAAAAAATCGAATAATTACAATCAATTCATCATCGTCTCTCTTAAAATGAGGGAAGATACTATCTTTCATGAAAAGCAGTTTATCGAACAATCCACATATCTACTCAATGACCTGTGTCGATATATTTACCTCTAATTCTAATATTACACACAAAATTACGGTTGATATCTGCTGAAAAATGTAAAATATATCGAGTATTAAACGGGGATAATTAATACTAATTATATGTAAATTAGACGCGAATTTAATGAATAATATCTCTAAGTTATTTAAAGTTGAGTTTCCACATTTTGTAATAGACTACTTATGCGTTTTACAATATCCAATTTACATCTCGGGTGTGACCGAACGGTTAAGGTGTCTGTCTTACACCTAGAAGGACCCGAGTTCGATTCCTCGACGTTCCCGACATTAAAAATATAAAAAAATTTTAAATGTGATATTTTTAAAAATAAAAAAAATCAAATAATTCTAAATATGTGACGTCATCTCTCTTCTAAATATCTCTGAACTAATAATGATTAAGTCTGAATAGATATGAAACAGGAATGAACAGGTCCGAAGAAAAGGAGCAAACGAACTAATAAAGATGAAATCACCTCTGAAATCATACGCGCTAGCGCCGATAACCGCCTTGCAAGCTTCTCACCCCTATGTAAAACCCACCCCCCACATAAATTATAATAATAACCGCCTTGCAAGCTTCTCACCCCTATGTGAAACTCACCCCCCGAACATTCAGTGGGACACCCTCTATATACATTCGTAGATCTGTAAACAGATCTACGAGTGTATATAGAGGTGTCCCGGATTAATATGTCCAAATTGAAAAAGTGCAAAATGAACCTCCATAAGAAAATACATGGGATTTTGAGCTAGAACCCCCATACCTTATCTACTGTTATTCAACCAAAGTTATTTTATAAATCAAATTGTAATTTTTTTTACTGTTTTACTCTGTAAAAATGTCTAAAATAATAATATTCGAAAAGATAATGCAAGTAAAGAAGGGGGCGATTTTGCGGAAGGTTATGCAATTAAAAACAAGTGAAAAAGTAAGCGTCGGTAATTAGTCGTCACAGTGAGAGGTCACGCTTTTTGTGCTCCGAATTAATTAAAACAAATTGGTGAAATTATTAAGTTCTGGAGAGTTTTGAGTCTACGCAACGTTACTCACACCTACGATCTACCTGTAGACAAAGTTTACCATCTGCCGACCAATTAGTTCAAGAACTACGAATTTTTAAAGTTTCAATACGTTAATTACCCGCCATAAGTTTCACCGTGCAACGACCAGCATCTTGGTACGCTCGAAACCGGTCATCCGAGCAAGCCGCCGTCGGACTTGGAGATTTCTAAAAAACCTCAAGTCATCCCGAGGGACCATCGCAGAAATATTATCCAGTTTCCCGTTGTGAAAACCAGCAGAACACAGGAGCAGGAAGCAACGGAAGCTATATCCGAAGATTCAGGTTTTTGCTAACTTTAACAATATTTTACGCGCCATTTTTACTTGCTCATATACTTTTCTAGAATTTTCTTTGTTTATTCCATAACTAACTATTTACTTTACTTTCACCGACATTATATCACTGTAATTTTTATTCCACTTATTTAAATATTAGAATCCACTGTTTGTAATTTTAAAAAACTTGATTCTATGTTACTTTTATAAACTCTTTTAATAAAACAACACCTAATTGCACTTGTCGTACACCATATTGTTAGACTATAAGAATACCAACCGTTGAGTGTGTCTCCCGTATTGTTATTTGTGTGTCACGAAAATTGTTAATATAAATTCCAAACTTTGCTAGATAATTTTTTATTAATAAAGTTAATTGTCAATATTTTACTTTGGTTTTCTTTGTAATATACTTGAGATATTGTTCCGATCCCAACTAAATAAACTACGTACATAAAGTCAGAGTGGAGAGAGGTGAACCTACCTTAACCCTGAAGAAATTAAAGAAGCTAGCCGACGACGAAAATAACCAAAAACAGATAAGTATTGAACGAGCCCGATTTAAATAAACTTTTTATTATACAACAATTCACAGTTATATAACATTCATTCTTTTATATACATGCGTTTTTATATATATTAACAATTCGCAACATTACATTTTGTCAGCCCAACTTTTAGGGCCTTTATAACGATAATAAACATTTTTATATAAATATTATAACGTCCATTGACACATTACATATAGAGCCCAACGTTTTGGGGCGTTCATAAATATAACCTCATATAATAAACATTATATATATATATATATATATTAAATTCATTGATACATTACAATATATATATATATATATATATAAATTTCGTCGAATGTTTTCGCGGTCGTTTGTTGAAGCGTTGTTCTTCGGGATATTTCGCCGCGTTTGGATGATTTCGTCCTGAGAAGGACAACTTTCTTCCTGACGTTTCGGTGACATCACTTTCACCTTTTTCTAGAGGATCTTCTCGTTGCAATGGTAACTTCAAGAGTGCGTTGATTTCCTGTGCCGCTCGTATTATATGGTCCCGTCGTAGTGGGGACGCGTGTCTGACTCCTCGTGATTGGTCCGTCGGTTGTTCTGTCGCTTTCGACTATTGGTCGATCGGTTTGCGTTCGGTCCGAGTTAGTATGACTGGGCTGTGGCAAGTTGTTCTCATTACGTCGCTTGTGTGTAATCTGCCTGTTGAGCAAGGCCGACTTCCATGTGTCAGGCAAACGCTGTCCGTCGTCACGTTTGTTCATACAGTTTTGCCGTTTCTCAATTTCTATTGCTTCTCTTATAATCCTGTACGTTAACCTCGTACTGCGTGCTATAGTTTTTGTACCGTCAAAGTCGATAGTGTGTCCTGTATGTAGCACATGCTTAGCTAGGGATGATGTTGATTCTTTTTTAGCTACCGCATTTCTGTGTTCTTCCCTCCGTACGCTGGTTTTACGGTTAGTATGCCCTATGTATGTCTGTTCGCATTCATAGCACGGTATTTCGTAGACCCCTTGGTTTTCTAGTTCTAAGGACAAGATAGAACTAGAAAACCAAGGGGTCTACGAAATACCGTGCTATGAATGCGAACAGACATACATAGGGCATACTAACCGTAAAACCAGCGTACGGAGGGAAGAACACAGAAATGCGGTAGCTAAAAAAGAATCAACATCATCCCTAGCTAAGCATGTGCTACATACAGGACACACTATCGACTTTGACGGTACAAAAACTATAGCACGCAGTACGAGGTTAACGTACAGGATTATAAGAGAAGCAATAGAAATTGAGAAACGGCAAAACTGTATGAACAAACGTGACGACGGACAGCGTTTGCCTGACACATGGAAGTCGGCCTTGCTCAACAGGCAGATTACACACAAGCGACGTAATGAGAACAACTTGCCACAGCCCAGTCATACTAACTCGGACCGAACGCAAACCGATCGACCAATAGTCGAAAGCGACAGAACAACCGACGGACCAATCACGAGGAGTCAGACACGCGTCCCCACTACGACGGGACCATATAATACGAGCGGCACAGGAAATCAACGCACTCTTGAAGTTACCATTGCAACGAGAAGATCCTCTAGAAAAAGGTGAAAGTGATGTCACCGAAACGTCAGGAAGAAAGTTGTCCTTCTCAGGACGAAATCATCCAAACGCGGCGAAATATCCCGAAGAACAACGCTTCATATATATATATATATATATATATATATATATATATCAGTCAAAAATTAAACTATTTACAAATATTAGGAAACAAAAAAGCAGGTTTTTAAAAAACAAAACATAACCAACACTAGAATTGAATATTTAAATACGTCCATTATAGACACTATCATTAAATGGTAATTAAGAGTAATCACAATCACACATTTTATATATAAGTTTCCAAAGTTAATCTTTTAATTTAGTTGAGTAAACTCTTTGGTAAATAATTTTCGAATAGACCGAAACAATTGTTAGAGTATCATCTAATAAACAAGAGAAACTGACCAAGTGTTTTTAATTTATCTAAGTTAAAAACATTTTATTATTATAACCAGAGTTCTGATTTTCTGTAAAAATCATAATTTTTATTATTAGGAATATCACCCCAATATTGTGGATATATCCATTCTACACTGAAATAATGCGATTAATTGTTTAATTTAGACCCTGAACATCTAGCGTTATTAAAATATGCCCCTATCACTTCAGTTGATGTCGAAAGAACGTTTTCAACATAGAAAAATATTTTAAGCGATAGAACACAAAATTTTAGTATCGAAAATCTAGAAAAGCATTTAATTATTAATTGGTACAATAATAAGTTAAGTAGATCTCAGTGCGAAAGTGAATAGCTATTAATAATAACTATACATCTAATTCTATGGATGTTAATAACATAATAATTTATTATGTTATTAAGTAACATCCGTAGAATGAATTGTGATCTTTTACAATATTATTATGGAATGTTCTTCTCATATATTGTGTAATAATTATTATTTTTCATGTATAAATATAATTTAGATAGACTACTTTTTGTTGCACAAAAATGCATAAATGGTAAAAAACGAAGCATATATTTGACATATTTTTGGGAAGAACGTGATATATTTATGCGTACATTTAAAGCATTTCTTGTGGATAAAAATCCGAACCTTAATTATAATTCCCTGAATATTCGAAGCATCAGCGTTAATAAACATTCTCTGATAGGCATTTGAAAATAATACACTTCAGTATATTCGATAATGTTCAGTTAACGGAAAAAAAATAAATAGATAAAAGTTGGCAAAAGTAATCCGTAATTGAATAGTTCGTTCTTTTTTCAATATTTAATTGAATAGGTATTCATTTGTGCGTTCGTTTATGAAGCTCAGAACACTCGCTTTAATTAAACCAATCAATTCAATTATACACAACGTAGCTTTTAATGCTTTTTAATCTCATAATATTAATGAACATTTTGTTGTGCTTTCATCAATTTTTAGCGTTCTTGTTAATAACCTAATAACATTTTTAATCTGGAACTTCCTTATTTAATTTAATTTTGTAGCATTTTTTAATGTATATCACAATTAACAAGCAAAGAAATTAGTTGACTAGTTAATTTTCACATGATCGTTCAACTATTTTTTTTTGCAATCAAAACAACCAATTTCGGCACTAAGATATACACTACGAAAATACACAGAATAGATGACAGCGAGGCTTTCTTCAAAAGTAATGAGAATTTGAGGTATCAAGGTATTAAACCCCTTACCACATTAATATTCGTATCTTAAATACGTATTTCGACAACTAAGTTGTCATTCTCAGCAGGCAAAATTAATAATTACAGTATTGAGCATGTGGCACAGTAAAGCTAACACAAAAATCGCTAAACACGTTGCAAGACGCAAGAAGTGTATTTTTCCGTTAAACGCACTAGGAAGTTATAATATCGTTATATTTTACAAAAATTCGTAAGCAGCCATGGATATTCTTTTGCTCGTCAAATAGCTGTTTTATGTTTAACTGTTTAAATATTAATTCAGTCGCATTCAGTCATATTCTTATTATTTTCACAATGGAACGTAAATTAAGTGAAAGTGAGAAAATTATAATTGTTTTGATTGTAGGCAACAATTTTTTTTTAACCACCGACATCCTGTTAAAAATATCTCCCATACAACAGTTGGAAGAATTTATTCAAAATTTAAGAGTACCAAAACTATTACAAATAAATTTAAACATGTTCACTGGATTCACAGGTCTACAGTGATTTTGATGTTTGAAAGCTGTTTGCTAATTTGTATATGTTTGGGGGCCCTTATTCCAAAAAAGCGCCATATTTTTGCTCTATCATGTAAATTTTTTTTATAGCGCTCTATATCTTAAAAATGTTAATTTATTAATATACATACCTATGACAAGAATATGTTTGTTCCATGTTAGGCATGATTTTTAAATGAATTGATTTTTATGAAATTAAATGTGATTTGGCAACACTGGTTAATATTAGATTTCTCAGCAAAGCAACAGAGTCGGCGCAGAAGCGTCAATACAACGTTGAAACCTGCTTATGTGCAGTTTGGTTGTGTTAGTCGTCGTGACGCAGTGTCCGCGCGCCTGTTGTCTTCGTTGTTGCGTATTTTAAGTGTTCTAGAACATATAAATATGGAAAGAAGACATTGTGTGAACAATCCGAATAACTTTTGTTATATCTGTGGTAGTTATGTCGTAGTAAAGCAGAGACAAACTATAACTTCGTTTGTGAAAAATGTATATCACGCTTATTTTGGTGTAAAAATTGGCGACCAAGACAAGTCCTGGGCTCCTCATACTGTTTGTTCCGTTTGCGTTGAAGCATTAAGAAACTGGCAAAAAGGTAGGGAGAAATGTTTAAGCTTTGGTGTTCCTATGGTATGGCGAGAGCCTAGAAATCACAGTGATGATTGTTATTTTTGTTCGTGTAATGTTCAAGGATTCAACAGAAAAAATAAGAAACAAATTGTGTATCCCAATCTTGTCTCTGCTATTCGACCAGTTCCTCATGGACCAGATGTACCGATACCTACCGCCCCAAAAGCACTAGAAAACGTCATATCGTCAGAATCAGAGGAATATAATTGCGACCCAGATGACTCAGATTTCAGAGAGCCCGAAGTGTTTAACCAGAGCGAACTAAATGATTTAATTAGAGATTTGCACCTTCCAAAGGATGCATCCGAATTGTTAGTCTCCCGACTTCGTGAGAAACATTTACTGGCACCTGGCGTCACATCAAGCTTTTACCGGGATCGCAAAAAAGAGTTATGTCAATATTTTACTCAAGACGGACCGCTAGTGTATTGCAACAATATTCCTGACTTAATTTCAAAATTAGGAAATGTGCCGTATGTAAAAGAAGAATGGCGCTTGTTTATTGACTCAAGTAAGCGTAGTTTAAAAGGCGTTTTATTGCACAATGGTAACAAGCTAGCCTCGGTTCCCGTTGCCCATTTGGTACATTTAATGGAAACGTATGAAAATTTTGAACTTCTTTTAAAGAAAATAAACTACCAAGAACATCAGTGGATGCTTTGTGGTGACCTTAAAGTGCTGTGCATGTTACTAGGACAACAAGGAGGTTATACAAAATTTCCATGCTTGTGAGTGGGATAGTCGAGCAAGGGATAGACATTGGATTCAAATAGAATGGCCCTCTAGAACAAGCCTTACACCTGGTAGCAAAAATGTATTAAGAGATAGCTTGGTTGACCCCAACAAAGTTTTACTGCCTCCTCTCCATATCAAACTTGGCTTGATCAAGCAGTTTGTTAAAGCTCTAGACAAAAATGGACAGTGTTTTAAATATTTGTGCGAGACATTTCCAGCCTTATCCGATGCCAAGTTAAAAGAAGGTATTTTTGTTGGGCCGCAGATAAGAACATGCAAGACAAGGATTTTCAAAACACAATGACCAATGTCGAGAAAAACGCCTGGGTTTCATTTAAAGAAGTAATTGATAAGTTTCTTGGGAACTCTAAGGACGAAAACTACGAAAATATTGTTCAAAATATGTTACAACACTTTCATCGTCTAGGTTGTAATATGAGTTTGAAAGTGCATTTCCTGTTTTCACACTTGAACTATTTTCCTGAAAATCTTGGAGCAGTTAGCAAGGAACAGGGAGAGAGGTTTCACCAAGACATTAAGGAAATGGAATGACGATACCAAGGCAGATGAAGCATAACAATGATGGCGGACTACCGCTGGATGTTAAAACGGGATATGCCCTTAAAAACATACAACCGAATGTCCGGACAACGCAGCTTTCTGGCAAAAGACAAAGATTTCACTTAAAAAAGACTGAGTAAAGTTTTTTTTTCCACTTTTTTAACTTGTATTCCACCTTTTTACTCAATAAACAAATAATTTTTTTTAGAAATATCGTTTTTTTTCATTTAATATTTGCAAAAAACCCTTACGTGATACAAATAAATGCATAGAATTTTTGAAATCAGCCTACCAAAATTATATAAAATAAGTTTTCAAAATAAAAACATCTGTCAAAAAGTTTAATTTTGTAGACCTGTGTTATTGATGACGAACACCAGCTCCAAATTTTGCAGAATCCTAAAACTTCTATATCATAAATTGAGCTAAATAGCCGTATTTCTGACACTTCCGTAAGAAGAATTTTAAGGACGATCAAGTTCAAGTCCTACAAACCAAAATTTTATGCACACTTTAAAAGAACGGGACTACAACCAGCGTCTAGAATTTTGTTTTCTTTTCCAAGAAAAATTAGAAGAACAACGATCATTTGCGAGGTATGTATTATTTAGTGACGAGTCCTCTCTTTCTTCCAATGGAGTTGTAAGCTCGCTGAATTGTCGTCGATGGGTCGACGAAAATTCACATTTTCAAATAGAAGCATGTAATCAATACCATTTTAAAACGAATGTGTGGTGCAAAATCTTTAATAACTGGAATTTTTACAAAATCAATTTTTGAACGAAGCTGAAAATTGTTCCCTGGAATTAAGAAGAAAAATGTATTTCTAACAAGATGGTTGTTCAGCTCACATGATCATCGAAGCTGGAAATTACCTAAATGAGTTTTTTTTGGGGCAAAATGGACAGGCCGCTTTTCTGGAGAATCCGTGGCCTCCAGGATCCCCGGATCTGAAACCTTATAATTTTTTTTTTGGGAGTATTTCAAAAATCAAGTAAACAAATATCGCCCATTTAGCAATATTGACTATCTAGGAGAGGCCATTAGAAACTGTATTGTTCAGATTCAACCTGTATACCTAAGTAATGTGTCAAATGAATTGTATAACAGAACTACTATGTGCATAGAAAACGAAAGAAGACATATGAGAGAGAGGGTGCATGTTTTGCCTCGAGAGATATTTTTGTTACCAAAATTTAAGTTTTTAATTTTTCATTTCAATTTTTTATTTACTTAGCTTATAAATAGCTTATTAATATTATTTCTTCCTGCTTAATAGATCCCTTTCGTTTCCCCCTTACATCTGTTAAATAAATTTATCTAATTGGCATAAACTAAAATAACCTACGGTATAACAAAGGTCAACGGCTATAATGCCCACGAAATTATCATATGGTAAAACATAGGTTAGATATCATAAACAAAATTTAAATGACCATAGGGCATAGTATAAAGTTAAATATAATAAGAAAAAATCAATTTATCATAGCGTACAGTAAAAAAAAAGTTAAATATCATAAGCAAGCTAATTTATCGCATAGCCTAACCTAAATCTAAATATTATACGGAAAAGTAAATTACTTCACAGGAAAGAAAAAAATATCAGCTATTATGATTAACTAGCGATGCTACAAAAAATGAGATTCGACTTTTGTAACTTTGCTTACGTGAAACAAATAAAGCAATCAGAATTTTAGCGCGAAATGGTACAACTAATTAATCATTTAACCACTAAAAGAGAAATTATTAAAATAATATAATCCTAATTGAGGGGTCCAATGCAATAACCGGGTAAGTCCATTTTTTCGCTAAATTGTGTTATTCATATATTCTTGCTGAGTATTAAATTCTCTAATATCCTGTGCAACAACAATGTTCAAATGTAGAAAATATGCAGTACACGGATGTATTTGTAGTTGCCTGCTTAGCAATACTGAGCAAGAACAGGGTAAGTCCTGGACTTCCCCTGTTATTGCAAAGTACCGTCAAATCTTATGCATGTTGTCGAAAGTGTGTTATGCGATCGGTTTTTTGTGGAAAACAGTGTTAAACCTGTTAAAAATGCTCTCAGACAGTGACAATTCCACCAGTGACCCGTATTTTAGTGATGGTGACGACGAATATGTACCGGAACATGAAAAAAAAAACTCGATTACAACGTAACCTCATATACTGTAGTTCTCAGTGTGATGACTTGAGTGAAGCACCTGCCTCATCTCAGCCTGGTACTTCTGCGAATAATCTAAATTTTGACAAACTATTTCCCCGATCCTCTCATGACGAAGTTTCTGTGGATGTTGGAGTCGATGTTGGAGCTCAGGTACAAACTGCCGCACGTTGTACACCACAGATTACAAAGAAAAAAAATAATTCGTGAAAAGTTGTGGCAAAGAAATGTAAGGAAAGCCAATAGGACCCAAGGAAAACCATATACAAACACAAAAGGGCGTTGTGTTCCTGGAAGCAAAATGGGACCCAGTGCAAGTGTAAACACCTTTGCTTCGAAAAAATTATTGGAAACGAGAACTGCAAAAAATTATTTTCTGATTTTTATGCGATGTCTTCTAAAGATCTTCAGGATTGTTATTTATATGGGTGCATAAAAAGGAAGGACATTGTTCGACAAAGGCCACGCTCGGGAGAAGGAACCGAAAAAAAATCATCCTTTTATTATGAAGTAAGCTTTACCATTCCTCTATATTCCCACTTAAAAATTATTACATTCTTAGATTCGGCAAGCCGGTGAACAACAAAAAATTTGTCAGCAAGCTTTTTTATCTCTACATGGGATAAGTAAAAGCAGGCTGGAACGGTTGCAAAAACACCTGTCAAGTCAAAATAACATTCCTCCTGTTGATCGAAGAGGAAAGCATGGGAATAGGCCCAACAAAATCTCTGATGCCATCATTGCCCAAATACAAGCACACATTTTGAGTTTTCCGAAGTATAAGTCACACTATAGCAGAAAAGACAATTTGCAACACTATTACTTGTCGCCTCTATTGACTGTATCTAAAATGCATGACTTATATTTACAAAAATATGAGCCTAATCAATATCAGTTAAGTCAAGATAATCGAAAAAACAACCCTATTGTCAAATACGAATTTTATAGAAAATATTTTGCCGAACATTTCAACATTAGTTTTGGGAAGCCAAAATCCGATACTTGCCAGAAGTGTGACAAATTAATTAACAAAATAAATGCTGCTGACTCTGACGCCGAAAGAAAAGTCTTGGAAACCGAAAAGTCTGTGCACCTTAGAAAAGCTGAATGTTTTTATTCTGATATGAAAACTAAAACCGATTTATCGAAAACTGATCCGACCGTGGAAGTATTAACGTTTGATTTCCAACAAAATATGCCTCTGCCTGTTTCTTCAAGTGGAGAGGTTTTTTTATAAAATACAGCTATGGGTTTTCAACTTTTGTATTCATGTGAGTAGCACTGGAAAGAGTTATTTTTACATGTATGACGAAACTTTAGGAGGCAAAGGCCAGAATGAAGTTGCTAGTTTTCTTTTACATTTTTTTAATACTTATATACGGCCAAAAGTTACAGATTTATATATTTTTCAGATAACTGCGCATCACAAAACAATAATTATATGCTGGTGCAATTTTTTCATACTCTTGTTGATACTGGACGATATAAATCAATATACCATAGGCATGGCGAACCGGGCCACAGCTTTCTGCCCTGCGATCGCAGTTTTGGGGCGATAGAAATACAGAAAAGGAAACATGACAAGATATATTTACCAAGGGATTATATTAAAATCGTTCAGAGTACAAGCAAGAATTTTGAGGTAATAGCAGTAACGCAATATATGCTTTTGAACTTTAAGGATCATTTAAAACAGTTTTTTGTGCGAAATCCTTCAAAAATAAATTATAAGTTTACCCTCTCCAAATATCGAGTAATAAATTACCAAAAAGTTGATGCGGTAACGCTGGTTAAATGTAGTGAATCCGTGGGAAATCTAATTGATTATACCTTTGATTTACAAAACAAGAAAATTTTGATGAAAGCTTCATTACCAAATAATGATCAAAAATTATACGTAGAAAGAAAAAAACTAAAAAAAAAATTAATTTGAACACGTAATGGCATTAGCTAGAATTTACGTGCCCCAGTGTGACTTTTGGTTCTACGAAGACATTGAAGACTACCATAAGAGTTTTCTAGAAGCTGACAATAATACTTCAGTGTCAGAGTTCGGCAGCGATGAATAAAGGAATTTTGTTTGTTTGTTTAAAAGTCATGCATATTAGCTTTAATATTTAATAAAGTTTTCTCAAAATAAAGAAAAGTTTTTTGGTTTTCCTAATTTCCTTAATTTAGTTTTTTTAAGTTGCAAATACTGTGCAATCCTCGTTATTGCCTTCAGTTTTTTGCGCACATTTTTTGCACTTTTTGACTAGGAAGCACAAAATGTTAAAGGAGAGTGCTCTGAGACTAACTGCACACGTTAGCATTGACAAATGTGGCAAAACTGTAGTTACTTAAGTTTGAAGCGTTTTTTATGTTTCCTGTACATTTTGTCTCAGCGGACTTGCCCGGTTATTACATTGGATCCCTCAATTACATTATCGGTACATGAAAATTCGAAAGCAAAATTAATTATTCTAATTAGCGATTTCACATAAGAAAATCTGCCCACTTGGGTATTACACAAAGGGAAAGCGTTATACTACACAAAATGACCGACGTACGCTGTCTTTGAGATTCTTGGCTCGGTAATTAGAAGTTTCAGATTAATGAATTTCGGTATTTTTCGGAACACAAAATTGCACAGATTACATTTATCTGTAATCGAATACGTGGTCAATCTGTCGGAAGTTTAATCTACTCTTATCGGCATGGCCTCGCAGTTTTGCACATTAATTAGTTAGGGATAATCTGGACACCCTACAGAAAAAATAACACGAGTCCTGGGAATAAATAGTAGAATCAAGGGGGTTAACAGCAATAAAAAAGGTAACGTAACTTACCAAGAGAGTTTTCTTAAGTTCTAAAAACGAGCATTACGAATTAACCAACTTTAGCTGATATATTATTAGGTGATTAGTACGGAGATGTGTGCACCACCAAGGGTGCTAATTATTGATAATTACCAATAATTAGCGGCAAACTAAATAACCAAATTCCTCCTCAAAACTTCGCCCAATCGAACACGACCAACTTGTTAAAAACGTATTACAAAAGTGTTAGAACGTCACGTACAATCTCTACGCCACTGCTCCGGAAAAACCCTACTACACATTGCAGGTAATGCAGCAATACGATATTAACGCCACAGACTATACGGGGACTAATCGATAAAATACTGTCACAATATTTCACTTAAAATCGTAATTTCGTTTCATATACACGTTATTGGATTATATTAACGTATTTTTTACGGCAGCGATGATTTCTATTGATTTCTAAAACCAGGACAGTTTGGATGGGTAAACTACGAAACCCTTTTGTATTAAATCGAAATATGATTAAATTAAATATATTTGCACAATCAAATGTTCAAAAATTACTTCAAGAGCAAAAACACGTTTATGATGCGATAACGCGAGTAACAAATGATGAGAGTGGTGGAACGTGTTTCTTGGGCCCTCCAGGAGGCACAGGAAGAACATTTCTTATTTCAATGGAACTAGCAACGTGCACAAAATAATATCGCATTGTCAATCGCATCATCTGGAACTGTGGCGATCCTTTTGGATGGTTGTCGAAATCAGCATTCAGCACTTAAATGCCCATTGCATCAACTTGCAACATTTTAAAAACATCAAGAATGAGTAAAGTACTCCAGCAATGCGAAATAATTATATGGGATGAATGCACAATGGCGCATAAGAAATCGTTGGAAGTCATTGGATCGCACATTCTGGGCACATCGGCCATTCGGTGGTGCGTTAATATTCTTGGCAGATGATTTTCGTTAGACATTAATTGTTATTCCACGTTCAACACCAGCTGATGAACTAATGGTGCGTGTTTAAAATCATCACATTTATGGAGAGATGTTAATATATTTTCATTGCGACAAACATGCGTGTTAAATTACAAACCAATCCTTCTGCAGAGCATTTTGCGATACTATTGTTGGATATTGGAAATGGGAAAATTACAATTGAAGAAGCAACAAGCTGCATTAAATTACCAAACGATTAAGTGTTAATTGAGCTGCAAAAAATGTGAATGTAAATATCATTAATATAAGTATTCACCAGGAGAAACAGCTACTTACAAATCAACTGTTACTGTTATAGCTCAAGATGAAGCAATAAATTATCCAACTGAATTCTTAAATTCACTTGACTTATCTGAATTGGCACCGCACATTATTAAACTGGAGATTGGTGTTCCTATAATTCTTCTTAGAAACAATGACCCATCCCGTCTTTGCAATAGATTCGTTCTTGTTTCGTCAATTCGTGATTCGTCACCTGACCCAAAATTTCTTGTTTCGTCACCTGTACCTTTTTGACCTTTTCGCAGGTAATGGTTTATTCCGCATTCGTCAACTGGGACTACTATTTTTTGTTTGAAAAAGTGTCATTATGGTCAAGGTATTTTTTTTAAGAAACCGTTTGCCACCTCCCTTCACACTTTATCCAGGCTTAGGACTGGCAAAGCAAAAAGTTAAAAATTTTAATATATTAAAAAATAATAACTTTTTACTTTGGCGTGTTTAAAAGTTAATATCTCCCTTATGGATCGTCATTTATATACAGGTAATTATTTACAGAGTTTAATTTGCCGTCCTGGCTTCGTCAAATATATTATTTTCCTATTATTCGTATTTAACGACGTATGTTAGTTTTGAATCCTGTATCAGGTAAACAGGATTAATGCAAATGACCAAACAAGAACACTTTAAGCAGGTATATCTTGCAGTTGACGAAACAAGAATAAAATTGGTCATAACAGGTCAAATTTCCCTAGGTGACGAAACACGAATAGACGAAACAAGAAAACACCTTGCAATAGCAGCACATTGGCAGTCAAAAAATAATTAGACAATCTCATCGAAGCAACAATTAATTTGCCAATTAATTGGTAAATTCAAAGTGTGCTAATAACACGTATACCAATGATACCAACAAATATGCCATTCCAATTCAAACGATTATAGTTTTTTATTAAATTGGCCTGTATTTTATAAAATAATTTTACAATTAGTTTGTGGTCTTGACATCCATAAATTTATCATGTGGTAGTTTAAATATGAGCTTATTATTATTAATAATATGTAATTACTGTAATTAGAATTGATGTTGAAGATTATTTTGCAAAGCCCACTTTTTATTGTCGCCTCATAAATTATTATGCGAACGTGTTTTTGTGGTATAGAACGTTTTTATGCATTTTCATACACAAAAGGTCGAGAGTGAACGACGGAACGTGTTATTGTTAGCTATTGAAAGACGACAACCCCTCATAATATTGAATAAGACAATTCTGGCCCTCTTCGGGCAGCATCCATATAATATATTGTTTACAAATGCGTTCCGTGCTGCTTTGTATTCCGCAATTGATGTTTCCTCAAGGGCTGGAATGAAAGGAATAAAGAAGTACCCGATTCTTATAACAATTTAATGACAGTTTTTGTCTAAACTGCGTTCGCAATTTTAATATTGTTAAATTTAAACTCAAACATAATGAGGATTATTTCAATATGTATAGCATACATTAGAATAGGACACAAATATCTTAAATGTTACACCTTTTGTCTATTTACATGCATTTTATAATTTACAGAGGTATAGTCTAGTTAGCTTCCTCGCAGTGCACCCTGGGTAACGTTAAATGAACTAGAGTGTTGAAAGCCAGTCCATAAAATCTTTATCCCGGCTTTATACTTGGGAAAGAAACAAAAAATAATGGTTGGCAATATACCAGATGGTTCTCATAACAACCAAATGACAAGAA
Organism: Melolontha melolontha; assembly: GCA_935421215.2. Taxonomy (NCBI): domain Eukaryota; kingdom Metazoa; phylum Arthropoda; class Insecta; order Coleoptera; family Scarabaeidae; genus Melolontha; species Melolontha melolontha. The sequence goes on along the minus strand of OW285235.1, from coordinate 178,908,720 downwards.
TTCTCGACACTCCGTATTTGTTTGTATTTTACCGATGTATATAAGTGTATATTTCCTTAACAATAGAATATCACTCATAAAATCTTGGTAAAATCAAGAGACAAATACATTAGCTACCACTAATGAATCACTAAGGAAACCGATATTGCGCTGTGAGCAATGGGCATAGTGTTTGTATCGAGTATCACATATACGAGGGGCACGCTAGAATGATTAAAATACAAGAAAACTACAAGTCGTATTGGAAAACGTAATCATGTTCAAACTACTCCCCACCAGCATCAATGCGATTTTGTAATCGAACCTTGCATAAATTAAAAGCTTGCAGCAATCATCTTTCAGAATACTATCAAAAAATTAATGAATAGCTTCGTCAATCTCGTTTACCGATTCGAAACGTCGACCACGTAAGCTTTTTAAATGAAAGAACAACCAGTCAAGTCACACATCAGGCGAATAAGGTGGACGTTCGATAAGTTTTACATTATTTTTACCTAAAAAATCATGAGTCAGTTGTGCAGTTTGTGACGATGCATTGCCCTGGTATAACAATAATCCGCGAATATTGATTGATTGAAAGCAGGTAAACATTTTGTGATGTACCAGTTAGCTGTAACTGTACGTTGTTCTTCCAGCTTAATTTTACTAAACCTGTACTTCGAAAGAAAAGTGACGTTTCATCACCTGTTGCTATTTTAGAAATAATGCAATGCCCTGCTTTATTTAAAAATTGTAACGTTTCCCGAGCGATCCTTACACGCTTTGCCTTTTGGAAGTCGTTGAGTTTACGTGCAACAATTTTTTCAATTTGAAGATGATCGTGTAAAATTGTATTAACTGTTGCAGATCCAATGCCAGGTGTTGTCTGAATCGGTTCATAGTGCATTGTGAATCTTTTTCGATTAACTTTTTCACTTTTTCAACGCGGATAATTCTCATCCCCAAAAATCCGACCTCTTTTAAATTCTCGAAACCAACGAATGGGATGGGGTTTCATTGCTAAATACAAATTTCAAACATTCGGCGCATTGTTTTTCGTTTAAACCAACCTTGAAATCGTAGTAAATTATAGCTTGAAAATGTTCCCGTGGCAACTCCATATTCCGACTCGCAATTGTGTGTTCCACGTGTTACTATGTGACAGATGCTATTCAACTGGTTATCACAAATGACTAACTAAATACCATAGTTTACAGAAACGCAACGTTGCCATCTCTATATTTTATACATACTATCTTAGCATTTCGATAATTCCAGCGTGCCCCTTATTCATATGTGTTGGGCGCGGGGCGTATTTCTTCAGATGTGTAGACTTCTGTACGCACTGTTGTACCTTGTATGCAGTTAGAAGTTCGACAAAACGACCATTATAATTATCAGACACATTGAATAAGTTTATTATGAACACGGGTCATTATAAACGATAAGTGTTTCACTAGCACTTAGTGAACCGCTAAGTATTTTTTCTACCTGCTCCAAAGTTTTTCTATACTTAAAAATATATGCTTATGTATCAACTTACATTTCCTTGTACCAATATAGTTTTAAATTGGGAAAATCAACAGTAACGAACTTGCTTGAAATTACGTAGTGTATCACAAGAAAGCAGGTAGATGTGATATATATATATATATATATATATATATATATATATATATATATATATTCACTAAAGCCTTTGATACGATTGACAATAATATACTCGTCCATTTCGGCTTTTCATCTGCTATCGAAAAGTTAATTCATTCTTATTTGGACAGTAGATCGGCCTTGTGGATATAATTCCAACATATTCTCTGCATCTTCTGGTGTACCCCAAGGGCCTCTACTATTCATTATCTTCATAAATGATCTCTAAACTTCGAGTTCTTACATACGCCGATAATCTAAAAAATATTTTCAAAAATTCCTAGCATCTCCAACTGTAAAATATTGCACAGAAACCTCAATACTATAACCGCTTGTTTATTTGCCATAGAAACAAGTTTAAATTAAGTATTAGCAAGTGTGCTATTGGCACTTATTCCAAGAGCGAGCAGCTTATTTCTTATAATTATGCTACCGGACACGCTGTTATTTCAAGGAAGCTAGTAATTGAAGATATAGATATTTTATTAGATGCACATCCAAAATTTACTGGAAACACAGAAGCAATCTGCAACTCCGCTTCTCGATCGTTAGGCTTCCTTATAAGAACGTGCAGAGGAATATCTACCTTATATTTTAGTTTGGTCAGTTCTAAACTAAACCATACGGCAAAGGCATATTCACCTTTGCCGTATGGTATCCTATATAGCCAACAGCTTGGTTTGGAGAAAATCCAAAAGGGATTCTTGAAAGAAATTTCTTCCAGAGCTAGTAGAATATATCCACCACGTGGTATAGACTTCAATAGTCTTTTGAGAGAATATGGCATGTAATTGTTCCGAGGAATGTTATTTGTATAAACTTTTTAATTAAAATTGTTACAAACAGAATTATTAATTCTCCATCATAACTTGGCGAAGTACAATTTCTTGTACCGAATTTCCTGTACCGTGTACGGCATGCGTTTGATGGCTACATTTTCCGCGTGCGAGAACTAATATTTTGGCCAAAGCTCCAATGATTCATATAGCAAAAAACACTTATTACATGAATCCTTTTAATAAACAAATAAGTTATTTTTTTTAATACATTGAAGGTAATCGATTAATTTTAATTTCAATATAGAATTAGAACTGTAACGGAACAGACTAAAACGAATAAATACCTGTAGCAAGTGCAAACAATCTGTTAGAAATGCATTATGAAAACAAACGATGACTTACATCTGTTCATACAACTGCATAGGAGACGATACATTTAATAAAGGTAAATCTGGATAAAATAGATTCAGCAGCTTATAAAATCAATGCATTATAATAATAGAAACTTCAAGGTATATAATAACAGTCATTACTACGTCAAACAATGTTCAGGACCTGTAGAAGAAAATAAAAGAGTTGTAAAGAAAACAAATGTCAAGATACGTATAAATATGTGAGGTTAGGTGCAAAAATTCAAGATCGGTATGTATACAAATAGCTGCGCGGGAGAAGATACCGAAAAAGAACCAACCACGAAGCAGAATTTTGTATTTAGAACGCCGGCAACAAAAAGGCCCAAGTTAAATTTGAGCTTGAACATAATTGGTCGACAGAAAATTGTAACTTTAGGAATTTAATTTCGAAAATAATTAATTACGACGAAGAGCGAAAAAATATAGAGAAAACAAGTTAAAAAGAATAAGCGAAAATGAATTTTTATATAGTGAAATAATACAATACGAGGATTGAAACGAAAAAAAAGATATGAAAATGTAAGAAGAGCAAAATTTAATATAGAAAAGAACGTGAAAAATTAAAGTACCTGAAAAAAGGTACAGGGACCGAGTTTATATACGACATGAAACCAACGAAAAGAGGATTCGAATGCGAGCAAAAGTCTTGACTAGGCGAAATATTTACTTTAAAATTTAATCATTTATTTTATATACGATTATAATATTGGAATATTTTTAATTTTAATTGATATGGAATATTATTGTATTTTTCTTTACTTTCTTTTGGTATTAAATAAAATTTCAATTATTAAATCAGAAATAACATGAATAAGCAATAATTTGAAAATGTGTTTGAGGAGTAAATGTTGTAAGTAAAAGTTTGAGTAAAACTGCTCGCAATAGTTTGAAGTCTATAAAAATTAAATCAAACATTTTTGACGCATATATTGACAATTAGTTCGGGTTAATCAACTGTAAATTCAACATTGAAATAAAACATTCATGTAAGATATCTGAGTAACTGCGTAAGGACTCGTTTTCTGTAAAGGCCCTGTAAAGTGAATGTAGATAATTTAATTTGACGATCAGATATTCAAAGAATATAGATCAAATAAGCTATATACAGTGTGGAGAGACGTAGAGACAAAGTTTCTGTAATGAATAAATATATGGAAAGATCGTATACATGCAGCTAAGACAATTTTATATTTTTCGTGACTAGTACTATTAAAAATACTTATATTGAAATCATGTTAGGCTAATATATACCTGCAGTTTAATAATATTGTAAAAAGGACTTTTTGGATGTGATTAGGAACTCTCAGGCATGATAAGCGGAAACGGGGTGCTATCTTTGGAGATGGAAATTTCCAATGGGTTAAGATACGGGTTTTCTAAGCATAAAACTCGGTCTTGGTGATGAATTTTTAATTGCGTGCTAATAACTAATTTTTCTTAATTTGTAGAAGTGAATTCAGTTATTTATTTATTCTTTTAAAGGTGTTTTAATAATTTCTGGAGACCAAAATTTAGCGACGCTATTAAAAAATTCTTGCTAGGCACGCTCACCGTCAATTGTTTTTTGCAAAGTCTGGCTTTCCTATTATTATTAGGTGAATTTTTATTTTTAGTAAATATTCCTTAATATGAATAATTTAACCATTTTAATTGTTTAAGTGTACGTATAAAATCTTAATTCAAATTTATATATTTGTTTCATTAATTTTCAAACGTCAGTTTGCCTATCATACGCATGCGCATATGTAAGGTTTTCACTGCGAAATATTTAAATAGTAGAGTTGATTCAAGAAAATGTTAAGATAAATTAATAATGTTAAATAAGTTAATTTTGTATTAAATAAACATGATGTAAGTCAATTTTATTACGAGAATCAAAATATTGAATTTTATCAGTATTATCAAACACTTTTTATTTCCTTAAACGACATATTAACTTATTTTTATTATCAGTTAATTAAATTTAACAAAATTATTAACGGCTACTTTAGATAAATTTACATTTTTTATACGCGTCTTTAGGACAAAACATATTTGAACGCTCGGTGCATTGAATAGTATTCTTTTTACAAATAAATAGGTATCTAACTTTATTATTAACTTCACAATATGTATTCTAAAAATTAATAATAGTATATTTCTCTAGTCTGTCTTTGTAAAATTTAATGAATTGTAAAAGTTTAATATATATCTCTCCTGAAAGGTGAGAGATTATACAAATACACTCGAGCAACTCCAGAAGTGCCCACAACTATAAATACACTGAAGAAAACTAATCTTTTATAGCTCATACAACCAGCAGAAAGTTTCATCTAAAGCTGTTGAATGTATAATACGAAAAAGTTAATAAATTATTAATTCGCAAGCTCGAACGAGTTCCACAGTCCATCAGCCGTACTAACATATTTAATGTAGTAAGTGCCAGGCTTTAAGACGTAGCTAATAAAGGATCTGAGTATAAGCAAACATGTGTCTGTAGTAAGAGCAAAGGGTTCTTAGGAAGTAATTGTAATATTCTTCTTTCATATTCAACATTTTGAATGATCTTTTTGTTCAGTTTATCCTTTAAGAAATATACAGACGAATTTTTGTAAGTGCCTTTTCTTTATAAACGAAAATTTCTTTGGGATGGAAAACAACTAATAATAATTAGTTGCTCTCTAATAAGTTTTCTTACTATAATAAGTGAAAGTTATCTGTTAAAAGGTGATAGATGGGTCGCTGTAGAAATCTCAAATACTATTTAATATTTATTAAGTTACTAAAAAGAAAATGTTTAGTGCAAACGCGTAAAACTATAGAATTTTAGTTTTAAACTACGAAACGAGAAGAGAAATAAAAATAAAGTAACTAAGTAACTACCACACAAAAATTAAAAAAACCTTATAAACAATAATGATAGTCTAAAGAATAAAAACTTAAGAATTCTAGTACCCAAATATGGCCAACCTAAACTACACAAAAATAACACCCCGATTAGACCAGTGGTATCATGCGTAAAACAAAACTTATTTACAAACTTTGTAATATCTAAATCAAAGAAAAAATCAAATTTAAATCGAAATATGCTATGAAACATACAATAGAAATAACCAATAAATTAAATGATATCCAACTACCAGATAATGCCAAATTAATATCCTTTGACATTAAGAGCATTTTCATATCTATTGTTATAATATTTTGGTCGGTCCTTGTATACTTGTGTCTTTGCTACCACTTTATCGATTATGCGTGCCGGAATCTATTGCGGGTGTTCTTGACGCTTTGGTGATAGCAAGTTGGCTAGCTGGTCGTTTTTGCTTTCAACTAGTCGACGTTGTTTTAAAATTAAAGATCCGCTTTTGGTCGATTAAATTAACGCCAGCTGCAACATCACAAGATTTCCGCTGGGTAAGTTACGAACTTTTTTGATGTGAAACATCTAATCGCACGTGACGGGGGCAAACTCGACTCTTGAATGCTATTCCGGGATCACGGAACGACCGCTCAGTCAGCGCTCCCCTCTTTTCGCCATACCGCTGGCGCTCCCCAATCTCTGCAGCGCGTATTCTGTGTGTGCGTGCATATTGGTGAACGCTATAGTCTGTGTGTATTCTGGTGCCTCTTCTATCCGCTATCCCTACAAGCTATACACTAGGCATTCGTCACTTTTACGTGTGTGTGTGTGTGTGTCCATCGGTGCGCGCTATAGTCGCTTTACATGTGTACACGGCATCGTCTCAAGCTTTCGTTTCAATCGTAGCATCCCTTCGAAGATAACAAAGTATTTGCAACCGAATACCTTGCAACTTTTTATTGATTTTAAATATGAGTGATAGTGAAAGTAACGTGATAGTGACAATTTAAAAGATGCACTGCAACCGGACAAGAAAATTATGTTTCATGATGAACAAATTGCGGGTCCCAGAAATTTTCCTTGTACGTATGAACGTGCACTGTACACGACACAATCAAGTGATTCGAGCCAAAGATTTGTACATTATCTACTTTCTCACAGTTTGTATATAGATATTTAGGTACCATATTTTATCAGTCACGCATGCTTTCTCTATTACATTTGAGGTTAGGCACATCTCACACCTGATATGCATAACATCAATAAGCGGTTATCCTGCTGCGCATGTGTACAGAAAACGTGGAATATGTATACATGCGTTGCATCTTTTTCCTGTATATTATATAACAATAAGAAAAATATATTTATTAGCTTTTCTACAAATCGAAGTTGATTAAAGATATCCACTTTGTCACACTAAATTTATTGGCAATAGTTCATTGTTGTATATTGCGACTCTTCATTGGTCTGTGCTTAAAAAAAGGGCCTTGCGTTTTGTGTATCTTTACCTCCCTCAGGTCAATAGGAATTGCATATTTTTAAAGTTATATTTACATACATTTGAACAAGGAGGAGTTGAATATTTATTTCGCGCGGTTCTAAATCTAACCAAATTTTGAATGACATTAAAATTAAAGAAAAATAAGATAATCTAAAATATGACTCTTAATAAAACGAAAATTAAATACGGACTTTCTATATACGAACCCTAACAACGTAATGTTCGGACAATACCAATTTTCTAGAAATATATTCTGATTTTCTATTTGAGAGTTTTAATTTGATTTAATATTCACATATTTAGCTTTCGTACACAATGAAAGATTATATTTATCAAAAGAATAGATTTTACTGAAACCCAAACTACGTAGAAGCTTAACAAATTAATAAATGAACAAATTACAGTGACATGTTCGGACGATAATTTATTACATTACTTAAAACGAAGTCACATCACCTTTGACTTTTATAAGAGCTTTTACTCTGGCTGGCATGGATTCCACAAGCAACCTGCAATAATCTGGTGTAATGGAATCCCAAATTTCACTTATTGTTCGTTGATGATTATTCCTTAAGTAACTTTTCATACGATGCCACTAGGTCTCGATGATATTAAGATCTGGACTGCTTGAGGGCCATGCTAAAACTCTCATATCATGCTCCTCAAATAATTTTTTTATTTTGCCGTATGGGATAATACCCCGTCCTGTTGAAAGATGTAGTCTCTGTCGGGATAGAGCTCTTCTGCACTAGGATTGAGGCTATTGTTCAGAATTTGTTGATATTTATTGGCATTAACAATTCTATCTATTATCTCCATCTTTCCTATAGCCTTTCCAGACATACACCCCCAAATTGCAAATTTCACAGTCTTTTTAAACAGTCCTTATTAAAAGCTTCAGTTTTATCTCAAATAATACGTTTCCTATTGTCACCTACAGAAACGTCGAATTTGGACTCGTCGCTATATATGATTTTGGACCAGTTATCTACTTTCCAATGCAGTTTAGACTTGGTCCAGATTAGAGGATTTTTGTTTTAGGCTTTTGTTAATAGTTGTTTTTCTTTCGCCTATAGTAAAATCGTTTTAAAATTAAAGAAAATTAAAGAAAACATAATATATTAGTATATTTGAATTATACCTTAGAAAAACCGAGTCCTGATTTGTGGATCCACTGTCTGCAACATTTTCGCGAAATTTTCTCACCGGTTTCTGCATTGAAGCGAGCAGTTACATCCCTTGGAGTGGTCTACGGTGAGTTTTGCGAGTTGTTTCGTCATTTTATAAGTCACTTTTTTTGATTGTCCAGTACTTTGACCTCGATTTTCGTAGCTATTTGTTTCTCCATAACATTTAATAATGTCTCCTACAGTGGATTTCGCCAAGTTCAAATTTTTTGCAATTGCACTCATGCTTTTCCCTTCATTATACTGCTTTACCACAATTACAATTACACGAATTTTCTTTGAAGTAGCTTCACCACGACCTATTTTTTTATAGCACGAATTGAGTACAATCATAAACCAACGCCTACAAGAGTGATACATGTCAAATCTGTAATAATAATCGTTGCCATTTTGTTAAAAATAAAATCGTCGGAATATTAAGTTGCCAGTGTCATTTACTAGGATTTTAATTTTTTCATTTTAAAAAATATACTTCTTAAATGAGAAAAACTATTTTTTATCCGAAATGATTTGAAATTGTGTATTTACCAAATCAGAAATAAAAATTAATAATTACCAATTTTCAGTATTTACAAAAAATATTAACTGTCAAAATTAGTATCGTTCGAACATTAAGTTGTTAGGGCTCGTAGGTAGATTTACGTTTTATTACAGGCACATCATTTTCTTCGCACATAAATCGTGAAGGTGTGTTTATCCAGTATTTCTTACAAGAACGTCCTCTGATAAATTACAATGATATCGCTGGTTTAATATGTGCCTTAGGAGTTCCATTATATGTTCCTAGCCGATGGATATTGTTTATAGACTCGTGTAAGACTACTTTAAAGGCTGTTCTCTTATATAATGGCAATAAGTATGCATCCGTGCTAATGGCTCAAACTTATGACAATCAAAAATTGTTTTTGGAGAAAATTAAATTTCAAGACCACAACTGGCAACTATGTGAATATTTCAAAGTGTTATGTATGTTCTTAGATCAACGGGGTGGTTAGATAAACAGAGTGGGTACATTAAAATGCCGTGCTTCATTTGTGAATGGAATAGCAGAGCTAGAACGCTGTATTGGACAAAGAAGCAAATGGTCTCTGCTGTACAATCTTACTCCGGAATCCAAAAATATTGTGCACAAAAGTTTAGTGAGGCCAGATTACATACTTCTTATAAAATTAGGCATAACGAAGCAATTTGTAGATGTATAATGTAACAAGCTGTATAATGTACCTACATCTTGTTACGTATTATTGTATAGTACTGTTACGAGAATTATTGTGTCCAATTTCGAATTACATTATTTCTTTAAGTCCGCTCCTGGAATGTATCACTCATTGACGATCTCTAATTATTACTATTAACTATAGCAATATAATAACTAAAAATTATACCACAATTTGTACTACGGCCTCATTGTTATATAAATATTTATCTACTTATTGCTGTGAGAAACAAAATACCTTTGACCTATATTTGCATAGAGTAAACTAATGTAAATATATTGAATTTCAGTTTCAAATTTAGAACAATACATTCCTTCGGGTAAACTTTTGAACTATAATAATATCTTTCGAAAATACGCACCTGCTTCCAAAGTCTTCCAACAATACAACGTAAACAGATTATTTCGTACAATATAATTCCACTCCAAGTCCTTTATGACTTTAATTTTCCATAGCAACGACGGGCATATGTATAAATTTGGGACACATTTTGTCCTTCGCACACACATTCGCCCTTACTTCTCTTACTCTATCTCCCAGTTTAAACACGCCGCGACATGAATTTTCCGTTTACTAGCAATATCGGTCGGCAGATACTGTGGAGAAGAACATAAACTTTCAGTCGATTGCTCTAATTAGGTAACTAATAATCCCTCTTTAACTATGCTACTGTTCGAAGTAACAAATAGAGACATAATACGCGCAAGACAAGCTTTATTATAATTGAGTAATAAAAGATATAAAAAGGATATAGTAATCCTAGCTTAATGTAGTACGCAGTATAATATTGTGGTTCATATATCCTAATCTACGAGGTATGATCAATTAATCCGTACTATTAGAATATAATTCTGAATTAGCAAAAAAATGAAAATATTATTGTCTGTATTATATAATACGAGAAATATTTTTAAGTAAGGTCTGTTTCTGAATACCGCCTGAAATTTCGCGAGCTCGTTAGAATAAGTGCACGCGCAGATTCCTTGCATACCCTGCGCAGAACTCGACCTCATTTACATAGACGGCGTTAGTCTACGTGCCTCGTAGCGTCATCCTAAAGCATTTAAGCAACTATGAAATGCAATGAGTTATTCGATTCTCAACCGCAAAATACATGAAAGTTACGGATTTTCATCGTCAGATATGTAAAGCATGCAGTTAGAAGGCTATGAGTGACAGTAAAGTTCGTAATTGGTAGTGACCGGACGAATCTGGCCGAAACTACGATGGACCATATAAATAGTCTATAACATCGCTAAGTACAACACGCAGTTATTGAATAGCACTATTCATTCGGTTAACCGCGCATCTGTTTTTTTGTCGTTGAATTGTGATGCAATTACTTCAATATTACAGTTAAATTCCTTTCTTCATGGGCGTAGATAGAAGCGTGAGGAGTTTCTATAATTTATTTTATTTATTACTTTAATTTCGTTAAGTTTCAATAACTTACGCATACATTTTTAATTTATTTATATAAATATGTATAAATAAATAATTTATTTATGTAGATCCAGAACATTGCCTAAGTTACTTTTTATCTATGAGATGGAACAACGTCGAGAATGGCATCATGAAACAATGGCGAGTTGGATTAAGGGTAAAACTGATTGTTGCCAGTGATTCCGAAATTTATTGCAAAATCTGTAAAATATCGTTAAAAAATAGCATGGTTAGCATCGCAAACACATACACAGAAATTAGACCCGTTGGAGTGACAATTCTAACGAAGAACTCTGTGAAACTTTAATGGCTGCAAATATTCCATTAAATAAACTTAACAATCCTACCTTCAAAACATTTCTCAAAAAATATACTGGTCGAAATGTTCCTGATGAATCCACCTTACGCAAATATTATGGTTTAAGTGCTACACGAAAGCAGTAGAACGCATTAGAAGCCATCTTTCAAGTCAGTACCTATGGATAACTGCCGACCAAACTGTCGATATATTAGGACGCTGTGTGGTAAATGTTGTAGCTGGTGTACTATATCCAACTATTCCATATAACGCATATGTAATAGCAACAAATGTTTCTAAGTGCTACACGAAAGCAGTAGAACGCATTAGAAGCCATCTTTCAAATCAGTACCTATGGATAAGTGCCTATGAAGCTATCGATATATTAGGACGCTGTGTTGTGGTAAATGTTGTAGCTGGTGTACTACATCCAACTATTCCATATAACGCATATGTAATAGCAACAAAAGTTATAAATACAGTTGATGCGGAAACAGTAGCTAAAACCACTTACGAGAATATGCACCAAATACTTCATTCGGACGACAGGTACAAAGAAAAAATACTTTTATTTGTCAGTGACAGTGCTGCATATATGTTAAAAACAGGCAGACTATTAAAGGAAACATATACTTGTGTAGCAGATGCTCTCCACAGATTCTGTGAATATATCAGAGACACCTTTCCGGAAGTTGATAGACTTGTATCCGCTTTTAAAAAAGTTTTCAGAAAAGTACCTTTGAGAGTAGCTCTTTACAGGGAAAAACTTCCATATTTGTCACTGCCTCCCTCTCCAGATGGGGAACATTGTTGTAAGCTATTTTTTTTGCAGAGAAGTTCGATAGTTTACAAAATTTCGTTACATGTTTAAATGTCGATGCTCGAAGTATGTATTTCTGTGTGCAAGGAACTAATACAAATTCCAAATTTAAAAAGTCAGTTCTATTTTCTTCAGGAATACTTTGCAAATTTTCCAAAACTAGTCACTTATTTTGAAAATCAAAATCTCAAATTAAATGATGGATTAACCACATTAGATGTGGCTATTAATAATTTGAAAAAAATCCCAAGTGACTTCGGATGTGGCCTTCGGCCAAAGTTTGACGCAGTTTTTAATAGAAATGCAGATTTAATAACATTGCAGCAATTGTGTATGGTGACAATGCTTCCAAATCTAGCTGAAAATTTCGCAGAAATAAAGGAATATTTTCAGTATGTACTTATAACCAGTTGCGAAGTGAAAATGACGTTTTCTATATACTAAGAATGTATTTGATTCAAAGAGAACAAAGTTTACACAAGAGAATCTTGAGAAAGTATTGCTAGTTAATATTAATACTCCTTTACTCAACTTGAACTACAAAACGAACAAATAAAAATGTATTTCGTATTTTATAGATAACCACCCGTTTGTTTTCCAATTATATAAATAAAATTAAAAGCTCTTTAGAAATACTGGTAATTGGATGATATTGTTAAGAATTAGGAATCACGTTATGGTGGGCCATCTGTAATCGACAGCGATAGTTGATACCAAACTTTGACCGTTGACACCATACATTTCTAGATTAGTTTTGTACACGATTGTGGTTGAGAACTTACAACTCAAGAAATTTTCTTCTGTTTGAACTCGTAAACTTCAGACTTATGAATTATTTAGTCGTGTTGTTGTAACAGATGAAACATGGATGTCCCACGTGGCTCCTGACCGAAAACACCAATCAATGGAGTGGCGACACAGATCATCGCCACTCAGATTGAAACAGACACTTTCGAAGTGCAAGACCATGGCTACTGAATTCTGAGACAGGAAGGATGTATTGTTTCTGCACTTTACACCTAACTTAGCTTCATACTGTGAGACCCTAAGAAAACTGCGTCAAGCTATCAAGAACAAACGACGTGGACCACGTACTGCAGCTCAAACTCGAGATCTGATCACGATTTACGTCTAGCGACTACCATCTTTAGTGACGTCTGAAGCCCAAAAGTGAAAACGGCCGTGAATGATTGACTATCACCACAAGAGCTAGACTTCTATGGGGAGGGGGGGGGACAAAACTCGTTGATAAATACAATGAATGTTTAAACCTGCAGGGTACTGTTTTGGGAAAATTTTTACTTGCTTCGTTTTGATTGCAAAACAAACCTTACTTAAAAAATATTGTTGTATCATTGGACTTATACACAACACAAACTAAAACACTCATTTGTAGTAGCATTTTTAGCATATTTGGTTTTAGCAAGTTTGCCAGAACTAATCTACAGTTTGAACGGGAACTTTAAAACATACTTGTCGACTGATATCTTTTTACTAAGAAATTTATTGATTATTTGAAATGAAACCAATCTTCGAAATATAATTGCAGTCGCTCCCAACGTCGCAATCAATTTCATTTACAATATTCCCACATTTTTAGCTACTAGTCAAACAGCTTTATAGCCTTAATCAAATTTATTAATTTGTTTACATGATTTTGAAATAATACGTATAAACTTTCGCCGGTTCGCGGCTGCTAACACTCACATTTTGTCTCAGTGTATACGTGGACGCCGTGTAAAGTTGTTGCGTAAGCAGTTGTACTAGCTTTACTGTGCCCCATGTGCGACACCTTGATTAGTGGTTTTACCTACTGATGATGACAACTTAGTTGTCGAAATACGTATTTAGGATACGATTAATAATTGTGGTAAGGGGTTTTATACCTTTTTTTAAGTTTTTACTTAACCAGTCTCCAAAGAAAGACTTTTCAAAAAAAAGCAATTATATAAAGGACATATTCCTAAAAGCTATACATAACCATGCATATATACTATTAACATTTCCAAGTATCGAAATTAAGTTATAAAAGCCGATAAAATGCTTTAAAATGAATAACTTCATTAATTTTCCTTCAAGAGGTCTATTTAACGACGATACGTCCGATACTTTCCAATATTAAAAGGTACTACGTTCCACTTTAGGGATCCATATGGCACCGCCTACCTTCGCATATTCTTCGGTTAAAACGTTCAATCTACACCTGAAACGACAGATTCATTGTCAGGTAGCTCTCTGTTTAATACATTTTACTCGTTTCGCGTTTAAGGTTATGTTCAAGACGGTTTTATCTCTTGGCAGGCTGTTCTTCGACAGTCGGGTCCGTCGTAAAACGCGAGTTATTACCGCGTCGAGGCTTAACCGAATCCGGAACTCTGCATATAACTTTGGGTCGGACGAATCCCTCTTTTTCGCTGTAGTATTTCTGGTTTGTATTCCCCACCTCACTTTGTCTGAAATAACATTGATATTAAAAACGGAAACGCGAAGTTATGACGAGTTTATTGTTTTAAAACGGTAGAAACTGAAAGAATCGGTTATATTTACGTAAACAGCTTTTCGGATAGGAACGTCCGGAGCAATGATTGGGTTACACAAATATAGATTTGTACTTATCGAGGAATGTGTTTGTTTAGGTTTAGATTTAAGATAATTAGTTTTAATATATTATAAATTACATACTAAATATATATATATATATTGTAAAGCCCTACTAATATTTAGCTCTACGGTTGCCAACGGGTGCCAAAATGTAATAACTCTATGTTCGGACCAGTCAAAATAGTATATTAAAAAACAAGTTTCATAAGGCACCATTTTGCCGCACTAGATCAGTTTAGAAAACGAGCCGCGATAGCGGCGAGTTTTCTAAAGAGCGAGTGCGGCAAAAGGCCTTATGAAACGAGTTTTTTATACTATTTTTTCTATTTTGCGTTTTTTACATTAATAAATTGCTTAAACTAGAATTATTTAATTTGAAAGTTCAGAGTTTAATTTTTATATAAAGCATGCAGTTGGTCACATTGATACTTGACATTTTCAAATTTAAATCTTGCTATCCGCGAAGTATATTATATTACATATTATTTACTAATTTTCGTTAACATTACTTGATACTTCATTTAAAAATATAAACATGAGTGACATAGAAACATATATATGTTGTTGTCAATTGTATACAACATACGTTGTTTGTATAAAATACGAATATATATCATATCTGTCAAATGTACATAAATTCTTAAAATCAAATGACAGCAATGATAAATATCATTGCTGTCATTTGATTTTCTGTATTCGAACAACGCCAACATTGAAAAATGAAAAAAAGCGTATCGAAATGAAGCTCATTTCGATACTGTTTTGGGTTTCATAATGAGTTCATTTCGAACGCAAAATAGAAAAAATTATATTTACCTTAACAAACCATGCTCCGTAGGTGTAGGTTTCCGCGGTCGTACTACAAATGTAGATCTCGGTTTCCGGGTTGGAACCGCGTCGAGTTAGGCGTAATTGCCAACGTTTCATCCTTGAAGAGTTCTTCAAGCTACTGCGAAACGACGGACATCTACGTACAGCCCTGAAGATGTCCCTTGCAACAATGGACGAAACGTTGGCAATTACGCCTAACTCGACGCGATTCCAAGATCCGGAAACCGAGATCTACGTGCTTCGTATTAACTCAATTTAGCAATGAGACTCTTGATTGCAGGTTCACGGGAAGAACTATCAATTCACTCACAAGAAATTCGATACTTAAAGGTCTTACTTACGAGATCAAGCTTAAAAAAATTATAAATAAGGAATTATATATTTTAAATGAAACAAAAATAAATATAATATAAATATATTTCCGAAAAATTCTTTAAAATTTATATTCCTGACTTGTTTTATATCTTCAAAAATATCATCTATTTACAACTATTATACTTCAAATTGGACGTCTTTAACTCCTAATGACAATATAGGATTGTTTCAGTCTACTTGATGAAATTCCATTATAACTATTATACAAATAAAATAAAACAAATTTTAATGAATCTCACAACTTTTTACTTTACAAAGTTACAATCGTTTCACTCACACAGAAGCTTCGTCAGACATATTGCTGTGAGTTTTGCTTGAATATTATTTAATATAAAATGAATAATTGTGTGAGCAGCTACTAAGACATATTTTGATTTAGACTATGTATAATATTTGGGTATCTCAGGGTATCTCTTTTGGGTTCTGCGTAACTAGGCCTAACGTCAAAAGTTAATGTAAAGAAATAATACAACAATAGATAAATGATTAATAATTCTTTTATTGTCTGTTTGTATGTTCACATCTCATTTTGTTTTAACTTCAAATATTTCATTCTTAACTTAAAACTTAATTGATTAATGAAAATTTTGTGCAAATATTACTTTATGAACAACACATGTACTATAGTTTTGGAATCTTTGGTTTTGGATTCAATTAAATCTCTCTAACAATTACGTATTTCACTCACAAAAGGGGATATTTGCCCTCCTAATGTTAAGCTTAGTACTCAAATTGTATTTCTATTCTGAATTGTGGATCTCTGGCTTCTACTGATATTTATTTTAAATTCGAGTGTGCTATTTAGCGTCTATTTAAGTACTACAGAATAGTATACTTATTGTCACACTGTATATGTATTTTATTGTTTTCACGCTTATTAATGATCGTTTAATTTACAATTTCAATGGCACGGATATTTCGAGATTATTCGTGGAAAACCTACTTTCTACTAGTCATTGGTCTCTAATGCCTGGCCTTAGTTACACTTCAATCGTGTATTTATGCTTATTTATTAAAATTAATAATCTCCATGCCATTTAACTGATTTAATTAGCTCTGTGTACTCCAATTCTACCGTGCGTAAGGTCCTACTTACTCTACACTAAGTTCCTTGTTTGTTCTATCAAATTCTTCTTGTAAATGAACATTAATAATTTTTCAGTGATAATTGATCTCATAACTGTACTAATTACAATAAATAAATATTTGATTCTTATATTGTTTTAATTTAGATGAAATGATAACGTCTATTAACTCAAAGTCTGAACGTGTATAACTACTTAATTTATAATGATGACAATACTGCAAAATGCAAATGTGAATGTATAATTCAATGTTAAATCTCTACCGAGTGAATATCTGATGAATAAATGATAAATGAATGATGTGTCGAGTCGAAAGTCCTCTAATTCTGCCGCGTCCGGCCTTTTATATCTTGTGTTTTGTGATTCCGGGAATAGTTTTCCCATTCCAAGTAATTTATTTCTATTTCGTCTGATTTTCATCCTTATTTTATGTTTTGACTCCTGTATATTCCTATCTATTATAGGTAACTTTGTTTTTTCGATTCTTATGCGCAGCTTATTTGTCTATATACTTTTTCCTTTAGTCGTAATTTCTGTATTTCGTACCTTTTATCATGGGGTGCAAATTTACTCTTGTCTGTCTTCCCGGAATTTCTTTTATTTCGTGTTGTGCCTTGCAATTTTTTCCAAATAAACCTGACTACGTCTTTTCCAAAGCGCCGTGGTATTTTCCTTCTCTTTCTTCCTCCTTCTTGGTTTCTCGTATTGGGTTTTATCGTCCCTCTCATCCATTTGTGTATGTCTTCTTAACCATATATTTTATTATTGGCCTTGTGCCTTCTAATATGCTTTCCATTTTGACACATTGGTGTTTTGTTTCTTTCAGATCTATTTACGTTCAGGTATGTATATATCTGTTTTACTTCAATATGTATATATTTAAAATAATCTCTTATATGTTTCTACAATTACTGTCTTTTTTAAAGAATTTTAAATTATAACTGACAGTATATTGTCATATTTATATATGTGAAGTTGTCATGGCTGCAAAAATTACATTATTTAAAAATACATTCAAATTTAATAATAATAATTCATGTCTTAGCATTCCCCAACAGCTTGGCGCCAATAACAGGGGGAATTGGTAAGCCATGAGTTATTATTATGTCTGCGCCCGTAGAGCGACTTAGAATGTTAAACTGTCGGAATTCGTCTAGAACGAGAAAGAAAACCACGAAAACCTACTCGGGCAGCCTAGTCTCGGATTTAAACTCAGGACTGCCGGCATGATAAGTCAGGGTGCAGATTTTTAAATAACATATGATAGATATTTATATATCAACTATATACCGGGTTTTTCTTTTGTCATTAGTCATTACACATAGCTATAGTGCAATGACTTTTTCATTTATCCTTACACATAGGCATAAATGTATGGTGGAGGCATCATAGGCAACCAGTTATACACCAGTAACATTTTTCAAATTGTCAAATATTTCTGTTTTTTTGTACATATTTAAATCTTAAATTAAATACATTTTATTGAAAAATACGCAATTTATTTAAAACAGTTAATTATCCTAACACAAAGTATACGCCATACTTTGTGCGAAGACAATTTTAAATATTTTTAATAAATTCAAAGAAGATGGTTGTTTTCTAAATTCCCACAAAAAATAAATTAAAACCAATCACGTGTAACAGAACACATGCAGCCTGAATATCCTGTGTAATGTAGAAGAACGGAATATAGGATCGCTTTTAGATGTTGCAAGATCATTTTGGAGTATCGTACAGTTCGGTGTTCAAAACGTTGAAAGAATTAAAATATAAGCCATACAAAATATCAAACCATCAAGAGCTTTTCGAGGAAAATAAAGTAAAACGAACTGATTTTTGTGATATAATGTTTAATTTGTTAAATGAAAACGAAATTCTAAATAAAATAATTTTTACTGATAAAGTAAACAGATTCATAATAGATTTAAAGAGTTTCATGTAAATTCTGGATGGCAATTTATATCTGTAATAGTTAGAAGGCATAGTAAGATAAAATCCATTAAGTTATTTCTTTAGCTAATAGGAAAAGATTGGGTGTAATTTTAATGAAGTAATTACTTATTAATATTTTTAAAATTTTTATATTATCATATTAACATTTTTCGGTTTTAGTCTTGCACGCCTTTGTTCTATTATTAAACGAGCTATTCTAAACACTCTTTCACTTTCTGTTGAACTCGCTGAAATACAGAAGTATTTCATAGCACATTATTCTAATCGTATCAGCTCTATTCCTCTTACCTAAAAGAGAATCCAAATAAAAAATGCACTCACCCTTTTTTTAAACTTGCCTTCCATCTACATCTCGATTCTAATTTGGCCTTTCGAGGTATTGCCTTTTAGTTATTATTACATCAGCTGTAATTAATTTTACATTCTCTTTTATTCTTCCTATCAAAAATCCAAATAATGAAAGTGACTTTTAATGTGGACTAATGTCTGTTTCGACTACAGGCATTTGTTCTTTATTTTCAGGATCTATTTTCTTCATAATGTTAAACATTTTCCAGAAAAGAAGTAGCCCCATTAGCATTTTCAGTACTACGAAAACCTTCTCTTTTAAATCGAGGGTCTCAAACAGTTGCTACTCTAGTAACTGATCCTCCTTCATATAAAAATAGCCTTGCTTTAACAGATTCCAAAAGTTTGTTGCATAGTGTCCCCAATCTTTAATTCCAGTAGTGATGCTGTCAGATAATTGTACAGTGCAAAAGTTATTATAATTATTAAAGAAATAGTAACATATTTATTACCTACAAGAATTTCCCACTACTGCTTTTTAAAATAAATTTCTCCTTTTTATAAAACCACTTATTCGTAAAATACCACGACGTGTTATTTGTTTTTATCGTTACTGAAATGCCCCCAATGCGTGATTTACGTTCGGTAATTCATTAGAAGTAATGTGAGGACGTTCTACAATTTCATTATGTGGTAAAATCTATTTGTACTTTTTTGTTATATTTTCTACCTTTTTTTGATACACTAATTTTACTATCTTAGATATAGGTTAAACAAATACTATCCATCTTCTTTGAATTTGTTAAAAATATTTAAAATTGTCTTCGCACAAGGTTGGGATAATTAACTGTTTTAAATAAATAGTGTATTTTTCAATAAAATGTATTTACTTTAAGATTTAAGTATGAATGAAAAACAGATATATTCGACAATTTGATAAATGTTACTAGTGTATAACTGGTTGCCTATTATGCCACCACTATACAGTTATGCCTATGTGTAACGGTAAATGAAGAAAATTCTGTGCATTATACCTATGTGTATTGGCAAAAGAAAAACCCGATATATTCATGATGGTAAATTTCAGATTGTTACTTTACATTATTAAGTTATAGTATATAACGACAATGTGGCAAAACCTGCAAGAAGATTCTACTACTGTGCGTCTCATGAGGTATTTCACAACATATTAAAAATAAACTCTATTATTTTGGTTCATGAAATAAATGCTTTGTTTCAGGCGAAAGCCCCATCTCATACTAAACGTTACGTAATTGAACTGAATATATTACATATATTAAAATATCGTTACAATACATGTTGCAATTTACACTTGAGATTTGTTCAGCATAATAAAGTTACGAGAATTGTTAAATGAAAAGTGGTTTCGTGAGATATCTCGAGAAATAAGCAAACATTAAATTATACTAACTGAAAAATCGAAGACTGTGGCTTTTAAGTGAATAAAAAAATTAAAAACCCTTACCACAATAGAATTTAACAATTCTATATACGTATTTCGACAATCACGTTGTCATCCTCAGTAGAAAAAGCAGTGTAACACTTGAAAGCACAAAAAACACACAACACTCACTGAGCGCTATATTGCACGGCTTCTCGTTTAACTTTAAATTTAAAAATTTGTAAAAACCTGAATACTACAGAACTTATCTTATTGGAAAAACCCTACTTAAATACGTACATGCATTAAGAGACCATTAACCGATTAATGCTTTATTCTATAGAAAGGCCCTTTAGAAAATTACACAAAGGGGACACCCTAATTTAATATACATAAAGAAACCATTATAAAACTAATCTTAAATTATATATGTCATTTAGAAATTAATATTGAGTCATAATATCTGTTAAAGGCTAATGTGGTAACGAAACGAAATTTAAAGAAAATTACGTAGAATTAGATTAATTTGTTAATGGTTTTCCTATCTTTTTTTTTTTGGTTTAATAACATCTAACTGTCAATTAACTCGAATAAAGATGAACCTGGTATAGGACCCAAATCTGCATTAATTACGTTATTCCTATTTTTAGATATACAAAATGGTTGTGTTTATGTATGTAATAACTCGATATACGGTCATGTGTATGCGTAACACTTTGGCAAGGCGAAGCCTCGCTTTTAATACAAAACATTAACGTGTTATCTAAACACGACCTTACTCCGTATTTGTTGCATACGCAAGACTATGCATCAGGGTTATACATTTGTTCTAGAAACAACTTGTAAGTAAGACAAGGATCTTCTCTAGTATATATAGACGATAGTTTAAGTCATAGGGATAGTAACAACAAGTCAGTGGTACGAACTGTGGGAGACATCTTAATAACCACGTTCTACCCTGTCTTAGTTGAACCAAGTATAATGTGTACATCTTGTAAATAGTATTGTTATTCGTTTTATAAGCATTATTAATTAATTAAAGTATGTTAACCGAACTTCGAGTGTGTATCATTTAATTCTCCGCTCAGCCTCGAACCTGCACCACAATGTGGCCTCACAAACGGCCCACATTACATGGCGATCACTGCTAGTCGCTTATAGCCATAAGCGCATATTACGCCTTACATAGCGATCCTCCAGCCACACAGAGCTTACATGGACCATCCATCCTACCCACATTACATGCCGATCCTCCAGGCACATAGGACATTACATGGCGATCCTGGCAGGATCGCCATGTAATGTGGGTAGGATAGATCGTCCATGTAAGCTCTGTGTGGCTGGAGGATCGCTATGTAAGGCGTAATGTGCGCTTATGGCTATAAGCGACTAGCAGTGATCGCCATGCAATGTGGTCTCACAAACGGCCCACATTACATGGCGATCACTGCTAGTCGCTTATAGCCATAAGCGCACATTACGCCTTACATAGCGATCCTCCAGCCACACAGAGCTTACATGGACGATCTATCCTACCCACATTACAATGACAATACGTTATGCACGTATAAAGCATTTGTTACAATATGAAACAGACATGTAAAAAAATTACACATCTGTAACTGTACACATGGACAATACACCTGCTGAAAATACGAGGTGTATTGTCCATGTGTACAGTTACAGATATGTAAATTTTTTACATGTCTGTTTCATATTGTAACCTATTTTTAAAGATAAAAATGCTCTCAAAACTATCTAATTCGCGGGGGCTAGTGACGTTTTTTATTAATCTCAGACAGTCAGATGTTACGTTGTGACCTGATTCAAGAATATGTCGGGCAACACTTGATTTTTCCGACCTATTGAATCTAATATGCGAAACATGTTCTTTATAACGAGTTAGAATCGAACGCTTTGTTTGGCCGACATATTTCTTATCACAATCCTTACAATTTATTTCATAGATTCCAGATTTATTGTTTACCTCGACTTTGTCTTTCGCGTGGCTTAAAAGAGATTTCAAGGAGTTATTCGGCAGAAATGCTACTTGAAGATTATACTGTCTAAAGGTTTTACTTAAATTTTTCGTAGTTTCGTGAAACGGTAAGCCAAAAAATTTTTTGCTCGAATAAATTTGAGGTAGCAAACATGTGGAATCCTGAATTGTTTTTCTTACTTTATGTTTTCTAACTAGCTTGTTTATTATTTCTGAATCGAAACCGTTGTAACTCGCGATGTTCTTAATTAAAGTTAATTCCTTTTCACATCTATCCTTTGTCAATGGCATGCTTAACAAACGATTGATAAGAAAATTGAAAAAGGCACTCTTGTGCTGAAAAGTATGGTTTGAATCTGCGGTTATAAATCTGTTGACGTTGGTTTCTTTTCGGTAAATATCAAACTCTAAGTTTTTGTCATTCCTAATTATTAAGTTATCTAAAAAGATGAGTTTTATAATGGTTTCTTTGTGTATATTAAATTAGGGTGTCCCCTTTGTGTAATTTTCTAGCATTAATCGGTTAATGCTCTCCTAATGCATGTACGTATTTAAGTAGGGTTTTTCCAATAAGGTAAGTTCTGTAGTATTCAGGTTTTTAAAAATTTTAAAATTTAGTGTTAAACGAGAAACCGTGCAATATAGCGCTCAGTGAGTGTTGTGTGTTTTTTGTGCTTTCAAGTGTTACACTGCTTTTTCTACTGAGGATAACAACGTGGTTATCGAAATACGTATATAGAATTGTTAAATTATATTGTGGTAAGGGTTTTTAATTTTTTTATTCATTAAATTATACTACTCTTTTAACCAGTTACTTTCTGTAACTCTTGTATTACCCATTTATTGTCTTATACTTACGCACCATTGATCAATACCGATTTATTTATATTGTCAGCCCATTTGTTATACTGGTCTTTTCCGATACTAGTTAAGACGTTAATACGCTCACAAGGACTTATTGTATTGAGCGATGATTTGCATAATCTTTATCGACTTGGACACCTTAAGTGGCTTTATCTTCTTCTATATAAAATTGCACCTCAAAATATTTGCTTTGCAAACCTTATAGGTATTGCAGTTAAGTTCTTAAGCCTATAATGGGTAATTAAACTTATATTATGTTTAAATACATTCGATTAGTCTTTTGTTTATTGAATAAAAACCAAGGAATTAAAGGTCTAAAAATTCGTGTTGTTATTACGTAAAAATAAACTTTATTTCCACTTCTAAATATCTAGGTGAGTGAAAACTACAGCATGGTAATTGCAATAAATATTTTGAAACAAAATTTTTGGTTGTTTTATTTTTTAATATAAAACGAAGTTTTAGCAAATTCTTCTTTGGTAGTTAACGAAATACAAGAAATAATAATAGTCGAATAATTTAAATTACATCGAATTAGTATTTTGTTCATTGTAAATATAAGTGAAATTAAATGAAAATTAACGAACTAAATATCAAATAATTTAACCGTTGAGACTTTCGTAATGGAGAACAAAAGCAAATCTTTAACTAAATAGAATAGTAGCATTTATTTTTTCAAGTTTTTATTGTTTCAGACAACAAATCTTTCTTCTCGTTTCAATGGACTCGTTTTCGAAACATGGTCTCTCACTGAAAACATTTATGTACTTCATATTACTGTTAAAGATGAAATGTTGAGGAATTTAGTTGTTGCAAAGATGTAACTAATTGCTATTGAGTATAATGTGCTAATCACTTCATGCCGTATTATGGTTTAATTTGTGAATTTGTGCAAAGGCTGTGTATTAATTATCGACAATATAAAAAGGAACGTCAATTAGAAGAAGCAAACATTTCGAGCATACGGGGTACTACCCAGTAATTCTAGAAATTTGAACGTGACGCGCGAAGGAATTGTAGTACAGCTCTATAGCGCTAGATGATGTGAAATACGTCTATACTAAGTCAGTCTTTGAAGCGATACTTTGCTAGGTGGCAGGCGCGGCTCGTGATGACGTATTTTGGTTTGCAGTACAATGATACGAGTGCCTCGTGTGTTTTCGGTGTTTACTAAGCAAACGTTACAGTTAGTACACGAGAATACACGAAGCACTCGGATCATTGTACTGCAAACCAAAATACGTCGTCACGAGCCGCGCCTGCTAGGTGGTGAAAAACAGTTTTTGTGTTTATATTTGTTGCGTCGTGTTGCCACAAATGTGGCAAAAGTGCTTGAAGACCGAAGGAGAATAATCCATGACATTTGTAATATTACTAACTAGGGGTTTGCTAGGGATAATAATAATTAAATTATTCTAAGATAAATAATTTGTGGTGTTGGTGAAGTTTCTTCAAGGGTCCAGGACGTGCGTGATGGTGGTTAATTAAAATAAATATACAACAACTTAATACATAAAATAAAACACAGCGGCGTCCTTAAAATTTGTATTTATATTTACATAATAATAAATCGAAATTCGTATATTTAAATAAAAGAAATTGATGTATGTAAAAGTCATTAAATCAGTAATATATACACAAGGGGCGATAAATTAGTAATCGAGAAATTAATATAAAATATCTGAAATAGAAATGTGGAACAGTAATAAACAAAGTACTATATACACGCGGAACGGTGAATAAGTAGATTAAAATTAACACAAAAAATACTCTGAAACGAACGTTAAATTGAGCAGTAAATTATGGGTTAATTAATGTATATAAAATAACCTCTGTATCGAAGAATACAGAGCTACCTTTGATTTGTGGCGATGGCCGGCCACGTGGTCTGAAGATATACTCGGACAAGTATATGTAGAGCGATGTTTTACCGGAGGAATAAGAAATGAGTTAAATTAATATGGATTCACTTAAAAGAATAATCCATGAGAAGAATATGCATAGAACAATGCAGTTTACCTTAGAAGTTGCAGAACACCTGGACGGCGTGGTGGCATCGTGACTTGGACAGCACGATGAGCGATGTGCGTATCACTCACGAACGTTCGAAAGAGAAGAAGGACCATTAGTTTTCGTGTCGATAGGAAAGGGTCTAGAAAACGGTCTGCTTTATGATCTATCGAAGAGAGGGTCGATATCTTGAATTATAATTAATAAGAAGTGCGGCCTAAGATGACTTCTATCGATGTCATAAATATTATTAGAGTAACCCTTGTGACATAAGCTTTCTAACGATATGACATATAACAGAAGATGTAACTAATATTAATTAAGAATTTACAAAATGGAATGTACTAGAAATAAATTCGATAGTAACGTTAGGGTTCTGACACGGTCAGGTAGAAAAGGTATCGTCGGTCAAGAAAATGACAAAAGAAATGCTTTCTCTTGTAAAGAAAATGTACAGTTTGTAGAAATGTAAAAAATGTCTATGTTGAATATATTATTAAAATGAGATATTTAAAGACGAACATGTGTATTTAAATAAATGAATTAAAACTTCTATACGCTAAGCGTAACAGTAACATTGTCGGCTTGTTATATTCTGTGTATTCTGTTCGGTAAACTCAACATGCGGCGTAAAGGTTGCTCGGCATTGAAAAAAAAACGGCCCCGTGTTTATGTGTGCACAGAGCTGAAAGAAACTGCCGAAAGGGATGCGAACTTCAGTATCGGAATCATTATTGGTAACGAAATCATGGGTGTAAGGGTATGATCCCGAAACAAAGCAGCAGTTATCGCAGTGGTAGACGCCATCATCAGCACGATCGAAGAAAGTACGGCAAATTCGAAACAATGTCAACTCGATGTTGATTTGCTCCTTTGACGCTGATGGCATCGTGGAAAAAGAAATTCTCCCACCAAGTGAAACAGTTAATGTGCGATTTTATTGCGATGTTCTTCGGCGACTAAGAGTAAATATTTGACGCAAGCGACTTGCCAAGTAGCGCAACTATTCCTGAATCTTACACCACGACAATACATCAACTCACGCGTCACTTGTTGTGCGTCGCTTTCTAGCCTCAACGAGGCAGTACAACCCCACCCTCCCTATTCCCAGATCTTATCCCTTGTGACCTGTTCATGATTCCGAAGTTGAAACTGAAGCTCAAAGGGCGCCGTTTTAAGACGATTGAGGAAATCCAGACCGAATAGAAGGCAGTGTTGAACATGTTAACATATGAGGCCTTCCAGCACTGCTTACAATCATGGATAAGTCGCTGGGATCAGTGTATTTATGCGGAAGGACAGTGCTTTGAAGGAGGTGGTAGGGAATAAGTTGTAAGAAGGATTTATTGTGCTTTTTTCACACTCTGGGGATTTCTGTACCTTTTTATTTGAGTTCAACACGGAAGTTAATGCATTGAAAGCTGCTAGAACCATTTGTGCCATTTACGGAGAAAACGAAACTGGGGAGAGTGGAGCACGAAAATAGATTTCTCGATTTAAACAGAACCATTCTGACATAAACGACTCTTAATGTTTAGAGAAACCATAAGACTTTAATGAAGATCGACTGAACATTTAAGTACCTGATAATACAATCCAATCAACTCGGGAGTTGGCTATTATAATGTATTGTACTCAATCGACCATAATACGACATTTGTATTCCATGGGCAAAGTGAAAAAAACAGTGTTTGGTTGCCAAATGTTCTGAGCGAAAACAATAAGAGTCCTCGTGTCAATATGTGTGCCTCTTCACTAGCTAGTCATCGTTTAGCTCGCCAACAACATCGACCGTTTTTGTCCCATATTTGTGTCCAACATTAAACGAAATAATTTAATCCAAAATTTAACTTCTAATTTACTACTTTATAATGTACAGCAGAAGCAAATTGTTAACTAAATGAAAATAGTAGCATTTAATTTCTTGTAGTTTTTCTGGTTTCAGAGAACAAATCTTTCCTGTCATTTCATTAGACTGGTTTTTGAAATCTGGTTTCTCACTGAAGACCCCTATACATTTCACGTTACTGTTGAGAATAATAATATCGTTGTTGCATTATGTAACTAATGTGTTATAAATTGTAGTTATTATCGTCTCATTGTTGTTAAAATTGTGAAAGTGTTAAGACAAATAATTTTTCACATATTCGATATATTAAACTGTTAAATTTGATTCAGTTCCGAGTCTACGAATGGCAACGCCTTTCTTGCAAGACTTCTCTGGCTATTGTTAATACTATACGAAGATAATTTAGCAGAGAGACTTCTCGAAAGCTAGCAAGACTTTCGCTATAATAAGTACAGGGCTACTACAAAAGAAATAGACAACTTCACCGTCCTGTAAAACAACTACTAGTGATAACAACATAATTTTTTCGGTGCTATGTTAAGAAACTCTTAAAGTTTCGATTATTGCTGTTCGTAATGCTTTATGTGTTTGTTTGTTGTTGCAGAAACTAAAATGGCAGAAATTCCTGTGAAAAAGTCATATTGCATGTTGGAATTTGCTAAAACACAGCAACTGTTGTCCAACAATATTTTAGAACACGTTTCCAAAAAACATTACCGACTAGACAGTTAATTTACGACTGGTATAGAAAATTCGAGGCAACGGGATGTTTGCATAAGGGAAGGAGTTCGGGAAGACCACGTGTTTCAGAAGAAAACATTGAACGTGTTCGTGGTGTCTACATAGGAAGCCCACAGAAATCGACAGCAAGGGCAAGCATGCGGTTACAAATTCTACAGCAAACTGTATGGAAAATCTTGCGTAAGCGACAGCACATGATGCCTTACAGATTGCAGATTTTACAGTTTGTACGTGAAGAAGATAAGGTCATACGGCAAGACTTTTGCATCGGCATGTTGCGACGTAATGAAGAAGATGACAGTTTCTGTCAGCGCATCATTTCCAGTGATGAGTCAACTTTCCACCTGAGTGGAAAAGTGAATAAAGAAAATGTTCGATTATGGAGAACTGAACCTCCGAGGGCTGTAGTGGAACATGTGCGGGAACACGAAATATGTCTTTTCCACATGATTTTCCGCCATTTTAGCTTCTGCAACAACAAACAAACACATAAAGCATTACCAACAGCAACTATCAAAACTTTAAGAGTTTTTTAACATAGCAGCGAAAAAATTATGTTGTTATCAGTAGTAGTTTTGTTTTACAGGACGTTGAAGTTGTCTATTTCTTTTGTAGTAGCCTGTATATTACTGACTTCGGCTATCTTTTGGAAGCCTACTGTAAAAATTTCGGCCAAATCTGTAAGATAAATAAGTCCTTACAATCGTAAACTAGTTGTTGTTTTTCGTGCTAATATAGAGAAAATAGAGTTTCGTGTGTTAATTAACAATAATTTTTTGGTGGAGAAACTACATTCGTCAAGTAAGTTCCGTTTGGTTATTAAAAAAAAACAATATATGAAGAGGCTTTTATTATATACAATTTAAAGCTACTACTTTCAGCTATTTTTCTACATAGTTGCCTTTAAGGTTGAGACATTTGTCATAGTGATGAACAATCTAAGGTCTTCTTCATAGAACTCTGCTGCCTGTGATTTAAGCCATGCTGTAATACCCTCCTGCAGCTCTTCATGACTCTCAAATCGTTGGCTCCCAATCCATTTATTAATGTTAGGGAAGAGATGGTAGTCAATAGGAACCAAATCAGTGCTGTAGGGAGGATGCTCAAACATTTCCCACTTGAAACAGTCCAGTAGCCCTACCGTGCAAGCGGCGGTATGTAGCCGGATGTTGTTATTAAGAAAAACGATGCCCAAATTTAATAATCTACGTCGCTTGTTCTGGATTGCTCTTCTGAGCTTCTTCGAAGTTTCACAGTAGACTTCAGTGCCTATTGTGGTCCCTCGTTCCATAAAATCTATAAGAAGGACGCTTTTCTTATCCCAAAAGACAGTGACTATGACTTTCTCGCAGAAAAAGTTTGACGGCATCTTAAAGATTTCCTAGTAGTCGAGTTAGAGCGACCCCACTGCATTGACTATCTTTTCCTCTCAACGTTGACATAGGCGACCCAAGTCTCACCACCGGTTACGATATGTCTGAGGAAATAATTCAACATTGTAAAGTGTTTTATGATCTTCGGTAAGAATTTTTGGCACCCATCGTGAAGAAAATTTTTGATACTGTTTAGCTCAGCTCGCATAGCTCAGAATGGTTTATTTTCATGCATGGTCTTAACGCATTTTCGATTTGACAGTTGACATTGTGGGTTATTATTAATTTACTACCAAGAATTCTTTCAAACTTGGTTTGTGATGGATTAATGACGAAGAAAAATTTTAATTTATTGTTATCTTTACTGTAAATTGCTGAAGATGTGAAACCATACTAAAACTTTTATTACAAAGAGACAAATTAAGGGTGCATTTCAAAGTTTACGTTTAGAAATGCGACTTCAGAACAAGGAATCATTTTTCAATTCTTATAAAATGACACCCTGTTTGTTTGATAAATTGTTAAGTTTTGCCACAGTTTTTTCATAATATATACATTTTTGTAATTGACCAGCCGCACATTAGACAATTCCTCTTTACCTTGTACTAAATTGATAAAAATTTACTACTTCGTCCATGAATAAACAACAACCAGAACAACGGTTCACAATCTTAAAAGACAGGTTAGGTTTGACAATTTTAATTCGATAGTTGAAGTAAATTGACCAAGTTTTGCCGCCGTGCTGTGCTACCCTGAACACGTGATTACTTCGTGCGATACGATTGGTTAATTGTTTATTCCATAGTCGAGCTAAGCTAAACGAGCTATGCAAATAAGTTCTCTAAATTTGAGGGAAAAAATCACTCAGTTCTGTGAGCTGTAAATCGTCCATTTTCACGAATTTTTTCTTCGGTATTACACGCAAGTTCGTTCATCACAACAGTTGGTCTTCCACTCCGTTCTTCATAATGGACATTAATTTGGCCTTCCCGAAAGATACGGCACCAATTTCTAACCATACTCTCACTCATTACATTTTCATTGCAAACAGAAAAAAGTTACGATGAATCTCAGCAGCCTTCATGTTTTTTGCACACAGAAATAAGATAACAGCACGCAATTCATAGTTGGCGGGATTTTCAATTGCAGCAGCCATTTTAAACGACCAAAATAGCACAAAAGAATGTTTGAACGATTTTCTCACTAACATTGCCAGACAGACTGAACCAGACTACACTGCAGCGCTGTGATTCTACCGATATCCCCACTCTTCTGTTCACTAGACGTAAACGGAGCTTACTTTACGAATCGCCCTTGTATTAAAGAAACTGAAGAGTTACATAAATATTATGATAAATTTGTTCCTTTCCATGAAATGATTTGTGAGTGGTTTACTACTTTCAAAAGTGGTTATATGAAGACGCTGGACGTCCGAGGTTTTTATTTACAGCAACTTCTCCAAAACCGAATAATAAAGTCCATTGTAAAGAGCGACCGCCGGATAAAAGTGTGTGAGATAGCTAATGTCTCAAATATCTTCACCCAACGGGTACATCAATATTCACATATGAAAAAACTAACAGTAAGATGGGTGTCGTGTTTTCTTTATGTTGAGCAAATGCGAACTTGCAATACAATTTCAGATGATTATATGGCTAAATTTAAAAGAAAATGTAATGGAATCTACTCGTCAATATGTCACGGTAGACAAAACCTGGATATATAACTATACTTTAAAGACAAAAAGGCCGTCAAACCAATTCATTCCTAGAGATAAACGTGCTTTGAAGAAAGCGACAACCATTTTTTTTACCAATGAGATTATGGTCAAGACTTTTGGAATTCCGAAGGCGTAATCTTATTGACAATTTACAGAAAGGAGGTACAATAACTGCCCAATATTATGCTGAAGTACTGACACATTGCGATTCCGAAGTGACGGTATTTATTTAGAAGAAAGGTTTTGTTCCATCAGGATAATACGCTCTTTCATCCATCCACTATGGTAACCGCTAAATTTGTCGAATTAGAATACGAATTGCTGACTTCTTCCACTATATTCACCAGATCAGGTGATGTTTTCTTATTCTCAAGCTAATAACAAAAACAAAAAATAGCTTGATGGAGAGAGATTCGGATGAAGCGTGGCTTATCATATCTTTATTCGGAACGAATAAGTACTAAGTGCATAGAATTGGATGGGTTGTTGAAACCCTAATATAAGTACTTTTCATTGAAAAATCCATGTCCTTTCAAATCACGCAGATGATTGTTGTAAAAAAGGGTTGCTACCACAAACACATACCTTTTCTTTTAATACAAAGGTATTTTTAATAATATAAAATATTATTAAAAATCTGGTATGAAGAACACAAATACAGGTTCACTATTCATATTTTTTGTGAACGTGTCCGAACATATCCCTCTACAGAGACGCAGATGCGTATTTCGCCTTTCTACAGGCTCATCGGTACGCCCCTGCTGGAGAAAGGATATCTTCAGACACATTCACAAAAAAGAACCACATCGCCATATCACAGAAATTATACGTATCAGCGTCTCTGGGGAGGGATATGTTCGGACACGTTCACAAAAAATATTAATAGTGAACCTGTATTTGTGTTCTTCACACCAAATTTTTAAAAAAATATTATATTTTAAAAATACCTTTGTATTATACAAAACTGGTGGGGTTTTACCCATTCATGTATGTTTCAATTATTCTGATACCTTTTTTTTTCCTTTTATAAATAAAATTACTTTCTTTTCATACTTCATGTTAAATATTATACCACATACAATTGATCTAAAAAATGCTTTTATAGTCAGAAATAAATTTTGTTGTTTTATTTTATGAACAAACACAAACTTCAGAGATTATTTTGTGTTAACTTGTCTAAAGTAAACATTCTTACGCTTGGCATGAAGTTTAAATTATGAAATAAATTGAATGTGAGAGATACGAATATGTGTATATTCGTAATATTTTGATAAACAAGTCAAACAATTTTTCTATTTAATTCAACAAGGTTTTCATTAAATAGTGCGGATATGCCCGAGGATATAGATATGTTTACGCAACATAGAATTTTCGCGGAAATTGGAGTTCTCTCGTAATTAATTTTGTCATTCATATATCGTTATTAAATATGGCGGTGCTTTTAGAGAAAATAATGTTTTTATTAAATTTTGAAAGAAAAAAACTTCAAAATAAATATAATGTTGTGTAAGTCGTATTGTTATTACTTCCAGAAAACTACAAACATTTCTTATTATAAAAAAAAGCTATTTTCTTTTCAAGCGTATAATAATGTCGATATTATGCTATTCACAACCTTATATTGAAAGAGTTCATTTTTATCTGGCGGCAGTTTTTTCGTAATTATTGTACGGCAGAGCAGACAAAATACATTTAAATAACATGGAAAGAGTGTCTCCCTCTATGTATTCTCCCTGGTATGTATCGTAAATTCATTCCGACAGATATTAGCGCAACTAGCTTAGAACGTCAAACGCCCAACATTATCATTGATAAATGTAATGATACAGTCGCGTTTATATAGGTCAAACAAAACAACATTTAAAAGACAGAATCAATGGTCACAAATATGCAAAAAACATCACAGCTTAAAAAAACACGAAAACAAAAATAGTCACACATTCGGTTACAAGGAAGTTAAAGCACTACAAACAAAAATAATTATTACAAAGCAATGTCAATATTAGAACTAATTCACACTAAAAAAAACACAATAAAACGCTGTAAACGACCGTAACGAGATTACAAATTTATCAAAATGATATCTTTCTATAATATAAAAAATATTATTAATAAAGTAAAGTTTAATTCAATGTCACAACTATTTAAAACCACCCGCACGAAAATAAAGTATCAAATTAGATGAAGGAATAAGCACAAACATTTTTAAAATAAACAGATGCTGTATGTTGAGTAAATTTCAGTTTATTTCTATATCTAGAATAGTCAATATGCCACAGTATGTTTAAGTAAAATAGTTTAAAATATATTATTAATTTAAATTATTTATAGAAAACACAATATGAAACAGACATGTAAATAATTTACATATCTGTAACTGTACACATGGACAATACACCTCGTATTTTCAGCATTTACTCCTGCTTAATACATATGTTTCTGCCATCTAGGCGTCATCAGTCAAGCTAGTGAAGCAATGTATACAAATTGATACAAATCAGTTAAACAAAAGATTTGTATCTGTATTTACATTTTACTGAAATCACCCAACAAAGATAAAGCAAGTTTCGTCCTATAAGGTGACACTATTTAATAAGTGACATCTTACGGAACGAAAGAGACTATGTCGGAATGCGACCTTTCGTTCGAATAGCTATGCTATTACAGGAACAAAAAAATACGTATGTCGGTGTAGTCCATTAACAACGTGCCAGATGGCGGTAAATATACAAAAAGCTTGTGTTTATGTATGACAATACGTTATGCACGTATAAAGCATTGTTACAATATGAAACAGACATGTAAATAATTTACATATCTGTAACTGTACACATGGACAATACACCTCGTATTTTCAGCATTTACTCCTGCTTAATACATATGTTTCTGCCATCTAGGCGTCAATCAGTCAAGCTAGTGAAGCAATGTATACAAATTGATACAAATCAATTAAACAAATGATTTGTATCTGTATTTACATTTTACTGAAATCACCAAACAAAGATAAAGCAAGTTTCGTCCTATAAGGTGACACTACATATTTAATAAGTGACATCTTACGGAACGAAAGAGACTATGTCGGAAGGCGACCTTTCGTTCGAATAGAAAACACCTTGTATTATCAATAATTAACTATATATGTATATATATATATATATATATATATATATATATATTAAAAATAATAGACTTTTTATTGGTTTAGCGACCTTTTATTGAATTATGATGTTTTATTCTACGACGTTTCGACTTTTACTATTTTTCAGTCTTTTTCAAGTATCGTTTCTTTTGGTTTTCAAAATCACGCATTCTGTGTAACATGTGTGTCAGGTACCCGAGACCTTTTTTTGTAACGAACCGATCGCACTGGTTGGAATATTGTAAGTGCAATATTGTAAGCAATAAAAAGTCTATTATTTTTAATATTAAGACACGGCCAATAAAATAAATAAGAAAAATAAAATTCTTATAAACACTAAATATATATATATATATATATATATATATATATATATATATATATATATATATATATATATATACTAGGTGATTCAGTTTGGTATTCGCCCACCTGTAACTTTTTTACCTTTAGAAAAAAGTATAATAAACCATATATATTCGTAAATCCGATGGCAAAGCCTATTGGATGGGATCAACAATTTATCTTTGCAATGATATCTGTCAAAAAAGTGACTGTCAACTTTTTTTTTTCAAATGACACCCTGTATAGTTTTTTGCACCATTTAATAGGTATTTTATTTCTAATTCCAAATATGTATCACTATGATAAAATAATAAAAAACAATCACAAAAATAATAAAAGTTTATTCAGATGCGTAACAAGTAGATGACGATGAAAACAATTATTAGGAAAATTTATTTAATAATTTTAGCAAAAAAACTTAGTTCATCAAATGCTCGAAATGTGCACCGTTCATCTCAAGACACGTTTCAGCCCTATGTAATACCTCCTGAGTACAGACACGCAAAAGAACTTCTTGAGTCAATTGACGACATTCATGTTTTCTTCTATTCTGCAGATCTTCCAAATCAACTAGAGGTGTTGTATAAACCCTCCCCTTAAGATATGGCCACAGAAAGAAATCAAGTGGCGTGAGATCCGGAGATCTGGGGGGCCACTTTACTTCCACACTACGATTTCCAATCCATCTCCCAGTATAAACTAAACTTCATTTAAATAATTGGTGATAATTCTACCGCCATGAGCTGGTGCGCCGTCTTGTTGTAATATCAGATTTGACCGTATTTGTAACGGAACATCGTTCATATATTCGTATAATTCCTCCCTTAAAAATTATAGATACCTTTCCGCCGTGAGTGTGCCTTCATAAAATTTTAGTCCAATAATTTTTCCATTAAGGATGCCACACCACACATTTATTCCCCAAACATTATTGGTTTCTCGAAGCTAGTAAGGATTATGTTCTGACCAATAGTGGCAATTGTGGCGATTCACTTTTCCATTGTTATGAAATCGAGATTCGTCTGACCACATGATAAGATGTAAAATCCCAACTTCGTGGGCATAGTTCAGCCAGGCTATAAAGTTTACCCGTTCGTCGTAATCTCGAGGAAGCAAAGGTTGATGTACGTGAATTTTAAATGGATGCAGTTTATTATCTTTCAAAATCCGTTGAATTGACGAAAAGAAGTATCAGTTTCATCGGCTATTTGCCGAATGGATATGTGGGGATCAACACTTACTCGAGCTAAAACTGCAATTGTATTGTCTTCAATTCTTGTAGTCCTTGATCTAAAAGCACTTCTCTTCTTCTTGAAACTTCCAAATGCACCCAAATTTCTTGCTAGTTTTGCAAATAATTTGTCAGATGGCAATGATCTCTCTGGATACCGTTGTTGGTATATTCGTCTAGCGACCTTACTATTTTTTTGGCATTCCCCATAGATTAAAATCATATCTAACTTCTCTTGGTTTGAATACACAGTCATTTTTTTAAGAAATTACAACTAAGTGACGCGCCGTGATATTTGTTGTTGAAATAAACAGTTAAAAGTGAATTGAAATTATTTTCGTGGGTAAATTTTTTTTCCTAGAACTTACTATATCTCCACGATTTTAGTGATTATTTCTGCTACTCTATCCAAAAGTAAAGAGTGTGATACACATTTGGAATTAGAAATAAAATACCTATTAAATGGTGCAAAAAATATACAGGTGTCATTTGAAAAAAAAAAAGTTGACAGTCACTTTTTTGACAGATGTCATCGTAAAGATAAATTGATCATCCTATCCGATAGGTTTTACCATCGGATTTACGAATATATATGGTTCATTATACTTTTTTCTAAAGGTAAAAAAGTTACAGGTGGGCGAATACCAAACTGAATCACCTGGTATATATATATATATATATATATATATATATATATATTGATAAAGACCAAAAAAGAAAGTAGTATAATAAATACGGAACCTATACTATAAAGCGAAATAATGTTAGATTTAACAGTTGTCAAAATTGACAGTTGACTCAAATGTTATACTATAACACATAAAAAAATGATAAAATATCCAATATATATATTCTACTTTGATAGGTCTCTATTCAGTGCTTAACTTATTATTTAGTTCTACAGGTTGTTCGTGTTATGCTTCCGACTAGCTCTGTTTATGGTGAACAAGATAATCATAAAAGTAGGTTCGGTATTTGGATAGAAAACAAATATCGGTTTAAACTAAGTTATATCAAGTGAAATTTACTACCAATGTTATTACAAGAATAAAACACGAGAATGAATTGTAAATAACACTATTTAATTAGAATCTCTATGCAACAAGGTAAGTTTAACTGTACTATACTATAATATTCGCATGAAAAGTCACATGAAGTTACATAATACAAAGGTAAGGTTAAATATTGTAATAAAATATTAATAATATAAATTTTTAAAATTAGGTAACTCAAATTCAAAGTAGAAAGAACTGTATTTTCTGGTATTTAACTATATAGTGATCTATTGTTAACAATTTAGGAATTTAAGTGAAGTATGAGCGTTCTTTTTCGAAATGTAACTAATAAAAATTTAATATTTTAGGAGATTATAAAATAAAAACACAAACTTGATACTGGTCGTTCTTCTATGTGAATGATAAATACTTGAGTCTTG
Source organism: Melolontha melolontha (assembly GCA_935421215.2). NCBI lineage: Eukaryota > Metazoa > Arthropoda > Insecta > Coleoptera > Scarabaeidae > Melolontha > Melolontha melolontha. The sequence goes on along the minus strand of OW285235.1, from coordinate 178,871,353 downwards.
ATGTACAGGTCCAAAAGAATCAAATGCCGGGAAAAGGCTGGTATTGTACCAAATTCTGGAAGACGTCCTTATGAAATTGAAGTTTTTAGTATATCGTCCTTAGTGGGTTCAGGATAAGGTAATATGATGCTGCCGGGGAAAGTCTGGTTTTGTTCCAAATTCTACATAGCGTCTTTTAGAATTTGGAGTTTTGGTTTGTCGTCCTTAGCAGGTTCAAGATAAGGTAATCTTCGTAAATATTTAAAAAAAAAAAAACTAGTGGTTCAGGAATTTATAGGCTGCCTTTATGGTAAGTTTTGACTATCTTATTATAAATTTTAATCACTTTTTTAATTTTATTCCTTCACACACTTTTAATGAAAATTCGACGTGTCCTGCCAATTTTTTCAATAATCATCATTTTTTTATTCAATCTCCAGGCACCTTAATTTCAATGTTGTTTATATACATTTCCTCATAACAACAATTTTCTCAAAAAAAATACATCACTATACCCAAACGTTTAACATTACAAATAGATTATGATCATAAAAGGTGACATATAATCTCTATCAATTAAGTTAAATATCCTCGGTGAGATAAAAATGTAAAAGAAAATGACTGAAGTTAATGATTACAAGGAATTAAATAAAAGAGTGATACTAATTTGATAAATTAAAAACGCGGTATTAACTTAATTAATATGACATGTGGAAAATACAGTTCTATTTATGACTTATTTTTTAAAAGAAAAATTAACATTTTTTAAAAAACTCAGCCCTATATTTATGTTCCGGGCCCTTTATGAGTAGGCTTGACCTACATCAATATATATATATATATATATATATATATATATATAACATTAGATAAATTATTGGAGGTTTTCGGCTTTTATATGAAATATTTACAAATATCAAGTTAGTATGTAATTGCAAAGTAAGGGGGGATGCAAACATTGCTGTCTACAAATTACAAAGCAAATCATACGAAATTTTTAATTGAAAAAATGTCTATGTTGGGACTCGAACTCAAGACTACAGCTTGCCGGGCTGTCGTCATTACCACAAAGCCGGGCTGTCGTCATTACCACTAGACCTTTGTGGTAATGACGACAGCCCGGCAAGCTGTAGACTTGGGTGAGTCCCAACATAGACATTTTTTCAATTAAAAATTTCGTATGATTTGCCTTGTAATTTGTAGACAGCAATGTTTGCATCCCCCCTTACTTTGCAATTACATACTAACTTGATATTTGTAAATATTTCATTAAAAGCCGAAAACCTCCAATAATTTATCTAATGTTATATTTAATGAACGGCTAAGAAATTATCTAATCAGTTATATATATATATATATATATATATATGAAGGTGTAGTTTCTCGGGTTCTTGGCCGCGTGTGAGTTTTGTCCTGAAAAGGACTATTTACTCTACGTTTCAACGAGATCGCACTCGTCATCTTCAGGAGCTAGTCGGTCCGTCGCTGGAGATCAGCTGGAGACGATTTCCAGCGACAGACCGACTAGCTCCTGAAGATGACGAGTGCGATCTCGTTGAAACGTAGAGTAAATAGTCCTTTTCAGGACAAAACTCACACGCGGCCAAGAACCCGAGAAACTACACTTTCATCATACGTCCGCGAGAACATCAAGAGTAACATATATATATATATATATATATATATATATATATATATATATATATATATATTGACGTAGTTCATCTTGGTACCAGAAACTAGAAAAGAAAGAACGTTAATGTTAAAATAAGACTTACATTAAGAAATGCAAGTGAAGACCATACATTAATAGTGTAAGATATTATACCAAGTTAATGTCGCGTAATTAATTGAAAATTTATTTTATATAATTTTTATTATTTATTTAGATCATATTTCACTATCAATATTCATTATTTTAATTGAAAATCCGAAATTAATTAACTTGATTAATAATATTAATCGCATATGGATATCTATTTTATCGACCTTATTAATTTTTGATTTGAATTAACTTTCCGCGGGAATCATGTATTTTATCTTGTGCGCATATAAAATTAATAGACATTCAAAGGAACATAATTTTTATTTTATAATTAATAGTATTTATTGTAAAGGCTATGGCGACACTGATGTGATATAAAAGTAGGTCAAAAGAAGAGATACCAATTTAAATACTTATAATATTGCTAAATAAATCATATGGAGGCCAAGGAAAAAACAATAGATATAGAGTGTCGCTTGGGTTGTCAATATAAAATCACGTAAGAAATAAAGTTAAGATATTAAATTGCATTAAGTATAACTAAATATACTCACAAATAAATATTCTCAATATAAGAAGAAAGTAATCAAGCATCGTTATAACCATAAAGGAGAGCTGCATATCTGACATTTACGGATAAATCCTTTATAAACCGCTGGCGTCCTTTCCTGAACCAAGACTTCCACTAAGAAACCTAAATCAAGCCTTCCTGTCGTTTAAATGATCCTGAATACTTCCTGAAATCCATTTACAGACGTTAAAATACAAATATTTATCAAATTGAACTATTTTTATATCAACATATACACGCTATATTAACAGCTATTTTTACATCACAATTATCTAATTTTAAGTTTAGAAAATTATATTAAGTCAGGCTTACCTGAAATGAATGGTCTCACATAAATAGTAGTTTAGTAACTGTTTTGCACTTATCGACACTAATACTTCAATCATTGTTCTTCACATAAGCTATTTTATATTTAATACTATTATATTCAACCTTAGAGTTCACAATATGTCACGTGATTAGGCATATATCAGCTGATTAAGAAATGTTAAATTAATATTATTATTATTATTATTAATCATTAAACTTAAATTTCCACAACTTGCAAACAAGAATTTTATTTATCTTCTTTGTAAATTAATGCAAAATGTTTGTGGCATTTTACATTTGATCTATAATCAGTAAGATTTTTATAATCAATACAAATCAAGATTTGAAGTAAATGGAACCAGCTGAATTAACTGACGCCCAATGTTATTAAGAATTATTTAAATAATTTAATATTGTCTGTATCTACTCCCAATATGAACCGTTATAGCGACATCTAATAAGTTTTAATCAAACAATCCGACTAGACAAGGTAGGTACCATCAACACGTTTTATAAAAATTGAAAATATATTAAATAATACTTATATTAAACAATTTCAAAAACACCATTAATTTAGCCATTCATATTATTAATTCGCAAGCAACAAATCAATTTATAACAAATAGTCACCGCATTGTGGGACGAATTATCTATAGTTAATAATAACATTTATATTGTTGTATATTTAATTTAAATATTTATATATTTCAACATACTCTTCTAAATTCTATAACAATATATATATATATATATATATATATATATATATATATATATATATATAAAACTTAAGCTTTTTTAAATTATGCAGTGAAAATTTTCAATATTTAATGTTTGATTCATTTTACCTCTAGACAATATGGTATTGCATAAATTTTAAAATTCAACTACTATTTTTTTACTGATCACAATGAAATATGTATAACATTCCAATGTGCTTTTATAGAAAATATTTCATATATTTAATTAACTTTGTATTTTATTCTACATAGTGTATAGGTATAATAGGTTAAATATTAATTTAAAAAATACATCATTTTGATAAACGTGTAGGGATGAAATGCTGGAATTTTTATTTATGAATGCATTATTAAAATCTAATAAATTGATTTTCTGTTTCATAAAAGTTGTATTTGAAATAATAGATATATAATGTTATCACTAGAGAACGGACATTCTTACCACATGACTAAGTTCTCCGAATACAATGGCCGTTGTCCATTGTTCACGCTGCGAAAATCAGGTGGCCGAGAAAATCAAACACAAATACTTCATTGTATTACGCCGGGATGTACTCAGCGATGTTTATAAACATTTCCAATTGCCGAGTGCGTTTATTGGAATATATCCTCCGAATACAATAGGTGTGTTGTCCATTGTAATCGCTGTCGACCAGATGTCCAGATGGTCTAACAAATACTAAGAATGTCCGTTCTCTAGTTATCACTAGAGCTGAGGATGTTTGCGGTACGGCAGGACCGTATGTAGTGCATCCCCACATTTAACTATTTATCTAAATATTCTCTGAAATGATTTGCCGGATCTCATAAATTAATAGAGTGATATTTTAGTATGCACTGGATATTGTTATTATACAAAATCATAATAGCCATTTGTATTTATGGATCATAAATAATAATACGCATGTATTTGTATTTGGTTGTGAATTCAATTTAAACTTAAAACGAATCGTAATATTTTAACGACAAGCCGTCCTTACAATACATGCATTCGAGACAAAGTGTGCAACTCTACGAATAACTTCCATAATTGATCGAAAATGGACATTTTGGAGCTGAAGTAAAGCCCCTATTCTTAGAAAATTTTATTACTGTCGTTAAGAACTATTATTATAAACAACAAAGGCCTTTTATTAGTGTAGAAGTTTTAGTTTCATTGAATTTCCATGTTGTAAGTAGTCAATTGTAAAGTGTTCATTCACAATATTCTAAAACAAGGTGTAAATTTAACTAAAATCCAGAAAAACACATTCTGATAATATATTACTAGATTAGAAGCTGTGTTTATTACTATTTATTATATTATTTTTATAACCAAATGCAATAAAAGCTACGAAAACAAAAGAAACCTCGATTTATTAAAAATCTTGTCACACAGCCTTTCAAAGCCTGGCAGCACATATTTTGCATATATTTTATATATACTACCTACTTGAACTAGGTGAATGAAGTTAGAAGTTATAAGTTATAACTTCTAACTTCATTCACACAATTCATTCAAAATATGTGCTGCCAGGCTTTGAAAGGCTGTGTGACAAGATTTTAATAAATCGAGGTTTCTTTTGTTTTCGTAGCTTTTATTGCATTTGGATATAAAAATAATATAATAAATAGTAATAAACGCAGCTTCTAATCTAGTAATATATTATCAGAATGTGTTTTTCTGGATTTTAGTTAAATTTACACCTTGTTTTAGAATATTGTGAATGAACACTTTACAATTGACTACTTACAACATGGAAATTCAATGAAACTAAAACTTCAACACTAATAAAAGGCCTTTGTTGTTTATAATAATAGTTCTTAACGACAGTAATAAAATTTTCTAAGAATAGGGGCTTTACTTCAGCTCCAAAATGTCCATTTTCGATCAATTATGGAAGTTATTCGTAGAGTTGCACACTTTGTCTCGAATGCATGTATTGTAAGGACGGCTTGTCGTTAAAATATTACGATTCGTTTTAAGTTTAAATTGAATTCACAACCAAATACAAATACATGCGTATTATTATTTATTATCCATAAATACAAATGGCTATTATGATTTTGTATAATAACAATATCCAGTGCATACTAAAATATCACTCTATTAATTTATGAGATCCGGCAAATCATTTCAGAGAATATTTAGATAAATAGTTAAATGTGGGGATGCACTACATACGGTCCTGCCGTACCGCAAACATCCTCAGCTCTAGTTATCACACACTGTGTTCACGGATGTTCTGCAAAATAGGAAAAGCTTTTTTATTTTACGTATATGAAATACAATGTATTCTTCATAAAAGCTATTGCTAGCACTAAACCGTACAAAAATGATATAAACATTTACGAACTGCTATATTTATGGCTTTAAATTAATGCTCACTAGAAAAATTTGTCGGAACTGTCGAATAATTAAATTTATTATTAAGTTCTCATCAGTTTCATTCAGTTTTTTATTCTACTTCCGCGCACTCTTTTTAAGACCCCAGCAGTAGTACACAAGCATTCTTCAGTTCCATTTTCTCTTGTAGTGCGCTTCAAATTGGCAAAATATCTCACCATGTTCATTGTTCACACCATCAAAATTATTTAGAAAAAAGGGAGGAAATGAATCTTCAGGAACATATTTGTTCCCAAATCTTTGGAATGTTGGGGAAGTTCATCAGTCAGTTGTTCACATTCATATTTTATGAAAATAATTTCTTTTCCATTTTGGCGATTAATTTCACTTTAATGATTTCTTTTGGCTTTTGGCTTTTGGCTTGGACACCAAGTTATATTAAACAAGTAAACAGACACATAATAACAACATAAATTTTGTGATTTGTTTAATACATTGTCTGAGTTTTTCGACTTGTAGTGGGGACATGTTAATATTGGCACGACTTTGTTAGTCCGATGACAACTACTTGCTAGTCTTACGCTTGACATGACGATGGGACAGATTGGGTTGGCGTTTGTCATATTGACAGTAGTCAATGGGCGGTGTTAAACTTTCTTCTATGCTGTCTTTCATGCCTTTTTCTTTTTATCTTAAATTTTCAAGTTCATAGTATAAATGCTTGTTGTTGTTAGTCATATATGTTCACAAGGGGGTTTACACTAGGTGCTTTTAAAGTATATTACAGAATTCTTGCGAAAAAATTGAATTTAAATTAAATAAATTTACATTTAAAATGATAATGGATGATGTTTATATCAATGTCACTTTACCTTTTGATATATTATACATTGAATTGATTCGGCCTTCACTTGATGAAGATTCATAATTTAAAATAGAAATAAAACTAATGGTTAAAATCTTCACATTTTTAATACGTAATCGTAAAACGACGACAATTGTTTCGCCAGCACAGTGGTTTCATCAAGAACTTACAGCTAAAGAGCACGTTACAAATTAAATTAAAAATATAAAATGGACAAGGTTAGTATTATTTAAAAAATCTATGAATTTACACAAATATTGTAGGTAGTGAGCAAATGTGGCCCATCTGTTTGGCCTTAACTATTATACTATAGAGTATTAAACATGTTTAACCATAAATTTGTTTTAATAAGCTTAATGTACATTTCTATTATCGTCTAAATAGTTTTTTAAATGAATAAATTTAACAAAGGTGAGTTATTGAAATCTAATTAATCGTTAAGTAAATTTTGCGATTGTTTTAATTTATTGATTTCCAAATTTTCCAATAAATTTAATTTATTGCCTTTATTTTCTAAATGTAAAATTTGAAAATCCATGTCGAAAGTGTGGTTTTCTTCTAATAGAGGATCAGCAAAGGTGGAATCTTGTTTTTTATTTCTAAACGAAGAACAATGTTCAGCAATGTGTTTTTCAAACGATCTTCATGTTTGACCAATATATATCTTACGGCATCCACATACTTGCTTATAGACGCCAGATTTCTTATTTTTGCCTGTTCTATCTTTATTGTTTTTAATATGTTTCGATAAATTATTATTAGTTTTGACCGTGTTTATATAGAGCAGATAAAGGTAAAACAGTTATTGCTATAAATAAACAAGGTTATATAACTAAGATATACGACTTTTTGAACTCCGATAAATATATCTTAGTAACAAAGACCCTACAAATTCAAATAAATTAGTAATTAAAGACACTCTAAAAATATAAATGTTGTTACTAACGAAAAAGAGAAAAGAAGTAATTATGAACCCTCAACCTCCCAAATAATATTCGTTGATTAAATTACATAAACATCTATCCCATCAGACCAGTCGTTTCTTATGCTACTGCACCTTCGGTTAAAATATCTAAAATATTTATTGATATTATTTTATTAAATATACTAACTTTAAGCCACAGTACAACATAAAAAATTCAAACGAATTAATTAATAAAATCAACAATAGTGAAATACCTCATAATGCAAACGTTAAAAACTTATTTCCGAGTGCCCCTCCAGCCGAAACAGTAAATTTATTTGAAAATTTACTGGTAGCTAAGAATATTAACCCGGTAATTAAAGCTGAAATCTTAGATTTGTTAAATATTATTCTCAAACAAAATTACTTCCAGTTTAATAACTCCATATACACTTGGACTAATCAAGGATCAAGGACTAATAATGGGTAACGTCTTAAGTCCATTACTATCGAAAATTTTTATGAACCACTTAGAATCCATTATTTTTAATAATCTCCTGAGAAAGCATATTTTCTTTTGGCATAGATATGTAGACGATATTGTACTTTATTTCACCGCAACACAAGGACAATTAAACTTGCTATAGAATTCGTCAATTCTATTCATACAAATATTGAATTTATCATGGAACAAGAAGTAAACAATAGCATTAATTTTTTGAATCTAATATTAAAAAAATCAACAATAAATTAGATTTTGACATTAAGCTTAAAGAATCTCATACACACATAACTATATATATATTTCGTCAACACATCCCATACAACACAAATTAACAGGTTTCCATAGTTTTTTATATAGATTAATTAATTACCCACTATCCAAAGAAAATTATGAAAAAGAACTAAATTTAGTCAAACAAATAGCAATAATAACGGCTACACAGATACTCTAATTGAAAATTTGCTGACAAAAAAACTTTACGAAAAAGCTAACTTTATGGTATATCTTGTAATAAAGGATAAGCAAAGCTCAAGATTTATATTACAAGCGTACATTGGGAAACCTAGTGAACATATTTCAATGTATTTAAAAGAACTTAACATAAACACGGTTTTCAAAACTAATATTAATTTATCAAAACATATTAAAAACAATAAAGATATAACAGATAAAAATAAGAAATCTGGAGTCTATAAGTTAGTATGATATATATATATATATATATATATATATATATATATATATATATATATATATATATATATATATATATGGTAAATTAATCAGTCGGCGATTAAAGGTCTGGTTTACTTCAAAGTATATATATTTAAAACAACCCTACATGTTTCGGCAATGATGCCTTTATCAAGGATATAAAATATAAATGACAGAATACAAATATCAAATAATTGAGTTGCTATGGTTTAAATTATTCAAAGATACATTCCAATTGCATAATAATAAATCATGCCTTAGTATTCCAAAAACAGATAGCAAGGTGTGAACATAAGTGTTGTTCGCTGCTAGCAGCTTGTGTCAGCGAACAACACATATGTTCACACCTTGCTATCTGTTTTTGGAATACTAAGGCATGATTTATTATTATGCAATTGGAATGTATCTTTGAATAATTTAAATTTATATTTTATATCCTTGATAAAGGCATCATTGCCGAAACATGTAGGGTTGTTTTAAATATATATACTTTGAAGTAAACCAGACATTTAACCGCCGACTGATTAATTTACCATATCATACCAAGGTCACGAAATCTGACATCTGCTCTCAAAATACTGACATCTGCTTTCAATAACTGATATCTAATTTCAAAATAGGCATCTGCTTTCGAATCTGACATTTGCTTTCATAACTGACACCTGCTTTCAAAACTGACATCTGCTTTCAATTACTGACATTTGCTTTCACTAACTGACATCTGCTATCAAAACTGACATGAGCTTTCAAAACTGACTTCTGCTTTCAATTTGACATCTACATTCAATAACTGACATCTGATTCATTAACACTGTTACTTTATAATGCATTTCTAAATAGCTTGAACCTAGGTCTATTGTGGGTGAGTGGTTAAACCGACAGTCTGGCAAACTGTAGACTTGGGTTCGAGTCCCAACATAGACAATTTTTTCAATTAAAAAATTTCGTATGATTTGCTTTGTAATTTGTAGACAGCAATGTTTACATCCCCCCTTACTTTGCAACTACATACATACTAACTTGATACTTGTAAATATTTCATATAAAAAGCCGAAAAACTCCAATAATTTGTCAATTGTTATATTTAATAACGGCTAAGAAATTATCTAAAACACTTATATATATATATATATATATATATAAGATATATGTTGGTCGAACAGGAAGATCGTTTGAAAAACGCATTGCTGAACATTGTTCTTCTTTTAGAAATAAAAAACAAGATTCCGTCTTCGCTAATCTTCTATTAGAAGAAAACCACACTTTCGATAAGGATTATAAAATTTTACATTTAGAAAATAAAGGCAATAAATTAAATTTACTGGAAAGTTTAGAAATCAATAAATTAAAACAATCACAAAATTTACTTAACGAACAATTAGATTTAATTAATGCACCTTTGTTAAATTTATTCATTTAAAAACAGTTTAGACGATAATAGAATGTCCATTTAGTTTATTAAAACAAATTTATGCGTAAACATGTTTAGTACCCTATAGTATAAGTTCGGCCCCTGTTATACTATAGATGAGCCACATTTTCTCACTACCTACAATATTTGTGTAGAATTTTTAAATAATACTAACCTTGTCCATTTTATATTTTTAATTTAGCTTGTAACGTGCTCTTTAGCTGTAAGTACTTGATGAAACCACTATGCTGGCGAAACAATTGTCGTCGGTTTACGATTACGTATTAAAAAAGTGAAGATTTTAACCATTAGTTTTATTTATTTTATATATTCTACACTCTAGTTGTGCTTCATTTGGAGCTCACCACCCATTATCATATACTTTTCTGGTCAATATTCCCTAAAAATCTTCGATTGATCGAGCCTGTGGTTCATTTGCTGGAGTGTGAGCTTTTGAATTGAAATGTATGTTTTGAGCTTCTAACCATGTTCTAGTCATTTTTGCATAATTACAACTTGCTAAGACTGGCCAAGACATTATTTAATCACGTGGATGAGTTGTATTAACAAATTGATGCAATTTTGGTAGACCTCTCTGGGTATAAACTTTGGCATTAACTGCTTCACCCCTCAGTAAAATGTCTTGAAGCTCTGCTTTCTGATATATCACAACAAACTAGAATTTTATTCTTCTAATTTTTTTTTATTTGAAAATAATTTAATTAATTATTGAAAGTGCTAGTATGCGCTAAAGTGTAGCAATCTCAATCATTTACGCCTTAATCTATCAATTATAAAGCACAATTTACATATATTATGGACAATGGCAAATACGTATTTTAGAGTTGGTAGTGTGACGTAATAATACGCCATAAAATACGTCCATCGATATTTATCTTGCCTCAACTATACCGATAGGACCAGCTCTCAACGGGCCATGCCGAGCAATAAGTGGCAACAGCTAATCCCCTCTACGCGCAATAGCTTACATTACCATACATTGCAGAGTTATGAATTTAGTAAGACTTAAACCGCGCAAGGATATAGTCGTTTGCATATTCGTTCTGTATATGTAATTTGCCCATTTGTTTCAGATATAAAAAGGTCGTTATATCTCCAAGTTATTATTATTGTATTCTTAGCTGCTACGGAAAAGTAATTTTAAGTAATAAAAAAACAATAACGTTTTCTAAAAGATAAAAGTAAAAAAATCAATAATTCTGCAGAATAAATTTTAATTCTAAGAAAGTCACTAAATATAGGATTCGAAAATACCGCCCTCTCTCCCCAAACAATAGCCGAGCATATTGTAAAACTCCCGCCTCACTCCCTCGAGATTTCTAGGTGTTATTGTCTCGAAAATTCTAAACAGTTGAACTTGCAACTGTTGCAACCTTTACATTTGCACAGCTAGATACGAATGACGGGCAATCTATTGCTCTCGATCATCGGACTTATGTATGCGCACTTGCCACATCGCATTACGTTCCATACGTATATTGTTCCGTATGGCCCGTTGCGGGCTGGACCTATCGGTATGTGCAGGATATCCGTCTTGCTGTTACCAAATACTTCCTATTTCAATATTGGGTATGTTCTGGTAAAAGGAAAAATCTGCAGCAATTGTAAATATGTTTGTGAATTTAACACGCCGTTTATAAAAAAAAACGGATGAATTATATTATCCTCTAACATTCCAACCCATATTTATAATTTATATGGGTATTGTGTATGGGCTTTATACGAATTATGTTTATTTTATTATTATTATTTTGACCAATACTTTACTAACATAGAATTATGTCGACCGTGTAAAATAAATGAAGATTCGTCAGTAAAGAGAATACTAGAAATAAAAATTTCATCCACGCCACATTTCTCAATTATATCCAAACAAAACTGAACTCGGTTATAATGATCTCCAGGAAAATTTCATTTACTTTTCCAACAAAATTATTAAATGTAGGAAAATTTCAATCTTTCTGTATATGTGTACATCTATCAATATTCATTAATTTTTTTTTCTTCTTTTATATACTATTAGGTACTATTTCTGTACATGTTTTATGAAATACTGTTAATCTACACCACAAATTATATACTCCATTATTGCCTTGTTAGTAGCTACCGCTGTTGGACGAATAAACAATGAAGATTATTATTATTAAAATTATTATTTCACTAAAATATTGCATCAAATCCATGGACACACTGTATAACCTAATTTTTTAATGCAAAACGTAAATAGTATATATCAAATAACATTTAAAATTCATATTTGTCTAGTACAAAACACGAAGAGGTGAAAAGCAGATATCGAGCGGTAGACAATTTGCTCTTCCCTCTTTCTCTTTGAACCATTTCAAAGTTAGATTGGTTAATTGTGTCGGCTAAAGTTCGAATTAATAACGGCAATTTAATCCGTGATGCAATACAAATGAAACTGTTCACGCCGCACTGCGCTGTTCCTGTTAATTGTAATGCCCACTATGGTATACTTTAATTATGGCACATTTCATCAAGTTTTCCTTTTTATATTTTCTAGTATGCTAACATACCAGCAAACAGTTTTCGTGTCCTGTTTAATCTTTGGCTATAAACACTCAAAAGAAAAACTTGTTGCGTATAGATTTTAAATGATAAATGTTTTAGATGTTAAAAATTTTAATACCAATAATACTGTTACGTAAAGAATATTTTTTTTACTTATAGGTTGAACCGAATCAAAATCAATCAAAGGCTTAAGGAATCATTATTAATTACACATCGCTTGCTTTAATTATTCAGCTGTGTGTTTCTTGAAATAATTATAAACATATTCTAAGTTATACTGGTTCTTAGGGAGGAATTCCACCTCCTCTACTAACAATAAAATATTGTTATACGATATTAAAGATAACGTGGACTTATGGAGCACAATTATGGAGATACACTAAATCAGTGATGGCAAAACATTTTGAATTCGGTGTGACAAAATTCATAAAAACCTAGTTTAAATGGGGTATCGTGTATGATTTAGAAATATTCATAATGGTGATCTTTGGAACTCTAGTAAAAAAGGAGTTATATTTTTTAAGCATATTTATTTATTAATAATAGCATTTATTGAGGTCTACTGAATAAAATATGACAAATATCATATCAATTTATGCCCCAGAATTAGGAAGACCAAGACAAGAACGAAAATGTGCAAGAAGTACTGGATAATATACTTGAAGTCCACTCAATGATGAGTGAGGAATTTCAATGGACATATCAGCAATTCAGTGATCGCTGGAATAAATCAAAGATTCACCGATGTACATGTGTTCTGCATCCTGAATGCATTGTGCATTACGAATGCGATATTTGACTACAAGCTAACGAGCCATCGAAAAAATTCATTATTGGTGTAGACTGTGAAATTGGGTTGATACTTTAACCACTTTCACATAATGACATTTATTATTTGACATTGAAACTATAAGTTTGTGTCGAATTTTTCAAAACTCTTATTAAGAAAATTGTTTGTGTTTAGATGTAAATGGACAACATTTTCAACAACTTCTGTAGCTATATGTAAATTTTGATTATGATTTCGATATTAAATAAATTATTTGTTTTCTTTTTTGTTGTAGTATCATTTCAATGCCATAACCTTTTTTTACAAAGAAACCAAATGAAACTGTGAAGCATCAAGTAATGTGTCATTATGTGGAAGTGGTTAAAGTACCAACCCAATTTCACAGTCTACTCCAATTATTAATTTTTTCGATGGCTCGTTATAATACACATGCATGGACAATAGAAGACGAAAATCAATGGTTAATTTTAGACTAACGAACAAAGAGATTCACAACGCAAAAATATTGAACGTAAGAACTTTCATATCAATTAATATTGGGATGGAATACGGGTTGGTGCTATGTAACGTAAAATTAAGTATGACAACCCGGCCAAAAAAAAGAAGATCCCAAACTCAGAAAGAATTAGACTGAAGATTGACTGACGCAAGACTATACCAGTCTAAACTTAAACAAAAATTTAAGAGTAACATGATGCTGTTAAATTGACCTTGGGTGGAAAACAAAAATAGACTTAATAATGTACAAATTAAGTGAACGTAACTGAATAAGAAAAAACAAATCAAAAAGAAATCAACCGAGGTTGTGTGTTTTAAATGCACCTCGTATATATTATTTTAATATAGTATTAAGATGTTAGATGTATATTTCCAGGAATTGATATGTAAATAAGTAACGCAATGTCAATAAATTTTAGGTTAATTTGATTATTACACACTTGGAATAAGTAAATTAATAAAACATGCTATACGCACCAGGAAGATCACAAGACGTCCAATGCATATTTAAAATAAGAAAATAACTAACAAGTGTTCATTTTAAAAGTCAATCTAGTAGCATGTGATTTACTAAGAACATTTTGAAGTATGTCGTAAATTAAAATTTACTACTTAACCTACGAAGTATATTTTGACAGTTTCATACATACAAATAAATAACAAATAATAGGTATTTATTGAAAACTATAACAAATGTTGAAAATGTTGTCCTTCAAGATCAATGCACTTTGAAATCCTCCGTTCAAAGCAATTTATTTAAACCAGAATCGACGCACTATTATTTTATGCACTAACTGATATTTGTGATTGACATTATCAAATGTCATTTGGATTTACGTTTACGGAACAACAAACACATACTAATATATATGCGTCTTATTCTATCAAAATTTCAAAGTAACCTAGATTGACTTTTCAAATGAACACACGTTATATAAGTCATACAAATGGAAAATCAGGACCAGTAAGATCTAAAAACAACAAGAATATTAAGTAACGAAAGGCAAACAAGCATTGTAAAATACAAATAAAGAAATTAATGCCATTAATGTGGCAATGTAAAAAAAAATATGTGTCAAAATTGGAATACACATCAGAGACGTATGCTAAATGATGATAACGTGGATGTACAAAGAATATACGAGTGAAAGCAAAGGACAAGACCACACCATACGAACGAGCAAGGGGAAAGAAAGAGTAAGAAAACACTAAGAGAAAATGTAAAGGATACGTAGACAACTTTCCCCGAAATTTTCCCAGGATTGAACAAACATTTGAAACGTTCTGGGAAGAAGGAGATTAAAGTTTACTATTCCATAATAAAATTTACAAATATTAAAATTACAATGGAAAAGAAACTTATATAAACAGGGAGACAACGTATACAGATGAAAAAAAAATCAAAATACCCACGATAGATAAGAATACACAGGGGTAAAAATATTAAATAAGGCTAAGAAATAAGTAATTAAACTTCTAGTTTCAAAAATTCTTTTATTGTAAATACACTACAATATTGTTTCGCCATACAATGGCTTCATCAGGTGGATGAATACTGAATATGTACAATACAAGTTTGAATATTTATGTGAAAATTATTGGGGAAATGGTGGTGGAAAAAATTGACAATCTTAAATTTAGTAGAGGGGAGTTGTTTAAATCTAGTTGGCCATTTAAAGCTAATCCTAAGCTATGGTATCTATTAATTTCTAAGTTTTCTAACAGGTTAAGTTTTTTACTTCTTTCTTGAATTTGCAAAATTTTGAAATCTATATTAAATCTATGATTAATTTCTAAACAATGATTTGCGAAAGTTGAATCTGTTTTCTTTTCTTTATGGCTTCTCTCGTGTTCTTTCATCCTAATTTTTAATGTCCTCCCCGTTTGTCCTATGTATACCTTATTGCAATCTTCGCATGTTAACTTATATACACCAGAGTTTGATTATTTGTCTATTTTATCTTTGTTGTTTTTAATAATGTTCTGTATAGTATTGTCTGTTTTAAATGATATATATTCGTTATTAACTTTTTTAATGAAAGTACCAATTTTTTCCGAAATTTTTCCTAAGTAAGTGATTGACTTGTAGGAATTAATTATCTTGTATTTTAATTTTGGGTAAACTAGGAGGGTTTTAGATTTTTGTTGGCTATTCAGGATGTTATTGATAATATTTATAGAGTAACCATTGTTTAACGCTATTGTATATATTCTATTTAGTTCAAGGTCGAAATTACTTTTACTCATAGGTACATGAATTAATCTATATACCATTGATTGGTATGCTGACAATTTGTGTGTTATAGAATGAAAAGAATTAGCGTGTATTGTGGTATCTGTATGTGTTGGTTTATGGAATATAGCGAACTCGTGTTTATTAGTTTTGTGTGATATGGTTAAATCTAGAAAATTAATGCTTTTATTTATTTCTGTTTCTATAGTAAAATTTATTTTGGGGTGAATAGTGTTGATATAATTATGTAAAGTTTTTAATTGTCTATCTGAACCGTTAAAGCAAATTAATATGTTATCAACATACTTAAACCAATATACACAATTACCAAACAAGGGATGTGTACTAATTTTAGTTTCTAAATTATTCACATAAATATTCAAACTTGTATTGTACATATTCAGTATTCATCCACCTGGCGAAACAATATTGTAGTGTATTTACAATAAAAGAATTTTTGAAACTGTAAGTTTAATTACTTATTTCTTAGCGTTATAATGAAGTTTCAACAAGTATCTCCTTCGTCAATTAACTATATTAAATAAGTATGAAAATTAGATAAAACAGAAATAAATGAGATGAAGAGGGGAATAAGTTCGAAGAAAACTCAAATGCACGGGGATAAATAGAACCAGCACCAAGAAATTAAGACATTCACTGACATATTTTCGAAACACATCGATTTAAATTCGACATTCGCTGATATTCATTGATTTATTGCGCGACATTCATTTTAAAATTTTAAATTTGATATAGTCAATAATCTCTAAAATTTTAAGCCGGTTGGCATTCTATTTAGTTTAGAATAAATAAAAGTTTAGTTTAATTTTAATCATTAATATTGTTATAGTTCTTATTCTCATCATTATTATAAAAGTTTAATAATATATCAGGAGGAGTTCAAAAATTTTGTATGCACAATTTAACTTTGAGTAAGTAAAACTTTATACACGATAAAATTGGAGTATATAGAGTTAATTAAATTAAAAAGGTGCATGTGGATAATTATTTTAAATAATTAATTAGTCATAAATACACGATTAAAGTGTATCTCAGGCCAGATATCAGAAATTGATGAAGTGGAAGTAGTGTTTACTGAATATTTTCGAAATATCTGTGCCATTTTAAATCTTAAATTCAAAAGGTTCAGCAATAGGTGTGAAAAATAAGAAAATACTTATACAGTGTGATAATAAGCTTCCTATTCTGTAGGAACCTGTTTCCACTTAAATAGACGCTGAATAGCACACTCCCTTTGTAGAAAATTATCAATAGAAACCAGAGATCCACATTTCAGACAGAGATAGGCCTTGAGTACTAATCTCAGCATTTTTAGGGCAAATACCACCTTTTACGAGTGACATCCTCAAGAGTTATTGTTTGCGAGATTAATTTGAATCAGAATCAAAACTCCAATACTATCCGTGTGTGATTCACGAAAGAATATTTGTATATTGATGTTGCATTGATAGGTTAAGATATATTTTAAGGAGAATATTTTAAGTTACAACTAAAATGAGATGTGAAAATACAAACAAACAATAAAATATTTTGAAACGATTACTTCTTGTTGTATTATTTACTTTATTTCTTACTTTTCATTTACTTTAGACGCTAGGCTTAGTTGTGTAGAATCCAAAAGGATAGCCCTGAGATACCCAAATATTTTACAGAGTCTCAACAAAAATATGCTTGTCTAACTGCCTACACAATCATTCAAGTTTATAATTAAATTAAAATATTCGAAAGCAAAGTTCACAGCAATATGCACTGTGAACCAATTAGCGGGCGAAACGTGGACGCGATAACGACAAATATAATAGAAGCAGCCAAGAAAGCAGTCGGTACAAGGAAAACTAAAGAATAAAGAAAACCAACAAGAATTCCTTGGTTTGCGAACGAGAAAAGAGACCTAGCCTTGGAAAGAAACAGTTTTTGTATTTCAGGAAAATACAAAAATATAGAAGCGAAAAAGAACACCAAATATACAAACAAATAAGGTACAGATCTAACAAAAAGAGCTTTCAGAGCACGTTCATCAGTAAAAGCATCACAGTTTTTAACGATAAACCCCAGGGGTTTTCTCACTGACAAAGTAATAAAATTAAGATGTTCATTGAATGCGAGCTGCGTATAAAATAATATACCCAAGTCCCTAACCAACTAAATACGCTCCAAACACAAATTATACAGCTGGTAGTTAAAAACAATACTTTCAGATTTTCTGGTAAAATACAATATTTTACACATGCTCATCTTTACAGGAACGTTGTTGACCGCGTACCATTGAGATATATTTTCCAGATCACACTTAAATTCTATCTTCTGGCCAGGAAATATTTTTAGGTCATCCGTAAAAAGCAATTTATCCGAAGAAATAGTATGCTCAATATCATTAATAAAGGTATTGAATAGCGATGGACCTAAATTAGAGCCTTGCAGTACACCAGAGGTACGACGTTAGCGCACTCATCTAAGATTGATCAATCTACATCGCGCAAAGATTTATAGAGCTCAGGGAAGTTCGCCTTTTTGAAATTGTAAGTTTCGATTTTATTCTTATCAAAATTAGGCGACATATGAATATCAACAGACATAATCGTAAACAGGACAATCCTCAAGAAGCAAAGTAAAAATATCACGCTGTACATTACAAAAGGAATAGAGATCAACAAACCCAGAGTTCTACCATTTTTGTTATGTATAAATTATATTAAGTTAAATTACAAAAAGTTGAAAAGCTTGTAGAGTATTTGAAATATAAAATCATTAGAGTTATGGGCAGAGAAATGTGTGGAGTTAAATTCACCAACTTTTAAGACATTCGGATTAATCAATTATTTCTTGCTTAAGCAAATCAACAAAATATTCCAAATTAAACAGTTACATCAGGACAAATATATAAAATGAATAGGTAAAGTACATAGGAGCTAAAAACACACTTGCAGCTAACGAAAGATACGGAATGTCACTGAAATTGTTCTTGAAGTTATTGTTCTTGAAGTTGAAGATGCAACCGAAGAATAAAACCATTAATCTTGGTCCGTAGACCTCTCACATTTTGCTTTTTCGATTTCAGTATATTCATAACGGAACCCTAGCATATAAAGAGTCTTTCAAATTGAGCGCCTTTTTTTAAAAGTAAATAAAACCCATAATTTACATTGGCTTCCAAAAATTTTATTCGCAATTGTAGTATCATTTGTGACATTTATACATGAAAAATGATATCTGACAAGTGACCACCTCTAGCTGCTTCATAGCTGTTCACTCCTTTGTTATAATTTTCTTTTACATTTCGACATAATTGAGGCTCTATTTCACCAATGATACGAATAATTTCATCCTTTAGTAGAGAAATCGATTGTGATTTGTTCTTATAGACCTGGATTTTTAAGTAACCCAAAAGAAAATGGTCTAACGGTGTTAAATCACATGATCTTGGTGGCCAATTAACATCACCATTTCTTGAAATAAATTGAAAATATTCCAAATTAAACAGTTACAGCAGGACAAATATATAAAATTAATACGTAAAGTACATAGGAGCTAAAAACACACTTGCAGCTAACTAAAGATACGGAATGTCGCTGAAATTGTTCTTGAAGTTATAGGAAGATACTCTCAGGCAACTCAAATAGACCACCACTACAATGGCGGCCGATATAATTAAATTTTCATCAGACTTGAAGCCGGAATAGGACGGTGGAAAAAGCTTGGAATAGCACAGATCTTCAGACAGTCATGTTTCCACGAGACATATGAGGGCGAACGATAAAGATGAAACCGAAGAATAAAACCATTAATCTTGGTCCGTAGACCTCTCACATTTTGAGTGTAAACTGAAATCTTACCACTTTAAGACGTGTTTAGTATAAAAAGGTAAGAAATAAGAAAACAGAAAGAAGAGTACTGGAAACGAAATACGCTAAATACACGAAAGACATGCAATGGCATGGAAAAAAAGAAGAAATAGAATATTATAGAAGCAACGGAAAGACATAAACGAATACATTAAAATAAACCACATATCCAAAGGGGAGGGGACTGCATGAAGTATTTTACACAAAACTTTGGTTGAGCAACAGAAATACATCAAAACTTAACTATATGTGAAAAACCAAATATCGTAGATTTGAGTAGCAAATTAGTTTTAGGAAAGAATAGGTAAAGATATAGATAAAAGTGGCACTAGAACGTGAAAACAATTGGCACCAATAAACTTAACTGTTGCAATAGGATGGGACAACCTTCTACTCAGATCATATAAAAAAATTATACTAATAGAAACTCTTCGAGAAGAAGGGATGTTGAAGCGTTATAATAGAAATGAATTATAAAATTTATAGGAGGATAGTAAGAGTCGTTGAAAAACCAAAGAAGGTTCTTCTCTGAATTAGTTCCAGTTTGCGTGTGTACAACTCGTAATATGGGTATAAACGCTGTGGCAACAGTATTCAAGACGAGTTCTGATAAGATATTAGAATAAGATTTTTAGAGAAACCACTTTCAAAAACGATCAGTGGCTACATAAAATAATTCCAAAATTTATTTAGTACGAAGAGCAATAGTTTCAGTGTATTCGCTGACTTGTGATGGAACCCATTGATATTATATTGATACTATACTTGATACTATAAGTGCAATGGCTAGAAAAAGAACATAAAAATAAATGGAGGTTAACGGAAGGTCAACTCCATACTAAAACACTACTAAGGGAGCTAGACGAAAAGTTTTCAGCCAACCTAATTCGTAGTAACAAAAAAGAAATTAAAATTTTTACCGGATTAATAACCGGGTATTGTCCTTTAAGGAAGCATCTGTACAGTGTGGGCTTGGTTAGCGAGCCCTGATGTAGATGTCAAAAACAGGAGGAAACTAGCCTTCATGTAATATGCACGGGTGAGGAGCTGAAGGAACTCAGAAAGAAATATTTCGGGAGAGATCTATTGGATCCTTCGAGTGTACTCGAACTTCCCCTGAGGAGGATACTACTTTTATCGAGGACACAACACTAACAGAGTGGAACTGAGAGATCTATTGGGGATAGTACAAAGAGCAGTGTGCTCAACTGCCTGGACGTTCTGGCGTCCAACTCAAAACAGAAGAAGAAGAGACTATAAGTGCAAATAATTGAGGTTAAAAATTTGTAATTATAATGTATAACACAAAAACTCACAATACTCTTTTTAGCATCATTTATCAGATTTTTTGGGATCTGAAATCCACAATTTTTATCAACTCGCCATCTTCTTGCTTATTTGCTTAAAGTCTCAAACACATGAAGTATATTTGCCTTTCTTCGGTCCTATCGGGGCATTCTACAAAAAACTAATAATAATATCGTTTGTTTTCCTATAGTCATACTAAGTTGCAGGCCAAAAAAATACAAATACAAAGAACACAAAAAAATAATTCAAAATACAGCTTTTATATAATGCGCATATACAAAAAAATGTAAACTTATCCACTATAAAAGTGCAAAAAAGCCGAAGTCAAGTGCCGAAAAAAGGTAAGCTTCTAGTAAATATATCGAAGTATATAATATCAGTATTTATATGATTTAATGAAGCAAAAATGTTAGTTTTCGGAGTCCGATGAGTAAAAGTGGAAAACAAGTCCGAACAATAGCTTTCTTCAAACAGATAATGATTCAACGTTATATTTGAAACTTCAAAAATTTAAGAAACAAATGGTGAATTTTCTTCATAGCAGTATTCTGACCATCATAAAAAGAATACCAAAACGCAAAATATAACGTTTTGTTGAGACCGATGTTATTGAAAAATTTGGTAAATCGTAACAGAAAATCTAATGTTTTTACTACTGAGAGGCACATGATTTGAACATAAAAATTGAAATTCAAACTATTATCTAATACTAATCCAGGACCCTTCCTATAATGAACCTTCGAAAGCAAATAGCCGTTTATAAAATAGGAGGCAGAAGAAGGTGTTAATATCTTAGTAAAGGACATGACAAAGCATTTACATATTCAAATATGCAACGATATTCAACGAATAGTGTTTAATGCTAGACCAACCAATGATATAATCAATACTTTGTTGTAAACGCTTGGCATCAGCATTACTTGGCGGTACATTGAAAATTTTAATATTAACAGCCTAGCTCAAAGTATTAGATGGATAACTTATAAGTATTTATAAACAGTTGGAATAATAAATGGCACAGATCGGAGCCATTGGAAATCCCAGAAGTAGATATAAAATTAGAAAAGGAACCTTATAGAAAATATAATTGATCCTATACTTAAGATATGACTTCGTAAGTCTAAGGAGATAAGGAGAAAAACCGAAAGAAGAAAGTTTATTGAAAAGTATTACTCGTTCGATAGTATCAAATTCGCTGGACTAGTCAAAATAAATGACCTTGATAATCATTGGTATCACGAACATATTGTTTAATGTTAGATTTTCAATTTATTTTGTCTATCCATTTATTTTTGTAATAATGTTAGGTAAATTAATAATTTACGAAGCGAAACTATTGTTATACAGTGTTAGTAAAAAGTATGGAAACCATAAGTATCTCTACAATAGTTCATTCTTTGTAAAAAGATGGATTCTAAAAATAATATCGGATTTTCTGTGTCACTTCCCGTTATACCGGAAATAGACATCCAATTTGTTATCTTAAATGGAAGACCCTGTATATTTTTTACATTTTTAAATGCCTTGTTAAATTTTGCATCTTTTAAACCTCCACATTGCTATTGACCCAAAAATATTACTTTCTGGAAATCAGTTTTCATTAGTAACATCCTAAGCTATGAATGAATTGGTAAAACAGCTAATTTCCAAAATCAATCCTTTAAACTCGGGATTTTAACAATTTATTTATTTTAACAAAGAAAAAGACAATGATTTGCTGACTAGATTAAATGTTCAAAATTTTGCCCTTCTACTAACTGACGATATCCTAAATGCAAAGAATTTTGTTAAACTTCGTCCGGCATTTGTGGTGATAAGTTTCTTATGCGTCCCTCCAGATAATTTAAATTTGCAGGTCTACTTCTACGAGTCTATGCCTTTATTTTTGAGATAACCCCACAAAAGATCGAGAGGCGTTAGATCAGGACTACGAGGTGGTCATTCAATGGCACCTCTCCACCCTATCCATCGATCAGGAAAAACTTGATCCAAATACTGCCGCACAATTCTAGAAAAATGCGCAGGCGCACCGCCTTGCTGATACCATATGTTCTCAGCAGGAATTAGTGGATTGTTTGCATCAGGATAAAGCCTAGCAATAGCGGGTACATTATTATTTCTTAATAAACCCAAATACCGAGGTCCAGTAAGAGTATCTTCAATGAAGGAAGGCCTAATAATTTTATTTATTTTCTCCGGACAGGGATTGTCTCTAGACCAAATTCGATAGTTATGTCTATTGACTATACCACTCATACAAGGTTGCTTCATCTGAGAACACAATTTTTCTGATAAAGTTTTGACTTGTTACGCATCTGTTCTGCAAGTTTTCACAAAATTCTATTCTGGCATTAGAGTCGTCTTCAGTTAACTGGTGACAGAAGTGAAATTTATAGGGCTTCAACTTTTTCGATTTCAGTATATTCATAACGGAACTCTAGCATATAAAGAGTCTTTCAAATTGAGCGCCTTTTTTAAAAGTAAATAAAACCCATAATTTGCATTGATTTTCAAAAATTCTTTTGGCAATTGTAGTATCATTTGTGACATTTCTACATTAAAAATGATATCTGACAAGTGACCACCTCTTGCTGCTTCATAGCTGTTCACTCCTTTGTTATAATTTTCTATTAAATTTCGACATAATTGAGGCTCTATTTCACCAATGATACGAATAATTTCATCCTTTAGTAGAGAAATCGATTGTGATTTGTTCTTATAGACCTGGCTTTTTAAGTAACCCAAAAGAAAATGGTCTAATGGTGTTAGACCACATGATCTTGGTGGCCAATTAACATTACCATTTCTTGAAATAATTCTTCCAGGAAATTTTTGTCTTAATAAAGCAATTGTTTCATTAGCAAAATTAGGTGTTGCACCGTCCTGTTGAAACCATCTATATTCTAGATCAATACCATTTAGTTCAGGCCACAAAAATTCAACATCTCACAATATTGAACACCCAATTACTGTTACAGCATAACCAGCAGCGTTTTGAAAAAAATATGGTGTAAATACACCACCTGACCATAATGCACACCAAACAATGACTCGTTGAGGATGCAAAGGTCTTTCATGAATCACTCGTGGATTTCCCTCATCCCAAATTCCACAATTTTGTTTGTTAACAAAACCACCAATTTCAAAATGTACTTCATCAGAAAAGATAATTTTTTGTGGAAAATAATCTGGTTAATACAAAGGTATTTTTAATAATATAAAATATTATTAAAAATCTGGTGTGGTAATAATATTTTATATTATTAAAAAAGACTATTTGTTTTATACAAAACTGGTGGGGTTTACCTACTCATGTATGTTTCAATTATTCTGATGAATAATCTGGTTGTTCTTTAATTCAACTGATGAATGCACGACGTTTTGCATGGTCCAATGGCTTTAGTTCCTGTGTTATTTGAACCTTATATGCCTTTAAAAGCTAAATCCTTGCGTAAATAAGTTGTTGTTGATTCACTGAGTAGATGCTTCAGCAACACTTTCACGAATCAAATAAATATGCTCTTGTGAACGACCACTACGACAGTATCTTTCTCTTTTTTGATCTTTCACCGAACCAGTGCCTTGAAATTTTCTAATAATTCGACTAATAGTTCTTTCAGATGGACGATCATGTAAACCATAAAATCCTCGTAATTTTCTAAAAACATTTTTCACAGAACGCAGATTTTTATAAAATAATTTAATAACTTGAACGCGTTGTTGTATCGTGTAAGAAGGCATTTTTATAAATGTCATACATCACACTTCGTAAATATCGAAATACTCAGACGAATTCAGTGCGTCTTCTATATTTTATTTATTACTAGCTGACCCGGCGAACTTCGTACCGTCTAACAGTCAATAAATGTCGTGTTAACTTTTAGTTAAACTTAATTTAGGATTTTATTAACGTAATAAAATGAATACAAACAAGTTATTAAGTTCAATAGTTAATTATGATAATATATATAAAGAAAATAAAAATTCAATAAGTGTACAAAAATGAAGTATTTCAACGGTGTGTCAGTAAAACATTTGCTTTATTGAAGCTATGTATTTTGCTGCATGGGTTGCACTCGGGTTGATTCTCTTTAGTGAAGGATCTTCTTATATACGACATTTTTCGTTTTGTTATGAGGCGCAAGAACAAATAACGCGGTTGGTTTGCCGACACTTGAACATGCCACGTACAATTGACCATGAGCAAAACATGCATTTTCTAGTTTCAGACCACAAACACTCAAGGATTGGCCTTGTGATTTGTTAATCGTCATGGCGAATACAAGACGAATCGGAAATTGATTTCGTTTAAACTCAAAGGGCATATCGGTTAGGATCATCGGATTCCTCGGAATGAGAACTTCCTCACCTTTGAATTTTCCTTTGAGTATTGTCGCGTGAATCACATTGATTATCAGTTTTCCTATCACGAAGCGCGTTCCATTGCATGGTTTTGGTTGGTTTAGATTTCGAAGCATGGTGACTATCGAGTCAACCTTCAGTTGTAAATTGTGCGGTGGTAATCCAGGCAGAACCAAGGAGTTTAAAAATTCAGTTGTATAGTTGATGGCTTCGTCTTCGTTTGTTACACAGTCAATAGATTTGAATGAATGCAGAGTACCAACGATTTGATCCTGAATTACTAAGTTTAAGTCATCAATTTCTTTGTTCTTAGCCGCCAAAATTGTTCGCTCACTCAACCATTTGTTGTTTTTGTGGTTACCAATTATGTTCGGGAATACTTTGTTGAGGAGTTCGTCATTCGATGAGATGAAATTGCAAAATTCGGAGGAAATGGAATCAATCCGCTAGATTCGTCGACAGGAACACGGCCATTACCGATAGCCAGTAATTGCTTGCAGAAATATTCATTGGTCCATTAGACCAATGCGAACGAAAGGATGCGAGCTGTAATCAATTGTGCAATCGTATAGAAACGCTGCTCGATTCAAATCAATACTTGAAGCATTTCTTCTTGCGCGTCGAAGATTATCTCATTGTTGATCTGTTTGATAAGCTCGACGATTTCTCATTGCCAACCTAGCCATTTCACAGGCTTCCTCTCTTTGCTCTTGTGTTTGAGAAGCACGAAGTTGGGCCATACTAACGCGGCGCTCTTCTCGTGCGATTTGTCGTTCTTCTTCAGTGGATTGATTCGCAATGTTCCGAAGTCTAATTGCATTACGCCTTTGTTGGGAAAGATTAGACGGCATTGTTCATAATAATACCGGCACAATAAGATTTATTAATAATATTCGCACAAAACAAACAAATCAACCGGTAACCTTACATGCTTTTTTCAAAACAAATCATAGACAACATGAAACAAAAAAAATGTACGCTTTTATGTCACTGATTTGCAATGGATATCAATTAAATACAAATGAGCTATAAGCGTGCGTGACGTAAAATGTCAATTGCGAAAGATGGCGGAGTTCCTAGCCTAATTTATTTAAAAATTAATTATCTGTATAATTTTTTTCGTTAATTTTTCTGATATTTTAATAGTTATTCTGCTATTCGGTTCGAAGACGAATCCAACAAATCAGAGATCATTAAAATCGGTCCAGCCGTTCTTGAGTTCTAAATGGTGTAACTAACCCGACTTTGTTTTATGTGTTAAGATTAAAATAAGGCGCTCAATTTAAAAGACCCATTATCATTATCAAGAGCAAGCCGTGTGGTTAATGTTTGTGGATTCTCCTCAATTACTAAATACATCCCACTTTACGTTATAATTTTTTGCCGATTTTGGCTTTCCAGACTCAGGTTCATTTTTTACATGATTTGTTCGTAAATAACGTCTTATAGTTTTCACAACCGCTGATTTTGTGATTTAATTACCTGGATCACGTTCATGGAAAATATTCAAAACTTCATTGTAGGAACGCAGTCTGTCTCCATAACCTCGCAAAATTAAAATTTCAATATGTTTTGATACAGTCAGGAACACTATAATAGACAAAACTATAATAACAAACACCACAGAGAAATAATATTAACAACAGTAGACGATCTTGAAATAGGAAGCTTTTAAAAGATATTTATTTGACAATTAAAAATGGCCTTGTTGTTTGATTGTTCGTACACTTACAACTTAGTACAAAACGTAAAATTATTCATTAGTATTTAATGTTCAATAAAAGCATGAATGTAAGGGTTGAACATTTAATCTAATCAACAATTCATTGTTTTTTTTTGTTAAAATAAATAAAATAAGTAAATTGTTAAAATCTCGAGTTTAAAGGACTTGTTTTTAGAAACTAGCTATTTTACCAATTCATTCATGGCGTACGATGTTACTAACAAAAATTGATTTCTAGGAAGTAATGTTTTTGATCTCAATAGCAATGTGGAGGTTTACTGTATCGAGAATTTAACAAGGCATTAAAAATGTAAAAATATATATTCCATTTAAAATAAAAAATTCGATGTTGATTTCCGGTATAAACGGAAGTGAGCCAGCAAATCTGATATTATTTTTAGAATCCTTTAATCTTTTTACAAAGGTATACCCAATTTTATTTAAAATGAATGAGCTGTTGCAGAGATACTCAGGAGGTTTAATACTTTTTACTAACACTAAAAACATTGAAATAAAAATTACGCGTTTGTATTCAAGAACGTTTAGAATAACCACTAATACAAAAATGTCGATGAAAGAGAAAGGTATTTATATTTTTACCAGAATTATCCCGTTCCATATCACCAAGACAGGCATTGATTTTGTAATATATAGGCTGGGTGAAGTGGAAATTTAAGAATCTACCCGAACTGGCCGACTTTCCACGCCAATCAATCAGGTTAGTTTTGTCATCTTGAATCACTCCAGTGTCGAGAAAGGGCACACCCCTGTCGGTTTCAGTTTCTATACTAAATTGAATATCGAAAGGAAAGGAGCTGAAAATATTTAATAATAGATTGCCGATTTTAAGATGTGGAAGAACAGAGATTACATAATCTAGATATACGTTAATAAAAGCATATTGATAATATTTGAAGTTTATTGGATTGAAAACCTCATAACTTTATGAATGCTTGATAATATTATTTTAAATCGAAAGCTAAGTAAATACGTTTCATCAATTATATTGAATTTAAAAATGTGACCCTTCATTTAATTAAGTTAGTTGATACATCTACTCAAACTTTTATCGAGAAAATATAAGCAAATTGAATGATATTTTTGTTCAGTTCATTTAATAAAACACACTGTAATTAAAAATAACAATATTGATAAAAAGTACACTAAATAATAACTAATAGTAACTACAGTATTTATTTATATTCGTTTATATACGCATTTATACGATGATCACTTGACGGCGATTACTGGTTGAATGCGGCATCCTTTTCCTTGAGCGCTTATACAAGCTGTCCTGGAAAATCTCTCGGATACAGATAGAACATCAAAATTCTTTCAATGGAGACTGTGGTTAAATAATAATTTAAAAAAGGTATATAACCCCTTACCACAATTATTAGTCGTATCCTAAATACGTATTTCGACAACTAAGTTGTCATCATCAGTAGGTAAAAACTACTAATTAAAGTCACACGGGGTACAATAAAGTAAGATGAACGCTTCCGCACAACTACTATACACTGCAACCCTGTAAAGACTAAATTTACCATGCACATTTCAAACTACGAGACAACACTCTTAGAAAGGTTCTTAAACATGTGTTCAAATATCGAACAAAGGGACGGCAATAATTCTTCTCTAAAGAAGGCGCCAACTAAAAAACGATTTTAAAGCTACGGTGACCTACTAATAAACTAAATGAAACACATTATATTTCCACAAAACACTAGTATAATTAACTGTATGAGCATTTCATGTGCAATGTACAAATTAATAGTTATTATTTAACGTGTTAATATCGTACGCAGGGAGGGACAAAATCTATATAGGGTCCGAGTGTAAAAACATTTCCATAAACAAATGGTTAAAAGGTCGTGTATATATATATAGTAAAGGCCGGATTCTCATAGCAATTCTGAGAAAGACAAAATAAAGAAGAAGGCGTTATATGTGAAAAACCAGACAACCGGCTTGTTGTATTATATTAATTGGGAATACAATCCTCGTAAAAAGGGTCAATAAATAATCCGATATTGTAGGTGTATAATTTAGAAGTTAATTATAAATAGGTGACAATGTGTTATAATTAAAAAAAGAAACCATTCATGTCTATGAATAAATAGATATTGTAGGTATGTAAATTTAAAAGTTAATTATAAATAGGTGACGATGTCCTAGTTAAGGAATTCAGCAATTTAATATAATGTATAGAATTCACGGTAGGCTCTGGGTATGTAGGAGGTAATTTTGCATATTAAATGAGAATTCAATTCACGTGAACAGGGTCTTGAATAATTGGATATTGTAGGTATAATTTAAAAGTTAATTATAAAAAGGTGACATGTCCTAGATAAGGGGTTGCGCTATTAATATAATGTATAGAATTCACGGTAGTCTCTAGGGTGTGATAAGGAGGTAATTTTGCATATTAAATGAGACTCACTTCACGTGAAAGGGGGGGGGGGGGGTCTATGCATAATTGGATATTGTGGGTATTTAATTTAAAAGTTAATCGTAAATAGGGGGCATGTCCTAGTTAAGGAGTTAAGCAAAGTAAAATAATGTATAGAATTCACGGTAGGCTCTGGGTGAAACATGATAAATAAATTTAATAAACAAAACACCCGGTACATCTGTTCCCTAAACCGCGAAAAATTTTACATTTCGTGAAACAAACACACCGAATGCTTCATTCAACAACCATTGTTTAGGAGGTAATTGCATTATTTCACGTGTATGGATTCCCACATGTCTAAATTACTGATGTTACATCCCCCACTCACTTATAAAAATGTGAATAAACAGCTGAACGGTATTGGAGATTTATCGCTATTCAAGGAGGTATGTTTATTTTTCGCGATAAATATACTTTCGTAAGCATCAAGTTCATGGGGTTTATTAATTCCTTTTATCAATTTCAAACCTGTAATCGGTACATTGTGTAGTGTGCTCAAAGCGTGATTTGCGACATTTGATTTATCCGGTCTATTGTATTTGATATGTGCTATGTGTTCTTTAAAACGTGTTATTATAGGTCGTTTAGTTTGGCCAATATATTTCAAATTACAATCCGCGCAACTAATTTCATAGATCCCTGATTTCGAATTGGAATTGATTTTATCTTTAGTATTCCCTAGCAGACTTTTGATGGTGTTTTCAGACCGAAATGCTACCTGGAGACCTCTTTCTTTCACAATTCTATTAATGTTTTTCGTGACAGGGTGGTATGGTAGACATATGTACTTTTTCTCTTGGTTATTTTGGGGTATCAAACTCGTGGATTCGCGGATCGTATTTTTTATTTTAGTTTTTCTAATTAATTTATTGATTATTTCTATGTCAAAGCCATTGTATGTCGCAATATTTTTAATGAAATCTAGCTCTGTTTCATATCTCTCCTTTGTTAACGGAAAATTTAGTAACCGATTGACTAAAAAGTTGAAGGAAGCAGTCTTATGTTGATAACTATGATTTGAATCCGCGGTGATGAATCTATTAACGTTGGTTTCTTTCCGGAAAATATCGATTTCTATTTTATGTTTATTTCTAATCAGTAAAGTGTCTAAAAATGATATCTTGCCGTATTGTTCCTTTTCCACCGTAAATTTAATAGTCGGATATTTCAAATTTAATTGATTAACGAACATGTCTAATTCGCATTTCCGTGTGTCAAAAATCGCAAGAATGTCATCTACATACCTAATCCAGACTCTCGGGAAATATTTAGCGTTGTTTTTGAATTCTACTTCAAATTGACTCATGAATAAACCAGGTAACTCGATGAGACCTATAGTTTCAGGTATTAACTCACCGACTTACTTGATTTCCAAATGGCTAGTGAATGAATTTAAAAATCTACCCGTTAAACCAGAAAATTTGTCAGTCAGCAATTCTTTAGAATTCGTTAAATTAATTAAAGACTGTGAACTGGAAACCGGTGAAACTTTAGTTTCATTCGACGTGACGTCGTTATTTCCCTCGGTACCTATTCCAGAGACTATGAAATATTTAGAAAGCTTGCTCCACAAGAACAACATTGAACCTTCAAAAATAAGAGAATACATGAGACTGACAACTCTGTGCATGGCGCAGAATTGTTTCCAAGTAGGAGAAAAATTTTATGAACAGAAACAAGGCACAACTATGGGTAACTGCTTATCTCCTTTCATAGCCAATTTATTCATGAGTCAATTTGAAGTAGAATTCAAAAACAACGCTAAATATTTCCCGAGAGTCTGGATTAGGTATGTAGATGACATTCTTGCGATTTTTGACACACGGAAATGCGAATTAGACATGTTCGTTAATCAATTAAATTTGAAATATCCGACTATTAAATTTACGGTGGAAAAGGAACAATACGGCAAGATATCATTTTTAGACACTTTACTGATTAGAAATAAACATAAAATAGAAATCGATATTTTCCGGAAAGAAACCAACGTTAATAGATTCATCACCGCGGATTCAAATCATAGTTATCAACATAAGACTGCTTCCTTCAACTTTTTAGTCAATCGGTTACTAAATTTTCCGTTAACAAAGGAGAGATATGAAACAGAGCTAGATTTCATTAAAAATATTGCGACATACAATGGCTTTGACATAGAAATAATCAATAAATTAATTAGAAAAACTAAAATAAAAAATACGATCCGCGAATCCACGAGTTTGATACCCCAAAATAACCAAGAGAAAAAGTACATATGTCTACCATACCACCCTGTCACGAAAAACATTAATAGAATTGTGAAAGAAAGAGGTCTCCAGGTAGCATTTCGGTCTGAAAACACCATCAAAAGTCTGCTAGGGAATACTAAAGATAAAATCAATTCCAATTCGAAATCAGGGATCTATGAAATTAGTTGCGCGGATTGTAATTTGAAATATATTGGCCAAACTAAACGACCTATAATAACACGTTTTAAAGAACACATAGCACATATCAAATACAATAGACCGGATAAATCAAATGTCGCAAATCACGCTTTGAGCACACTACACAATGTACCGATTACAGGTTTGAAATTGATAAAAGGAATTAATAAACCCCATGAACTTGATGCTTACGAAAGTATATTTATCGCGAAAAATAAACATACCTCCTTGAATAGCGATAAATCTCCAATACCGTTCAGCTGTTTATTCACATTTTTATAAGTGAGTGGGGGATGTAACATCAGTAATTTAGACATGTGGGAATCCATACACGTGAAATAATGCAATTACCTCCTAAACAATGGTTGTTGAATGAAGCATTCGGTGTGTTTGTTTCACGAAATGTAAAATTTTTCGCGGTTTAGGGAACAGATGTACCGGGTGTTTTGTTTATTAAATTTATTTATCATGTTTCACCCAGAGCCTACCGTGAATTCTATACATTATTTTACTTTGCTTAACTCCTTAACTAGGACATGCCCCCTATTTACGATTAACTTTTAAATTAAATACCCACAATATCCAATTATGCATAGACCCCCCCCCCCCCCTTTCACGTGAAGTGAGTCTCATTTAATATGCAAAATTACCTCCTTATCACACCCTAGAGACTACCGTGAATTCTATACATTATATTAATAGCGCAACCCCTTATCTAGGACATGTCACCTTTTTATAATTAACTTTTAAATTATACCTACAATATCCAATTATTCAAGACCCTGTTCACGTGAATTGAATTCTCATTTAATATGCAAAATTACCTCCTACATACCCAGAGCCTACCGTGAATTCTATACATTATATTAAATTGCTGAATTCCTTAACTAGGACATCGTCACCTATTTATAATTAACTTTTAAATTTACATACCTACAATATCTATTTATTCATAGACATGAATGGTTTCTTTTTTTAATTATAACACATTGTCACCTATTTATAATTAACTTCTAAATTATACACCTACAATATCGGATTATTTATTGACCCTTTTTACGAGGATTGTATTCCCAATTAATATAATACAACAAGCCGGTTGTCTGGTTTTTCACATATAACGCCTTCTTCTTTATTTTGTCTTTCTCAGAATTGCTATGAGAATCCGGCCTTTACTATATATATATACACGACCTTTTAACCATTTGTTTATGGAAATGTTTTTACACTCGGACCCTATATAGATTTTGTCCCTCCCTGCGTACGATATTAACACGTTAAATAATAACTATTAATTTGTACATTGCACATGAAATGCTCATACAGTTAATTATACTAGTGTTTTGTGGAAATATAATGTGTTTCATTTAGTTTATTAGTAGGTCACCGTAGCTTTAAAATCGTTTTTTAGTTGGCGCCTTCTTTAGAGAAGAATTATTGCCGTCCCTTTGTTCGATATTTGAACACATGTTTAAGAACCTTTCTAAGAGTGTTGTCTCGTAGTTTGAAATGTGCATGGTAAATTTAGTCTTTACAGGGTTGCAGTGTATAGTAGTTGTGCGGAAGCGTTCATCTTACTTTATTGTGCCCCGTGTGACTTTAATTAGTAGTTTTTACCTACTGATGATGACAACTTAGTTGTCGAAATACGTATTTAGGATACGACTAATAATTGTGGTAAGGGGTTATATACCTTTTTTAAATTAGAACATCAAAAAATAAGATGAAAAGTTCGTATAATTTTTTTCCTGCAGGCCCTTCATACAGAGATATGCATCCCTGAAGGACGCCGCTGGAATTTTTTTTTTATTTTTTTTAAAGTACTTAATATAAACACAGTGGTGTCCCTCGAGGCACCTTACGAAATTATTTAAGAATTTCATATGGGGATTCAACATGGGCTCTGTGAAGTCTGATACACTCGCGGGCACGACGAATTAAGGACTATTGTACCCGCAATAATAACCCAGCCGTGTTCCTGTCACATCACATTAAAACGTGATTCTCTGTAGAAGTTCCTCTCTAGTGTCGACCGGGGTGGAATACACCAATTTTTTGAGGTGTCCCCACAGGTAAAGGTGTACCATCGTGCATGAAGTACGTGTTTCGGCGGGTTTCAAGAGGTAAGTGCTCTATTAAATCTCGAAAAGCGTTCTGAAGGAAGTCCAAATAAAGTCCATTCAATCGTTCTGGCAATACGAATGGTCCAATCAAAAAATTGTCAAAGATTCCTGTCCAAATTTTAATTGATTGGAACTGATGTTGATGATGCGGAACAATAGTGGCATGAGGATATTCATCAGCCCATACATGTGTGTTGTGTAAATTGGTGATACCATTTTTGGTAAACCTTGCTTCATCCGTGAAAAGAATAATGTCATGAAGTTTACATTATTTCGTTGCTGATGCAGTACCCAGTTTGCAAACTGCATTCTACGAGGATAATCTTCGGGAATCAGTTCATGTATTTTTGCAAATGATATGGATATAACAGCTTTTCACGAAGAACTTCATGTACTATTGTTTTCGAAGTATTAAACTGTGCTGATAATTGTCGAGTGCTCGTTGATGGATTGTCATCTACAGCATTTAAAATATGTTCTTCTAGTCGCCTCGTACGTACGGTTCTTCTCACATCAGCATCATTACTATTTTTTCTAAACTTTCCTAAAATTATGAAGAAAATCTATATGTATTATATGATTAACTGGAATCGCCCACCATTCTCCCTTAGACGTTGGACAACTATTGCAAGACGTAAGACCGTACATCAGATGCATATCTGCATACTCAATAAATGTGTATTCCATACTTCGAATAAATTCACTACGAAATCAAAAACTCAGTAAATTAATATTGAATAAAGGGATCAATGTGTCAGCGATGTGAAAGACGACAAGTTCTGCCAGATATTTTATTTATTTCGTACCATAGTAACGTTTGCAATAGGCAATAGCAATAGGTTTTTTTGGTGCTGATAAAAACTAAAACGCATATTTTTTACGTAAACGGTTCATTTTGTCGACCCTTTTGTTTCCCTTAAGGTTCAAGCTTTCCAGTTTTATTTTCTTGAAGTCTCTATAATACAGGTTAAAAATTTAGGCATTCAGTTGTAAAGATTAGCCCGTCCCTGGTAAACTAAAAAAGCTAAATATGTTTCAAGGACACTATTTTAGGAGGTCCTTACTAGTATCCATCACATTAAATTTTTATTAAATTATATTGATTACTATTCAAGAAAAGCCTATTTCCAGCGGTGTCCTTCAGGGACGTATATCTCCGTAGGAAGGGCCTGTAGGAAAAAAAATTGTGGGAACTTGTCATCTTATTTTTTCATATTTTATTTGCATCCGAGAGATTTACAACATTTTCTCGACTCTTCGTTTTCTAGCCTATTCGGAAAGTCTTATGACGTGCTAACGTACATAGCCGGTGATGTCATCGCTTAAGTCAACATCTGACGTAATGTCGCATGACTCACATCCCAATATGTTTATTAAAGATACTATTTATTTAAACCAATTCACAAAAAAAAATTGTTATTCGGGTTTATAAGCTTTCGCGGTTGTTGTCCATAATTACGTCTTTAGCATTCTTTATTTTTTTTGCTTCTTTCTCTTTTTGCTCTTTTTGCTTCTTTCTTTGCTGACGTTTCATTTGTTTTGCAAGGGATATCTCCAACGCTCCTGCTACTGTTGTCATTGTCGCACTGAAAGTCCTTTAGTTTAGGACACGATTATATAGGACCTGCTCCGAGTTATTGGAGCGTCATAGTTATGGTTATTGAGATAGAAGGGTTTGTAGAGAATATCAAAATCCACGGTTGATATTATTGGAATGCTTTAAGGTTTCTAGGAATCCAGATACTTTCTCGTTATAGTAATAGGGGTTGGTAGATAAGCTATGAGAGTTCGAGCGGAAAATCCAATCTATTTTCTTATGGAGCTTAAAAACTCCATCCCTCGTGTCTATAGAAAACAGTAAATTCTGTGGTAGTCAAATGAACTTGAAGAACTTTACAAACGATATTCTGTGAGTGGCGACAATGAACTAGCTGATTAAATTCTTAATCAACTACGTGAGGCTCGGAAAACCTTCTGCTTTGAGGAAACAGAGCAAGGTCATATGAAGCAAAATCTAAGCTATAAGATGGATGGGTTGGAGTGTTGTCGTCGTAAAGAAACCAGATTACTGGTCTTAAGTGACGACGAATGTTTTTTGAGTGCTTCAACAACTTTGGGTAGATAAGCTTTGATATACTACTTTGCGGATACTGTATTTCTAGCACCAAGTGCTCCACAATCAATTTTATTCTTAACGGATCGAAATCGTGCAGACACGGGAGTGCCTCTACCTTCGAAGAGCCAGAGTATGTTCTGTGCTTTAGTGGGCACGTCATAGCAGTAAAGCCAGATTTTTAACATAACGAGATCTTCCATTTTGAAACATCTCGAGTATCTCGCAGTAGAAGAAAACCTGTCGTGCTATATGCCCGTCGCTTGAGGCATGGCATAATTCTTTGGGTTGGACGCCAGTAAGCTGAGGTACTTGCACACATCGTTTTTTTGTATCACCCTCAACAGATATCTCACTCCCACTTTGTTAGTTTTGTATCATAGATAAAAGCCACTATCCCCCTCAGTGCAGATTTGAGTACCCTCGTAGGAATCAATAGATCACTTCTGAAATGTTTCTGTCTGAGTCCATTCAGTTTCTCATAAGTGTATATTACATGAAGATTAATTTACTCTTATTTTTCACATCTCTTATGCCAGGGTTCGCTAACCATGCCCATGCTGTAAAGATGCTGCCTTAAAGGAAGTGTTCGTTTACCAAGCCGGTAATAGTTTTAATTTCTTTTTTATTGCTATGAATTAGCTTGGCTGAAAGCCTACGCTTCACTCCTCCAATAGTGTCTTAGTATTAAGCTGACCTTCCATTAGCCTCCGTTTCTTTTTATGTTCTCTTCCTAACCATAACCAGATATCCCTTCTAGCGGAATCCTTGGCGATTCCATATACAGGTTCTGGTCCCATGAAGTTTCTCTTCCTTGGCCAGTTCGTTGCCATCTCATTGCCTTTAATCTTCTCATATCCTGGCACCCATATCAGTGACACAGTACTGTCCATATAGTGCCATGCTATTGAGGACCTGTTTACAATGTTTCACCAGTTTATTAAACCTGGTAGGTAGATTCATAGTGGCTTTAATAGCGACCTGATTTTCAGTCATTATGTTGATTTTTTTTGCGCAGCCGGCCTCCCGGCACAGGCTGTGCAAACCATTTAGCCTGGAAAACAATCACATGTTTCCCCAGACATAATGATATCTTCTTTCTAGGGCACATTCCACATACACCTGTGCTTATGCTGCAATTGGATTCTAATCCATCCGTGTACCAGGTGCCGGCACCCTGTTCCCTGGACCGTATAGATATTATACCTACCAGAAAACAGGCAAAAAGTCGCTTCAGCGATTGTGACCAGATCTCCCTTCTAGCGGAATCCTTGGCGATTCCATATACAGGTTCTGGTCCCATGAAGTTTCTCTTCCTTGGCCAGTTCGTTGCCATCTCATTGCCTTTAATCTCCTCATATCCTGGCACCCATATCAGTGACACAGTACTGTCCATATAGTGCCATGCTATTGAGGACCTGTTTACAATGTTCACCAGTTTATTAAACCTGGTAGGTAGATTCATAGTGGCTTTAATAGCGACCTGATTTTCAGTCATTATGTTGATTTTTTTGCGCAGCCGGCCTCCCGGCACAGGCTGTGCAAACCATTTAGCCTGGAAAACAATCACATGTTTCCCCAGACATAATGATATCTTCTTTCTAGGGCACATTCCACATACACCTGTGCTTATGCTGCAATAGGATTCTAATCCATCCGTGTACCAGGTGCCGGCACCCTGTTCCCTGGACCGTATAGATATTATACCTACCAGAAAACAGGCAAAAAGTCGCTTCAGCGATTGTGGTGCCGGCGCCTGGTACACGGATTGCCAATATACCGGAAGAGCAATATTGCAAATGCTGGAGGACAGTATGGCACCTGAGATTCTGTTTACAGCAAAGCTATTCAGCTTAGCTGTAAACATAATCTCAGGTGCCATCATTTGCAATATTGGCTCTCCCAGTATAGTTCCCGGCATCTGTATGGCCCCCTTCAAACTTATTAGTTTAGGTAGATAGATAGATCCTTATAGCATATGAGTACGGCCGTAAGACGTTGATAATCATTTTCTAGCAGAGGAGCCACTTTCTCCAATCACTAATAAATATTCAATCCACGTTACTCGTTAGTGTTAGGCAATAAATAAATATTGTTATTATTATTATTCTTATAACTTTTATGACTTCTACTAATAGTTATTTGACATTTTTTTCTCCGTTTTTATACATACCTACATACAGTCATATCAAAAATATCTTATCGAAAGTAAAATTAAATCTTAAATCTTAATAGTATCCACTTTAAAAATGTAAGCGAACAACACATTTCATTTTACGAAATAAATCTTTCTTAGCAATGTAAATGTGGGGTGTTAAGAGGATAAAATCATTTGCATTTAAGTAGAGTGAATTTATGGAAATGATAAATTAACAAGTCCTAATTTTATGTATTCATGTTGAAGAATGTGCCACAGTAATTATAGCTGTTGGAATATATTAAGTTTTGCAATTTTCGAAGCTTTGTTAGTTGATTTTTAACGGCGCTCGCTTGATTAACCTTTTTATTGCGAACAATTCCTAATTATTAACTTGTGAGCTAAATATGCAAAGATCGTTAAAACTTAACCTGAAATTTTCTACCTAAAGTAAGAAAATGGCGTAATATTGATTTGATTTTTCTTAAACATAAAAATAGTAATAATTTATTATCCCAATTGTTTGCCTATAATAGGATAAAATAAATTTAATGCAAAACATAGTTTCTATATGTCAAAACATATACATGTATGCGTTAACAAAATATTGTAAAGAAGCAAACTAAAATATAGGATAAGCAAATAGGGTTGGTTAACTGATGAAAGAGGAGACTGGCTAATTCTATACAAGGTGGTTCATCGGTAATTTAATTGTCACACTTAATAACAATCAGGTAAACATAGTAACGGGTGACTATAATGATTGAAAATTTTTTTTTAGATGGCAATAATTTTGCAACTTTACGGTCCCAGGTCTGATTTTTAAATTTAAATTTGTCAAAAATTCGACAAAATGAAATTCAAGTCAGCAAATAAGTAAAAAAGTATTGTTTTTAGGTTCAAAATGGTCTTTACTCTAGAGTAAACTACATTTATTTTAATGTTCTGTTTTGCAAGCGACTTGCAAAATGAAGATGGTAATTAAATACATTCCAAGCAGTTGTCTTATAACACAAGCCAACAAAATTAATTTTTTTTTAGGTACCGGAAAACTGAGAACTGCTTTCGGTTATATTTGATGTACTGATTCCAAAAATACCTGGCATTTTTTTGTAGCAGCTCTAATTTTCGAGATACAGGCTAATTGATTATCGTTTCAATAACAGGTAGAAATAATGAAATAATGATAACGAGTGATCATTAAAATTTTCACTCAAATAAGCCATGTATACAAAAAGCATGTCGTAACTTAAGTTACTAGAGATCAGTCAATTGCTTTCAAACGTCATGATTGTCATAAAATAAATTAAAATGTTGGATTTTATTTTAAATATATTTATAATTTGTATAAAAAATGTGAGGAAGAACATTCTACCAGACAAGGTTTATGCATATCGTTAAAAGACATCTTTTCTTTTGATCAAACTATATATATGATATATAATTGACATTGATAGACGTTTGAATACACGGCCTGTTACGAGTGAGAATTTTAATGATAACTCGTTACCTTTATAGGATAGCAAAGATGTCCTTATCTTTTATGTCTTTATGCAGAGCTACGGATCAGCACTGGATTAACAAATATTGGCGCTTAAGAAACGTCATAGTTCCAGGAAAAGAAAACGTAATCAACAAACCTTTGGTTGCAAGAAAGAAAATCATATTTCCACCTTTGTATATCAAGTTGGGACTGTAATTTGTTAATGACTTAAATCAAGATGCACATTGTTTTGAGTACTTAACCCTTAAAGGCCCTGAGTGTTATAAATTGGTAACAGTGGTCTGATGATATTCTGCCGAGGTAATAAGTTGTAACTGAGCTATTAGCAAACAGATGGCGCATGAATTGTACTTTGAAAACATTCTACTAAAGGTTAGTATACTTGCTGAAAGCTTAGTTACCCGTTTTTTTTGCCATTTTGTTTAAAATTCTAGTGTTATTTTTCGAAGCCAAAACATGGATATCCGCTTTATGTAAATAGTTGTTTTTTCTTCCTACAACTGATTATATAAGTTTTTTTTTAATTGTGAGATTATTGATAGTGTACGTTATTGAATGTAGCTATATATTTTAATTTTATGGTTATGACCGGTTTTGTATCAGGCTAAAAGTTGACCGTTACCGTATGGTAACACTAAGACTTGCTCGTGAGATTAGTGTTATAAATGAAATTTTGTTGCAGAGGAGGTTTGGCATTGCAAGAAGCTCTTGAAATGGCATATGCAGATAATTAAGATCCAATAAAAGACATTTTTATAACACCGTCCGATTCCCATGAGCTAACTGACGAGGATTCAGGTGATGAAAATGAGGTAGTGCCAGATCATTTCACATGAAGGCAGTTACGTGCAGTAGCTGAGGTTAGACTAGTTACCGACCAAAACAATGATTGTGGGGCCACGAGCGAGGATCACAATATTCAAGATGCAGATCAAAGAGACACCTGTACTGACAAAGACCTTATCTACGACTTCTTTGATAAGAATAATATTCAGTAGCTAAAGGGTGATATAGTC
Organism: Melolontha melolontha; assembly: GCA_935421215.2. Classification (NCBI taxonomy): domain Eukaryota; kingdom Metazoa; phylum Arthropoda; class Insecta; order Coleoptera; family Scarabaeidae; genus Melolontha; species Melolontha melolontha. Next base: position 178,830,163 of record OW285235.1, on the reverse strand, counting down.
GAAACACAAAAAATATTTCCTGTTGGAGATTACAGTGCTTATAAAGATAAACCTGCTTCAGAACTGTTCGAATTATTTGTTAGTGAATCCGTGTTTTTATTATTAGAAGATGAAACAAGAAGATATGCATTGGTTTAGAATTTTCCTAACATCACCAAGGGAGAATTGAAATACTTTTTGGAAATACTAGTGATAAGTGGATACAATGAGTGTCCAGGCAAAAGGTATTATTGGGACTCGGAAGGCGATATCCGAAATAATGCTATTTATAACGCAATGCAACCGTATCAATTCTTTGAAATAATGCGATTTTTGCATTTCCACGACAATAATAAAATCAACCCAGCTGATAAACTTTGGAAATTACGACCACTGACCAATAAAATCCAATCTGCATTTACAGTCATTTCGTGCCAGAGGAGCGTTTAAGATGAGTCGATGATCAAATATTACGGGCATCACGGATGCAAACAGTTTACTAGGGGAAAACCAATTTGTTTTGGATATAAGGTGTGGAGTATGAACACAAAAGAAGGATATCTTGTGTATTTTGAAACTACCAGCGAAAACGTGTTGCTGTCGACCCTGAAAAAGAACGACACTTTGGAATAGAATCTGTCCCTTTCGTTACAATGATTGAAGGCTTACCGGAACGGCAGCTTCCATATAAATTTTACATTGATAATTTGTTTTCCAGCATTCCTCTCTATGACTTTCTCCAGCAGAATGGCTACGGTGTCACAGGCACATTTCGGGACAATAGGATCCCCAAGAACTGTCCTCTGAAATCGAAAGTACAAATGAAAAAGTTGTCAAGAGGAACCTACGATACTTGTATTGCAAAAGACTTGGGCTTCTTGTTTGTCCGGTCGGTGGACAATAACGTAGTCACTGTTGGTTCCACTAACTTTGGTATTCAGCTTCTATCAAACGTAAAACGCTATTCCCAGCAAAATATGAAAACAATGCAAGTTCCTACACCACATCTTCTAGGACAATACAATAACTTCATGGGTGGGATAGACCAAATGGACTAGAATATTGGCAGATATCGAATTTCTATCAGGGCAAGAAGTGGTATTGGTATATTTTCACATGGCTTGTAGAAGTTGCAATCAACAACGCTTGGTTTTGAGAAGAAAATCTATGGGAGTACATTCTGATCAATTGTCTTTCCGCAGAGAAGTGGCCAATTTTTATGTGCATAAATATGGCATGGAACCCAAGTCAGCTGGTCAATTTCCGAAGACAGTGTTTCTTGTAACCGAGTAGATAATCATGTTCGATATGATGGACAGAATCATCTGCTCACAAGTGTTCCTGGGAAGAAGAGACGCCCCTGTGCAAAAGAATGTTGTACCTCTGTAGTACGTACAATGTGTAATAAATGTGAAGTCGAGATGTGTTTAGACTGTAATGTTATATTCCATACTAAGACAAATTAAATATTTTATAATAATTCAATAAATTGATGTTATTTTATGTCAGAAGAGGAAGTTCTAGCGTTACCATATGGTAACAGCAGTTTTTTGTTGTTTTCAGTAAAAATATGAATAAATTTTCATTTTTCATACCGATTATATAATTTCCTCATGATAATTAATCAATTTCATATGGATTTTCATGCGAAAAAAATTATTTTTCTATTGGAATGGATCTTTGAATAATTTTATCCATAGCAACTCAAATGTATGACATTAATATACTGTCATTTATATTTTATATTCCTTGATAAAGGCATCATTTGCCGAAACATGTAGGGTTATTTTAAATATATATATTTTAAAGTAAAACCAGACCTTAAATCGCCAACAAATTGAATTTACCATATATATATATATATATATATATATTGATGTATTGCTGAGGAGGTGATAATAAATATAATGAAAGAGTTCAAAAAATATTAATTTTGTAAGTAAAAGATGGGCGCCTTAATATAACTCCTCAAACTGCTCGATCTGTGTTTTAAATTGCCAACTAGTCGGATCGCATGAAACTAAATTAAAAAGCTTAATTAAATGTGAAATCTCAGGCTCTTCGTTAGATATATGTTGTTGCTTCCATAAAAGTAAACTATTAATGTTAAGGCTTAAAGAAATAACTCCTACAATTAAATATAGACAAATAAAAGATTGATATGATAATAAAAATATTAAGTTTATTGCTATAAAAGAAAACTGTAATAAAATAACATGTATAGGAAAGGGTTAAATTTATGAACTATATATAAGTGACGACAAGGTGTTAACAAGAAAAAAAAAGGTTATGTGTGTTACGAAATTATAAAAATATGGATTACAATACAAATGATCTTTTAAATAAATAGGTGAGTACCTTTTAAATTAATGTTGTTACGTTAAAATTGGTTTTTATTTAATATTAATATTAGTATAGGACGTTATAGGTTAAGGTAAACAAAATCGAGAATTTTATTTGTGTATAATTAAAAGAATTGAAAAATTGAATAATAAATACGCTATGTCTTTAGCCAGTGTTTATAGTAAACCTGTTGTTTGATTTGTAGATTGCACGCTTCAAAATGGATAAGTCTTGGCGTTCGAAAATAGTCCGATCGCTGATCAAATTGTTGGCGGTGTGGGTAGCCGTTCTTGATGACGCTATCGAAGTTTTTCTTCGGACTTGGTTCCTAATGCCTAATATCTCCCTGCGTTCTTGTTTGGCTGCTGAATATAAGGTATTGACGTAGATTGACGATAAACAGTTCAGTAGATGGTCTGTGGTTCTTTCTTGATAATATATCTCCAGAATTCCTTGTGATTATGGATGATACTATGTCAATGACGCTTTGTTTTACGTTTATACGTAAAAGTCTAAATATCTTGTAGAATATCACTTGTTGATTGTATTATTATTAATGCAGGATACTTTTGATAACTTTTTCACTGAATTAGCGTTTGAATTATTAATATTTTGAGATTTCTAAGATTCGGTCGAAAAAAATGCGTCTATTATTTTATGAATTTCAAATGATGATGCCGATAGCGTCTGTTTGTTTTACAAAACTTAGGTATCTAATAATGCCAAAAAAATCTCGATGTTTTACCTTATTAAAATATTTTAATAGATTAAATTTAACTAATTTTAATATTCTCACAGATTTAAAAAATTATTTAACAAATTATCAAGTAAGGTTAAGGTGAATCTTAATGCTACAAATTGTGTACTGCGCACGATAAATATTTACATTTTTGAAAGATGTCAATTAGTGGGCGTGTCTTACTAGCGTCGATATAAAATAAAGATGCATATGAATTTATATATTGGTGATTTCGCGCTAATATTTGAAATTTGAATTAGAAATAATAAAAATGAAATTGATGAAAGAAATATAAATATAGAAATTTTAAGAATGTTATATTATCGTTATATAAATTCGTATACACTTCGACACTACTAAAATTTAATAACACCGCTTATATAACCTTTTATTACTTTTTAATTTGAATATCTTATTTTTCCCATTTTAGATGCAGCTCAAAGGGTGTGTCTTGCATCACAACATTATCCCCGTGGAAAAGATGTCTGAATGTACAAATGATGATATTCTTTTCCCTAACTAGATACATGAAATGGAAAATAACAACCTTGCTATACTAATCTTATTATATGTGTCAACGAATTTAAGAATAATGAGTAATGATTATAAAAATGTATTTATCTATTAACAGGAATAACTTCTTCTATTTTATATAACTAATATTCAAGAAATGTTTAATTGCACTATTAAATTCCTCTTTTTTTTTTAATTGTACATATGATCTTTTAAATCTTTAGTTTCTTGTTCCTTTTTTAGTATAAGTTTTAGTTTACTTAATTGTTATTTATCTTAATAGTAATGTTGTCTTTGTTTATATTTATAGTTTTTGTATAATTTATTAGTTATTGTTATTATAATCTTTTAATTTACGAGCTATAACATACCTTTCAATAATATTAATAATTTTTAAGACTATATTCATATTCAATTGTAATCTATTGTTCTGATGCGTAATCTTGCAACATCGTGATATGATATCTACCCTTTATATATCCGGTTTCTTCTTCCTTCAATTCGTAAGTGTTATTGCCTAGGATTCTGTTAATAATATATGGTCCTTGATAAGGTTTGAGCAGTTTTCCCATTATTTTATTTTTAAGATTAGAAACTCTTAAACTTTTAACTATAACTCTATCATCTAGATTATATGTCTTATATTTTTTATCAACGGTGTTCCTCTTCCTTTCCCATTTAATTTTCTTAGTCAACAATTTCTCTCTCACTTCCATTAGTCGTTCGTTGAATTTATCCAATATTTTATGTAGAAATCTAATAAGGGCGGCTGGCGATGTTTTTAAGCCAAATGGGCACACTCTAAATTGATAAACAATACCATTCACAAGAAAACCACAATATTTTCTCGATTCAGGTTCTAAGTTGATAAGCCAAAATGCATTCTTGAGATCTAATTTGCTGTAAATGGGCTTATTACCACATTTTGTTAACAATACATCTATATTTTGCGGCATTTCGAATTCGGGTTTGATTCTTCGGTTCAAAGCTCTTGCATCTAAACAAATCCGTAGAGATAAGTCTTTCTTTTGGACTATCACTATAGGATTAATAAAGTAGGTATTAGACTTCTCTATTATGCCAGTCTGTTCTAATCTTTCCAGTTCCTGATTCACTTTTTGTTGATAATGATACGGGATGGGGTAATTTTTGCTAATTAATGGATCTTCGTTATCTATATTTATCGGATGCTGATATCCTTTTGCGAACACTACATCATTATTAATTAATGTGATATTGTTATGTAAGATTGCTATTAAGTCTGCTATGACTGTTGTATATGGTATATTTGAGTTCTCTATAAAATTCTTTATATCTTCAAAATTATTTATTGTATTATTTATTTGGTTATCCCTTCTAATCTCGACTACATCTCCTCCCTCGTGACTATTCTTCGTTCCTTGCATAACTTCCATTCTCTCCATTCCAATATTAGTATTATCAAATTCAATTATTTTTCCTTCTGTAACATTATTCCCCTCATAATCTCTTCTGTAGCACGGTTCTTTATTTAACATAATATTATTAATTTCTCTCATAAGCACTTCCTTCTTATATAGGTTATAACCTTTTAATTCTTCGTCTGACAATTGTTTCTCAAATATTACTTTATTATCATCTATATTAAGTATACCATTTTCAAAATCTAAGATCATTCTGAGACTTTTAATGCTGTCAATACCTATTATACAGTCGTATTGTAGTTTGTCAATCATATAGCAATGTATGATGTATTTTGATTTGTTGATGAATATTTCTGTAGATAATTGTTTTGTTACCGTCCCCATGCGTTTTCCGTTCGCAGCAATGATGTCTGTCCCTTTTGTTTTTATAATGTTCTTCTCGTATCCCCGTATGTTTCTAGCTTTCTCTGCTTTCAATAAAGTGATTTCTGCTCCTGTATCAATTAAGCAATATAAAAAGATATTTTCAAATTTTAATTTTACAATGGGTAATGTATATATTTGGGTAGTTTGGTTGCCTGCATCTTCTACATTAATGAATTCTTCCGGATTTTGATAAAAAGTAATAGTATCTATCTTAAATGGTATGCTATAGTCGTTTGGTGTTCTCAATTCTGGCGTGTTGACGGACCTGGTATTGGGTCGGTATAGAGGTCCACTTGTGAAATTGACGTTTTTTTTAATACCTCCTCCATGTTTGTACGTATAGGCGACACAGATCGGTGACGTCTACTAATATGATTTATTTGACCACGACCACGATTTCGTATATGGTTATATCCTCGTCCTTGTTGATTAGAATAATTATTCGAATTATTATTATTTTGTTGGTGATCCGTTGAGCGATTATTGTGATTAAAATAATTATTATTGTTATTGTATCTTGTCGGCTGGAAGTTAAAATTTTGTCTATTCGGTGGGTTATTTGGTTGATTGCGGTCATTATTTACATTAGGGCTGTAATTATTATTATAATTGTTATAATTGTTGTACGGTCTTGAAGTATTTTGATTTCTGTTATTATAGTTAGAATTATTGTATCTTTGAGGTGGTGAATTCATTTGATTGTTGTTATTGTTGTTTAAATTTTGAGACGGATGATTGCGATTATTGGGATTGCGATAAATGTGTTGTGGCTGATGGTTATTCTCCGTAAAATCATCTAACCTTCTTAATATGTCTATAAGTGAATCCATATTAGTCACCCTTTGACATATTATCGCTTGAGTATCAGTGTAGATAAAATGATTCAGGAGTTGCCTGGCAATCATTGATTCGTCTATATCATTCAAGTGCTTACACTGATTGTATATGCGAGAGGCGTATGTTTCACGAGAGACTTGTCCTAATCTATATTTACCTGTCAATAACCGTATTTTTGCTCGATTTTGCTGCGTTTCATCCCAGTAATTTTTTGTGAAGAGTGTAACGAACTGGTCAAGAGAATTGCAATGGTCCTCAATTCTTTGGAACCACTCTTGTGCACTATAACGTAAAGTTACACGAATAACCTCCATTTTATGTTTCTCCTCCGAAACATCCTCTAAATAACGTAATAAACAGCTAAGGTACGTCATGGGGTGTACTCTTGTAATGTCCCCGTCGAAATGATGTAGATTTTCTATCTTAATAGAGTTATTGTTAGTATTATTGTAATTTGTTGATGTAAAATAATTTCTAATTTTATTTTCTAATTGTTTAATGTTAGCTTGCGTGTTAGTGTAATTATCATTATTGGTAGTGATTATAGCATCTAAATTTTGTCTAACTGTGTTTATTTCTTGGTTATTATGATCTTTGCATTGCCTTATTTGAGTATTAATATCTTGGTTTAACGTTATTTTTAATTGTTCAGTATTGTCTACATTTATTTTGTTAAAATTAGTCAATTTTGTATTAAATATAGTATTATTCTCTGAAATCAATTTGTCTACATTTTGTTGTATATTTTTAGTTGTAGTTATTAGTCTCTGTTCGGTATTGTTATGTATTTCGTTTGTTGTAGCCTCTAACTGTTTTGCCCAATGTAAGTTCTGTAAGTTAACGGTTTCATCCAGTTTTATTAGGTATTTCAGCTCGTTCTCCTCCATCTTTTTCTGAGCTGTAGAAATATCAGCTATTTTACCCTCTAAATCTACCTTGAAAGCACTTAATTTGTTGTCTATATGAGCATTATTGAGTTCAAATCTTTCATTAATTTTTTTCGTGTTAGCCTCTAATTTTGCCGATAAGTCAGTACTCAGATTAGTTATGTCTTGTTTTAAGTTATCGTTGTTAGTGTCTAATTTGTTATTAGTATTGTCTAATTTGTTATTAGTATTATCTAATTTATTGTTCATATCAAGATTATTTTGTTTTAAATCATTCATTTGTGTCATTAGTGTCTGTAGCATGTTCATCATCACCTGACTATTATCTGGTGAACTTACCTCTTCAGTTGTGGAAGTTTGTGCAACCGGAATGTCTCCCTGTTCAGCCCTGTCTTCTTCTGTAGTGTCCTTTACTGCTTTTGTCCTGTGTCTGGTGTCCATATTAATATTGATTGAATTAATATTATGCAAAGAGTTTATATTGATATTTTTCTTTAATTGTTAATAGAATTATTATAATGAATATTTGATAAGTAGAAATTTATGATATAAATGTGTATAAACAATATTCGAGACACAGTAATAATATAAGTAGACAAAAGTTAAATAAAACAACGTACATACAAGGTGATATTTCCCCTTCACTAACCTTTACTATATCCGTAACTCCTTCAAAGTCTGGGATGTGAAGAATTGTAGGTAAAAATCAGCTGAACAATAGGAAAAATAGGTACACAATTCTACACACAAATACAGTAATAACATACACCTTTCGTCTAAATTATATATGTAAAATAATTTTGAATGTAGCAATTATTTGTCCTAATTTATGTTGTAGTCGAGTTATTTAAAAGAAGCAATCTGGCCTCCACGTTGTTGCGTCAAATGATGTATTGCTGAGGAGGTGATAATAAATATAATGAAAGAGTTCAAAAAATATTAATTTTGTAAGTAAAAGATGGGCGCCTTAATATAACTCCTCAAACTGCTCGATCTGTGTTTTAAATTGCCAACTAGTCGGATCGCATGAAACTAAATTAAAAAGCTTAATTAAATGTGAAATCTCAGGCTCTTCGTTAGATATATGTTGTTGCTTCCATAAAAGTAAACTATTAATGTTAAGGCTTAAAGAAATAACTCCTACAATTAAATATAGACAAATAAAAGATTGATATGATAATAAAAATATTAAGTTTATTGCTATAAAAGAAAACTGTAATAAAATAACATGTATAGGAAAGGGTTAAATTTATGAACTATATATAAGTGACGACAAGGTGTTAACAAGAAAAAAAAAGGTTATGTGTGTTACGAAATTATAAAAATATGGATTACAATACAAATGATCTTTTAAATAAATAGGTGAGTACCTTTTAAATTAATGTTGTTACGTTAAAATTGGTTTTTATTTAATATTAATATTAGTATAGGACGTTATAGGTTAAGGTAAACAAAATCGAGAATTTTATTTGTGTATAATTAAAAGAATTGAAAAATTGAATAATAAATACGCTATGTCTTTAGCCAGTGTTTATAGTAAACCTGTTGTTTGATTTGTAGATTGCACGCTTCAAAATGGATAAGTCTTGGCGTTCGAAAATAGTCCGATCGCTGATCAAATTGTTGGCGGTGTGGGTAGCCGTTCTTGATGACGCTATCGAAGTTTTTCTTCGGACTTGGTTCCTAATGCCTAATATCTCCCTGCGTTCTTGTTTGGCTGCTGAATATAAGGTATTGACGTAGATTGACGATAAACAGTTCAGTAGATGGTCTGTGGTTCTTTCTTGATAATATATCTCCAGAATTCCTTGTGATTATGGATGATACTATGTCAATGACGCTTTGTTTTACGTTTATACGTAAAAGTCTAAATATCTTGTAGAATATCACTTGTTGATTGTATTATTATTAATGCAGGATACTTTTGATAACTTTTTCACTGAATTAGCGTTTGAATTATTAATATTTTGAGATTTCTAAGATTCGGTCGAAAAAAATGCGTCTATTATTTTATGAATTTCAAATGATGATGCCGATAGCGTCTGTTTGTTTTACAAAACTTAGGTATCTAATAATGCCAAAAAAATCTCGATGTTTTACCTTATTAAAATATTTTAATAGATTAAATTTAACTAATTTTAATATTCTCACAGATTTAAAAAATTATTTAACAAATTATCAAGTAAGGTTAAGGTGAATCTTAATGCTACAAATTGTGTACTGCGCACGATAAATATTTACATTTTTGAAAGATGTCAATTAGTGGGCGTGTCTTACTAGCGTCGATATAAAATAAAGATGCATATGAATTTATATATTGGTGATTTCGCGCTAATATTTGAAATTTGAATTAGAAATAATAAAAATGAAATTGATGAAAGAAATATAAATATAGAAATTTTAAGAATGTTATATTATCGTTATATAAATTCGTATACACTTCGACACTACTAAAATTTAATAACACCGCTTATATAACCTTTTATTACTTTTTAATTTGAATATCTTATTTTTCCCATTTTAGATGCAGCTCAAAGGGTGTGTCTTGCATCACAACAATATATATATATATATATATATCAAAAACCCTTTTACCCTGAAGGGTGTCGGGTAAGTACAGTCTAATCTAAATTATGCACAAAATTTCTCCATAATGTTCGGTTACTGGCCAGTGATTTTGCTTCTTTCCAGCTCTTTCCCCTCTTCTGGATGCTATTTCCAATGACATTCTCCCATACTAGTCGCAGTCTTCCTCTTTTACATTTATACTGGACTTTGGCTTGGGTGGAAAATATGATTTTTAAATTCAATATTGTAGCTTGTAACATGAGTGGTGTTCATATAACTTCAGAATTTAATTCTATCTTAAAATCATTTGAGAAATTTCGCCATGTATTAAAAAAAAACAAGGTGAACTTAGAGAGTTCTGATCAAAGAAGGGACGAAAGGATGAAAGCCTGCAAGTACGGTGAGTCGTTAGATTTTTATTTGGGATTTTATTAACAACAGCCCTCTCCCTTCTGATAGGAATTTGTCTACAGATTTATGTATTAAGTAGAACCAACACTTTGTAAATATAATTGTTTCATTTAGATTTAAATAAAATTTGTTACGAGTTTTTAATTGAGTTTCATTTGGCTATCTCCTTGCACTCGACCCACTACACTTTAGAAGAGATCGCTACCAGAAAATAAGATTCATTTTATTTAGCTATACAGCGCTCGTTGCAATCAGGCCTCTGATAGCTGGTGGCAGCGAAAACAAAAATTGAATAGTTTAACCACTCGATGGTTTAAGCATTAAGTAATACAAATATTAACGACCAACAGCATTGGCAGGTATGATTGAAATTATAATCGAAACCTATGGCAGACCACGGGATATGTTACAAATGGTGGTAATGTTACAGTGGAATATTGTGTTAAGTTTCAAATAAAAGCACCTTTTGGGTGGATTTATCTGTCCTACCTGTGGTTAATAAAAATTTGGCCACCTTTCGTTGATGTACCGCACCCAGTGCTCGAATTTACCTGCGTCTTCGCCCGTATACATCTACATGGTACGCAACCATTTTCTTGGTACATTTGTTCTCATTAAGTGTTCTAATTCCCGTTTCATATTGTAATTTTATAGAGCTAGTTTTGGAACTAGGATAGAATTAGTGATTGAGTTGGTTTGGATAATTATAACTTCGAGTATGGTCGTTATGATGAAATAGGACCTCGTCTACATATTCTGCTTACACCTGTTAAACCGCTGTCGAGCGCAGGCGCGACGTAACGCCATGCAGGAATGGATCCAGGCCGGCTAAGTTGTAATAGATTGTATTGCGTTAATTATGATTTTGATTAGTATTTCGAGCTATTGAAACGCATATAAATCTAGTTCGCATCATATATTAAGATTTACATTTTTTTAGCTATATTTTAATATTTGCAGTTAATATTTTATTTATAAGTTTTCCCGTCAGTTTACATACTTCATATTCGTGTTTGTTTTCGTAAATTTTGTATGTACGATAACAGAGATCTCTGACAATATTTATTTTTTTCGAGGAATGTTAAACTTTTAATATACCTCATTTCTTTTATATATTGTTATTTTTATATCTTTATTTTTGTTGATATTTTGGGGAAAACGTATTCAATAAATATTGTTATAGTATTATTGATTTGTATGTATATTTAATTTCCTTTCATGGATATTATGCCTTGTGGGTACGTATGAAATATTTTATACAAAAATGGCTTGACAAGCTATTATTTTTTTAAATAGTATAATTAACGCTGTACAGTTTTAAGGATAATATATGGAAATTTGTATAAAGTTCGATTAAATATATTGTTAGTACGAAGTTCAGGTTTAACATCGAGCGACCCTTGTACTACTTCTGTTAACTTATTGATACAAAGTTACACATCCTCAAGGATGGATCGTTCGATCTAAATGGAACGGAATATTAATTTATCTATCCAAGAGGAACTTGTACTTGGTACTTATCTTATTATAAATTTCAAATTAATTGCGTTAACACCTTCCGGGCCCATTTAAATATTGTTTCAAATATGAATATTGGATATCATTTTATTGACGCTGGCGCCTTGGGATAATGATCCGGGACAAAGTAACGTAGCTTCAAATGGATGTGGTAATGTCGAATGATAATGTGGAGAAGTTAGAGAGTATATTGATTATAAAGATTATAGTTGTAAACTTTGATATTATAAAATGCAAATTAATTACGTGCAATTAATAATAATCTAACCCTAATAAAAGATTTTCAAAAACACGAATATTTTGAAAATTAAATATATATTTAAAGTGATCAATATCAATAACTAAAATATTGCTATGAATAGTGGTTTGTTGCTTTTAATTGTGCCACCACCCACAACTAAACTTCCCAACTAGGATACTCAGCCGGTTGATTTCAAAAAAATATGGAGCTTCTTACTTCTCAGGGTTCCAAAAAGGAAATACGTGGTCTTCTACAAAATTTTTAAGGCGCCAGTAAAAGTTCTCAATAATGTATATTTATATTTTCTGAGTTACTTATATTTTCCGAGTTACTTATTTTCAATAAAACAGTAGTAAAGGTATTAGATATTAAACGAGCACAGGATAAAATTTAAATGAATATTTAATACAAAAAAAAAAACTATCTTTATAAAGTATAAAGATATAGTATTAACAATATATTTGAGGTAAAATATATCCACTGTAAATTGATAGCTAAGTGGATTAAAAAACTTCCTCTAATGACTTCCGATCAAACTTATTTAATAAATAATAAAGTTTATTTTTAACTTTCTCCCGAGAGAACCACACTGTATAATAAAATTTAATACACGACCAAATCTACGCATGTGCAAACATCAAACACATGAAAAAATACCCTTGACTTCCAAACGAACAAAATTTTACAATTATAATAATTATTATAGAAATGTTAATAATATTCTTTATTATTTTTCTTTCTAATAATAAATCTCTTAAATAACAATATTAAATATAATATAAATATTCTTATAATTTTAACTTACGTTTTCTGAATTCATAAAAACTTACAAAATTACTGGAGACAAAGAAAAGGTGCATTTTACTTTTTATACAACAAAATTTAAAACGAGAAATATATCTCTATAACTCTACAACATCAATCAAAACACTTTTCAAACAATTAACCGATAATTAATTATATATATTTAATTATATATTATTCAAAGCCACCTTTCTAGTACGGGATATTAAACTGGTCTCCTCCTCAATATCACCCGCTATCGCTTTCACATAAAGACGACATTCAAAAATAAAGTTTTTGCATACGCACATTTTATCTAAATAAATCGGATATACACAGATATCCACAAATAATGTACATTCATTTTAAATAAATTTTTAAATGTTATTTAGGGAAAAATCCATAACAATATGTAATAGAGACGCAACAAAATCACCGATGGCTTGCAGAGTATACGAGGTGTGGCACTTAATTCCTGGATTGTTACAAAATACAAGAACACAATTGATAATAATACAAAAAATATTTGTAATTTCCATTCACGTTAATACACTTATTGCAACGTTATAGAAGTTTTCGAAAACAATCAACGAATACATTTTAAGAAATGGTGTTAAATTTAGCGATTACATTTTTCTGAATATCTTCTACGTCCCGAAATCGTTTCCTTTTGAGGACAGTTTTCACTGTAGAAAAGAGGAAAAAATCCACCGATGCCAGATCCGGTTAATAGGGTGGTTGATTAATATCAACAACTCCTGCTTTCGCGAAAAATCCCCTTACAATTAGTGAAGAATGAGACGCTGAATTGTCATGTAACAAGAATAAACTACCCTTTTCTCGTTATTGTGGTCGCACTCGAGAAAAGCGCGTTAGTAGTCTCTCCATCACTTCAAGGTAGTATGCATCAATAACCAATTGTCCTTCCGGTAATTTTTTTATGGATTATACCCTGATTAACGAAAAACGTAGTCAGCATGGTTTTGGTTCTGAATTTTTCCAAACGAAATTTTTTGGGTTTCGGTGATGTTTTTCCAACCCACTGCATGCTCCGACGCTTCGTCTCAGGGACGTACTGAAATACCCATGATTCATCACTAGTGACAATGCAGTTAAGAAAATTTTCATTGTCGCGACAATTCTGAACAAAGTCTTCGCACGATGCAACTCCTCTCTGTTTTTGCTCATCCGTAAGATGGCGTGGCACGAAGTTTGCAGAAATCTTCCTCTCTCAAATTTTCATTCAATATTTGTCGAATCGTTTCCTTATTCAAGCTTAACTTTTCTGCCATCATTCGAAAGGTCATTCGTCGATCTCGTACGCACTTTTGCGATTGTATTTGCATTTCGACAGACCGACGGCCGTCCAATTCTAGCGTCATCTGGTACACTACCACGTCCTTCTTTAAATCGATTAAACCACTCAAATACAGTAGAATGATTTTAGGTGTTATCACCGTACATAGATTTCAACATGCAAAATTTAATATTTACTCATTGCTCTATTACGACTACCAGAAGCACGACGTACGCGTTGGCGTCCTACTCAGAAGCTAACAGCTGCTTTATCTTCGCTTGACCGGCATCTACTGGTGACACTAATACTGTTTTATTTTTGGTTCTATGTTAAGTATTTCACGTATAAGTACAATAACTTTTCAACTTTGAAAGATTTATTTTTTAGACATTTCTACTACAGAATGGAGTGTTTAACTGTATAAGAAAAAATTGAAATGGTTCTGGTGTATAATGAAGCTGACAGAAGTCTTGATAATGCTGTTCATTCTTACGCTCAGCGTTTTCCGGGTAGGATTCGGTCACGTACTTCATTTTACCGTACCATCAAATAATTCACTACTGATGGAAGTGTTCAACCGAAAAAAGGACCTGTTGAGCAACAGTCACCGGAGAAAATAATGAAGTCGCTCTATTAGCTACAGTGGCTATTAATCCTCATGTTAGCACAAGAGAAATATCTCTTGATTCTGGATTTCCATACCAGTTCTGGGAAAATTTTAAAATCTCACAACTATTATCCATATCGCGTGTCTTTACATCAAGATCTTCATGGCATTGATTTCCAGAATCGAGAAATTTTTTTTAGGTGGGCATGTGAACAATTACAATAAACCGCCAATTTTTTTCGTTACGTGTTGTTTTTCGACGAGGCGTCTTTCACAAGCCACGGAACGGTTAATCGACGCAACGCACATTATTGGAAAATTCAAAATCCGCATTGACTTCGCCAAGTTGAACATCAGCGCCCTTGGACTGTCAACGTGTGCTGTGGAATAGTTGGGAACAAAGTCATTAGTCCCCACATTACTGAAGGCCACTTGAATGACGAAATGTACCGAGACATTTTGGAAAATGAACTGCCAGTACTACTTGTAGACGTTTGCTTAGAAGTGCGACAGAACATGTAGTTTCAACATGATGGTTGTCCAGCACACTATTCGGTGGTAGCACGTGAAGTACTGGTTCGTAATATCAACGGTCGTTGGATCTGTAGAGCTGGTTGAGTAAATTGGCCTGCTACATCATCAGATCTTACTTCTCCAGATTTCGTTTTATGGGGTTATCTCAAATGCGAAGTATACAATCAAGCACCAACAACACGTGAAAATACAATTGAGCGAAAATACACTTCTCAGTTGTCTACATTCATTTGAAATGCGGATCAACTGTAAAATCACATTCTTAGGTAAATGAGATTTTGTCAGTTGTAGAAATTAATACAACAAATTATAGCAACAATTGCATGTAATATGAGAATTCAATAGTTATTAATTCTCTTGCATATGAAGTTCGTCATATATATATATATATATATATATATGTATATATATATATATATATATATATATATATATATATATATACAGGGCGTTTCGAAAGTAATCTTAGATTTTGTTGTGGGCGATTCGTCATTCAATTTTAAGACGAAAAATTCCTATAAACATGTGTGATAGGTTTTGTCGTTAATGATATAAAAGTTATTTTATCTTTTTCTTGTAATAAACGAGCTCTGACAGTAAGTGAAATTTATTTCCATAATAATTTTTTGTTAGTGACGCTAATGGTTTCGAAAACTAAGAAGAAAGATCATGTTTATTGTAAGTGGCCTTCGAAATGTTGACAATTACTATCAAACCTAAAAAACAACGCATCATTCTAATTTCGTTGTAGTACTAGTTCTGCTTTCGTTTGTGTTCAGTTTAGACTTTTTAACTATGCCTGCGTTTACTAACATTGAAATGGCTAAGATGCATTTTTTGTATGGATTAGCAGATGGTAATGCCTTAGTGGCTAGACATACGTATGCTCTGTGCTACCCAAATAACCGCTTACCATGTTCTGAAACGTTTACTAAACCGCATCTTCGTTTACAGAAACTGGAAGTTTTGCAAGATCAAGGGATTATTGGACGACCTAGAAATGCGAGAACTCCACACTTGAAGATGAGGCTCTTCAAATTATTGACGAACATCCAGAAACGAGTACCAGAAAAATTGCTCAACAAATGTTAGTCACAAAACTGTTTGGAATACTCTAAAAGAAAATTTATTGCATCCATATCATATTCAAGTGTTCAAGATTTGCTACCATATGACTATTCGCTAAGTATGCAGTATTGCCAATGGTTATTAAGAAAAATTGCAAACAATCCCAATTTTGCTGCCACTGTATTGTTTACAGATGAAGCCAACTTCTCAAGACATAGTATTATGAATTTTTATAACAACCATAAGTGGGCTGATGAAAATATACATGCTATAGTTTCAGCACGATTCCAACAAACTTTTTCGGTCAATGTTTGGATTGATATTATAGACAAATATTTAATAGAACCATTTTGCCTTCCTCAACGATTGAATGGTGAAATATATCTTCATTAACTAGAAAATGAGCTTCCTGTTCTTTTGGAAGATGTATTTCTCATAATTTGAAGGCGTATGTGGTTCTGCATGACGGTGCACCTCCACATTTTGCATTAACCGTACGAGAGTTTTTAAATAAGGTTTATTCAAATAGTTGGATAGGACGAGGATCTCCACACTCATGATTAAAGACGCCAGACTATGTGCCCCAGCAGTAGCGTTGCGTGGAGAGTTTAGCAGAATAACAGTGCGCTTACTTAAAAATAAATATATCGAATCCCTATACAAAACGTTAAGAAAAAACATAAATAACTTACCCAACATGTTTACATTGTTGCAAAAAATGCGGATGTGCGCGATAAAAAAACTGCACCATAATATATGTTTCTGTATTAGTCTCGGAAAGGTTCGTACGTAGCGACGTATATATATGTTTATATACAGAGAAGGATTGTTCGACGTTGAGAGATGTTATATTTGCATAGTTAAAGCGCTCTTTGTATCTGTACAACGGATCTTCAGTATTGGTAAAAAGTTGCCCTAATTTTGTAAAATCTACATTTTTATCTAATACACTGTTAAATTTTTCACGGACACAATCACTTTTTTCATCTTCAAGGATATGCAGCACTAGTTTTACGTGGTCAATAATTGCTAATGAGTCCGATAAGGACAGCGCAGTGTTCTGTAAATTTTTTATTGCGTCCAGTATTGGAACGTAACTGTCGTAAATAATTTTTAAATTTGCTGCAACTTGAGGATTGTTAAATTGAACCTGGCTGAGCCGGATTGCAGCTGCTTCTTTGGCATCTAGTTTTAAAATCACTGATTTAATTTTTTCAAAATGTTTATAATAATTTATTATAAACATTTATAGATTTATAGATTTTACAAAATTAGAGCAACTTTTTACCAATACTGAAGATCCGTTGTACAGATACAAAGAGCGCTTTAACTATGCAAATATAACATCTCTCAACGTCGAACAATCCTTCTCTGTATATAAACATATATATACGTCGCTACGTACGAACCTTTCCGAGACTAATACAGAAACATATATTATGGTGCAGTTTTTTCATCGCGCACATCCGCATTTTTTTGCAACAATGTAAACATGTTGGGTAAGTTATTTATGTTTTTTCTTAACGTTTTGTATAGGGATTCGATATATTTATTTTTAAGTAAGCGCACTGTTATTCTGCTAAACTCTCCACGCAACGCTACTGCTGGGGCACATAGTCTGGCGTCTTTACTCATGATCCCCAAAGTTACCTGGCCACAATGCTCTGAATTTTTGTGTGTGGGGATATTTAAAATCATTTATACATTTTAGAAGATCTTTAAAATCGCATCATAGTAGGCTGTAATGTTATTCGCAACTGGAATTTTCGAAAGGGTTCGGCAATCCACTAGACGTCGATTGGAAGTTTACATTTTAGAGGTGCACATTTTGAACATCTCTGAAATGTACTACTTTTATGTTTTATTTGGCGCAATGTTATTGCTTCTATTAAAATAATAAAAACATTGAGCACCTTGTATCTCATTAACGACAAAACTTACCACACATGTTTATAGGAACTTTTCGTCTTAAAATTGAATGACGAACCGCCTACAACAAAATTTTTAGATTATTTTCGAAACAGCCTGTATATAAACAGATTGGAAGTGATCGAATATAAATTTTCAAAAAGATTTATTTTATTTAAAAGCTGAGGGTAAGAATGTCTACGAACCTGAGAGAGTTCCATATTTTTTTTTTCATCAGCTTTTAAACATGGGGATTTTTCTCGCACAACAAAGTAATTTTGATTTTTGAACGTGTAGTAATTATAAGCATCTTTCAACTTCCCAATATTATATTTTAGGTAAAAGGGATTCTATTCAGAAGAAATAAAATTATTTTCTTTAAAAATTCTAATAGAAATTTCCAGAACAGCCTTGGTATGCATTATGTTCCATATACTTCGTGTTTATTTAATATTTACAGTTAAGTATTTACTGTATTTCTTTTTCGTTCGTAACATTATGATCTCACTCAACGAAATAGTTAACTTTGCAATTTTTACTACATTTATATATACGTACATATTTCGCAAAATTGCTATTCGATGTGTCTTCTTCTTTTTATAGAAAAGAGAGAAAATCAATTCGCAACGCCAATGTATTAGTAGGTGGTCCAATTCAGTTGTATTGGATTATTTGAAGTGGCTCATCGATGTGGAAAGGTTGACAAACCCTGTTTGTTGTAAGGACACGGACGTATAGTTTTTTTTTGGCACGTCCGAGATAGTTTCGTCTCGAAAGGATGTAGATAGTTTGTTTAATCTCTTCGTAGATGTAATTTAAATTCTGTGCGGCAACCGCTGAATTTCGTATTAGTTAGTTTGATTCGGAATTTGTGGGTTGAAGAGAATTACCGAACTATAAATTAATTTTGACGGTTCGGCAAATTAACTGTATGAAATTGCAATAGGAAAGAATGTGTTGGATTAGTACATTTCTTGGTATAACTTTTTATAATTAGGTAATTAGAAAACAAAATTAATTCCAAAAAAATAGTAATGAAAATATATCTGTGAAATATTAAACTCTAATTGACTGAGTCTTTACTTGATTCAAATCGATTTTTGTCTTGAAAGGAAATAAACAAATAATCTGTTTAGATTTAACTATATTTTAAAAACCACAACAGCTATTTTGCTACAAAGTAGCTTCCTCACGTGGAGATATTACATTAACTAAAACGTACAACTTTCAACTCTTGTCTATAACAAATACAAATTCCTAAAACTACAGTACAATCCCGATTATCCGAATCGCGATTTTCCGAAATCCGGTTTAACCGAAACAAACTATTTAAAAACAAAAATCCCGATTAACCGAAAAAATTCGCATTATACGAAACGCGTCTGGGATTCACCTATACTGGTGGTTCCCCTCGGGGTTTCACGACAATACGACAGTCTAAAATGCGAATTGTTTTGGTTAGCCGACAGAGTGTTACAAGTACATATATATTAACGTCTGTTATTATCGCAAAATGAGTAGTTTTATTCTCAAATATTTTACAAAATGCAGTGTCAGAGCAATAAACGTAAAACGCGTTGTTATCAGCTTGCAGGAAAAACTTAAAGCGGTTCGACGATTAGATAATGGTGAATTGCTTAAAAATATAGCAAAGAATTTAGGCGTAGGCGTAAGTACGGTTGCAGAATGGAGAAAAAATCGCGAAAAACTTGAAAAATGGTGTAGTGTTTTGTCATCGCCGACCCCGGCACGAAAAAGTATGAAAAGAGGTGAATACGAAAAAGTGGATGATTCTTTATTTTTATGCTTTACACAGAATCGAGAACGTGGAATACCAATTTCGGGGACCATTTTAAAACAAGAAGCAGTGAGTTTAAGCGAAGAATTGCCGGTCATTGAAGCGCCTGAAAGTTTTTCTGCAAGTGATGGATGGCTAGACCGATGGAAAAAAAGACATGGTGTACGTCAACTGAAAGTTTGTGGGGAAAAGTTGTCTGCCGATGTATCTGCCGCGAAAAAATTTGCAGAGAATTTTATGGAACTTATGAAAGAAAATGATTTACAACCAGACCAGATCTACAATTGTGACGAAACCGGCTTGAATTACAAAATGTTGCCCTCAAGTACCTTAGATTCAAAAACGGAAGCTGGAGCACCTGGTTATAAACGTAGCAAAGAACGTATAACTGTTCTTGCATGCGTTAATGCTTCTGGGAGACACAAACTTCCATTATTATGTATCGGTAAGTCAGCAAAACCACGAGTCTTCAAGAATATTCGTCCCAATGCTTTTCCTGTTTTGTATAAAAATAAAAAAAAAGGCTGGATGAATGCAAATCTATTCAAAAATTGGTTTTTTGAAGATTTCGTACCAAAAGTAGAGTCTTTTTTAAAATAGCACGGATACCCCAGAAAATGTGTTTTGTTACTAGACAATGCTCATACTCACCCAAACGCGGAGCAACTTGAAAGTGGGGAAATAAAAGCAATGTTTTTGCCTCCTGCTGTAACTTCTCTCATTCAGCCCATTGATCAGGGTGTGGTGGAAAATTTAAAACGTAATTACAGGCGTTTGCTATTGGAGCATATTATGGAAGAAGTAGATGAGGGTGCCAATCTCACTGAATGTCTAAAGAAGTTAAACTTGAAAAATGTTGTATATTGGATAGCTTCAGCTTGGAATCAAGTAAAAGGTAGAACCCTGGAAAAATCTTGGTCAAAATTGATTCAACACGAGGAGGGACGTATCACAGAAGCAGAGTCCGACCATGAAGAAAGTTTACAGCAAATTTTCGAAAATACCAGGATGTGAAAATGTTACGGAAACAGAAGTTAATGAATGGTTAAACAGTGATAATGTAGAAGATGAAATGACTGACCAAGAATTAATTGAAAGTGTTTGCAAAAATGCTAATGAAATAAGCAGTGATGACGATGACGAAATAGAATGCACTGACAATATTCCAGTAAAAATGTCACATTCAGGACTAGAAGCCTTGGAGAAAGCGTTAACTTATGTAGAACAACAAGAAAATGCAACTGCCGCGGATGTTCTTTTTATAAAACGTTGGAGAGACATTGCGGCCAAAAACAGAAGTAGTGCTAAACGAGTGCAGTTAAAAATTACCTCATTTTTAAACAGTAAAGTGTAGAATGGTATATATATCTTATATTTTACGTTGCATTTAACATGTCTTTTATGAATGTACATATTGCTATGGATTTTCCATGGACAAGTAAGGAAAAAAATTGAACAAGTAGTGAACTCTGTACTAGGGACAATTCATAAAAAAAAAATTAGTTATTTCACTTGTATATTTATTTATTTCAGATGAAAATTGATATATATAATGTTTTATAGATAAAATATATAATGTATGAAATTATGATTAGCCCTCGTATGTTTAGGTGGACCAAGGAATTGAATTTGCCGCTTTTTCGGATATTGTATTTGATAAAATGTATTGTCTGTATATATTTTGATTTGATAGATGGTAGGGATAGCCAGGCGGATATGTAGAATTTTTCATTTTTGTTTTAGAGGTATCTTGACTGTTAAAGTGTTTAGTTTAAAGAATAAAATAATCAATTTTGTTCTTTGTGTTATATAAAATCGGTCTGTATTTTGTTTTGCATTTAGTGTAAGGTGCAAGTAAATCTTAATTCGATTTTTGCGAAGTTTTTTTTTAATATTTATTTGAAATTTTGTGAAAAAAGATGCCTCTCGTGTATTTTATAAAATCGCACAAAAATTTAATGTAAGTTGATAAAAATTATTGTGTTTATATATTTGATATCAAGATTAATTTTTTTGTTATAAATTTATCTATTTATTGTAATAATTATATGTTTGAAAGTAGTATATGGATATTAGTGAAAATTGACATGTTTTTTGTAAGGGAAGTTGTTTTTTCTTAAAATTATATTTCGAGAACATTTTTTGAATTCAAGGTTGGAGGAATTGTAGTGGGGATTGACCTTGTCATGTTATTTGGTGCATGAAAATTTCAACTAGCGTGAGTTTTGAAAACTAATTTGTTTTTGATATTTGTTTGAAGGGGTCACAGTAGAGGTTAAACTTGACAGATTTCACTAATATTTATTAGTTTTATATTTGATCGTGTTTCACAAGAGGTTTTTCTCTGTGTGCGAGTCAATATTCACAAAGAGTGTTTCCTCATTGCTACTGTTTAATGACGCTTTAGCACCCTATACACTTTGTAGAGGGATTTTTATTTTTTTTTATTTTTAATATATCAATGTAAAGGGAAAATGTGTGTATAATTTATCTGACACCTTGTGTTTTATTTTTGATATAACCTACATCCGCGAGGATCGACCCAGAGACGTAAGCTCAAGGATTCTACTAGACTGAATAGCCGGCAAAAATAAGCTGTAGTGTGAATTAAAATTAAATAAAGCAATTTCAAAGTAAATTCCACTGCACAATTTTGGCGCCCAACGTGGGGCGAATGAAGATAAACAAATAATTTGGAAATGCAAGATAATTTATAAATTTGGAGAGTATAAAGTGTCACGTGAATATAACAAAATTAAAAGAGTTATATTGAAGAAATAATAAACAATAACAAGCAGAATGGAGGATATTCCGAATGTAAACGAATGGAGACAGCCACCATTAATTGGCAGTCAAGAATCATTAGAAGGTGCGAGTGCAGGTATAAGTAATCTCAATATAAATCCCATACATGAAGCAGGACAGGAAGGAGGTGACAGTAGAGGGATGATGGATATAATGCACGTTATGATGAAAACGATATGGGAAATGAAACAACAAATGAATATGATACAACAACAACAAACGAATATGATACAACAAAATCATAATGAAATGAAACAACAAACGAATATGATACAACAAAATCATAATGAAACGAAACAACAAATGAATATGATGGAACAACGATAAGTAGATATGGAGAGAAAATTGGAAGAGATAGTAGATCAAATGGTGCCTATAAATAGCAGTAAACAAACAGATAAAGACATAATAGATGAATCACTTCCGTTAACAAATGAAAATAACATACCACAAAACACTGTTAGCATAGATCAATTTTTAGAAGAAAAGGAAAAGAGAGAATGGCAGGGACAGAAACTAACGTATATGCAGAAACAAATTGAACAAGTGAGAAAAGAGAAGAGTGAAGAGAGGGTACCTGTGTTCATCCCTGTAACAGTACAAAATGAACCATTGCCGAAATTTTATGGAATGGCGAATACAAATCCCATGGGTTTTCTAAAAAAATTAAAGGAAAGTCTAGAGGATGTGCCAGGGGACCAAAAGAAGCTCCAGAAAATAGGGAACTGTTTCAAGGACGATGCAATGACCTGGTGGGACATGATCTCGGATGAGGTGAAGACGATGGAGGAGTTCGAGGTCAGATTTACCAGCCAATTCTGGGGAACAACAAGACAAACAAGGGTAAGAAATGATTTATTAGTTGGTAGATATAATAATAATAGTAATGAGTCACGAGCGTCGTATGTTATGAGGAGACACTCAATTTTAAAATATTTGCAACCAAAAATCACTGATAGAGATTTAATATGCCAATTAAGTACTCATTTTGATGCACAAATTAGTCAGGCAGTAGCCATTCAAAATATAAATGACATGCAACAATTTATTGAACTTTTGAAAAGATTAGATGACGTGGAATATGGTAAAAGATATCAGAATAATTATATAGATCGTAGTATTAATAGATCGTCATATGCTAGAATAGAAAATAATAATAATAATAAATATTCAAGTCCTCAGCGAGTAAATAACTATAGTAATAGAAATAATCGAATGGCTTCACCAGGTCGGATAGATGATAATCATAGTAAAGAAATAAGAAAGGAAAATTTAACAGAAGTTAAAAACTATACAGGGACACGTCCTAAAGATAGTCGATGTAATTTTAATTTAGAAACGAAAGATAAACAGGGGAAAGTAGAATTAGCATGTAGTAAGGATTTTTAATAAAACCAACCAAAAAGAATGAATGTAATGCATTGTATGAACAGTCGAAATACGCAATAAACACGGTTTTACCACATATAAAAATAAAAATAAATGATAAAGAGTTAAGTTGTTTAATTGATTCAAGAAGTGAAACGTCATTTTTAGATGAGAATGTGATTGAATGTTTGATTAAAAGTAATGTGGGGAAATATATGCCCACGAGTAAAATAACAATAGTAACAGCTACAAAGAAAATTTTAACAGTAGTGAATAAAATTTTTATTGTTGAATTCATGATAGACAATAACAAGTTCTTGGGAGAATTTATAGTATTAAAAGGATTAGGAAGGGATGGAATACTAGGAGTAGATTTATTAGATAAGATTAATGCAATAATAAATATACAAAAAAGGGATATAATAATTAATAATACGAAAGTCGAATGGATTAAGGAGTGTGAAGAGGATGGTGAAAAAATTATTAATAATATAGAAGAAGAGGATTTTGAAGAAAAGGAGGTTATGATGATGGAAGATATGGGTAAGGAAGAAAATGGAGAAGTGGAGTTCCCTGAAGATATAGATATGATGAAATTGGACTGCAGAGAGGATAAGGAAGTAGAAATAAAATATTTAATTAAAAAGAATATAGATTTAGTCAATAAATTTCCTAGTATCGCCAGAAATTACCAACATTCCTTAGAGGTAGATGAGACAAGACCATTTAAGGTGAAAAATTATCCCATTCCTAAAAATATTCAATCACAAGTAAATGATGAAATCAAGAGGATGCTGAGAGATGGTGTTATTGAAACTGGTAAAACGCGTTATGTTAATCCATTAGTAGTTGTAAAAAAGAAATCAGGAGACATTCGATTATGTCTAGATGCACGTCGACTGAATGAAAGAACAAAGCCTCAGTTTGAGACGCCTATTACGATAGAACCATTATTGGCGAAATGTTACAATGCAAGAATATATAGTAAATTGGACTTAAAAAGTGCTTTTTGGTTGGTTCCATTAGAAAAGGAGTCCAGAAAGTATTGCGGATTTATGGTAGATGGACGAGTATATCAATTTAGGACTGTACCATATGGGTTAAGCAGTTCGGCAGCAGCTTTAATTAGAGCAATGCAACAAATTTTAGAACCTTATGAAGAGTTTGTGGTTCATTACGTGGACGATATTTTAATATACAGCAGGGATGAGCAGGAGCACTCACAACATTTAGAGAAGATCATGGAAGTATTAGCCAGAGAAGGGTTAAAGGTAAATTTGAGTAAATGTGAATTTTATAAGAAAGAAATTAAATTTTTGGGGTATAATATAAGTACTAAATATATAAGTGTAGATGAGAGTAGATTGGAACTCATTAAGAAGTATCCTCTACCAAAGAATATAAGAATGTTGAGAGGATTTTTAGGCATGGTTAACTATTATAAACGTTTTGTACCATACCTGGCACGTATTAGTGTTCCTTTGTATGAAATGCTTAAAAAGAATGAAAAGTTTAAATGGACAGAATTAAGAATGAATGCATTTGAGGAGCTAAAGAAAGAGTTTTATAATCAATTAAAATTAATATTACCAGATTTTAATAAACAGTTTGTTTTAAGAGTAGATGCTAGTGATGTCGCTATAAGCGGAGTTTTAATTCAAATAGATGACGAAGGGATAGAACAACCGATATGTTTTATCTCTCGTATTTTGAAAAGCTATGAGGTTAAATATACCATAAGTGAAAAAGAAATGTTGGCTGTGGTACACGCGATTCAAAAGCTCAAATATTATTTATTGGGAAAAAACTTTGTTGTGGAGACAGATCATGCTGCCTTGACATCACTTTTGAATACACGTTTTAAAAATAATAGAGTGTATCGATGGTCACTATTGTTGTCAGAGTATACTTTTGAAATAAAGCATATTAAAGGCGTTCTAAATGTTTCTGCCGATGCGTTGTCACGAATGTACAACAGTAAAAGTAAATTTCATTACGTAGAGTTGAATGAATATAATAGACACTCTGCTACGGGGAATTATGAATTTGAGATGATCCTTCAGGTCCAGCGAGATGAAAGATTTAATATAATAAGGGAACAATTAAATACTAAAGATAATTATAAAAATTTTGTTATGAAAGAGGGGTTGATTATGAAAGTGATTAGGGAAATAAGTTATATTGCTGTAAATGATGCGTATGCAAGGCAAACGATGTTACAAATTCATGAAAGTTTGGGACATATAGGGGGATATAAAGTATGGTTGGTGTTTAGAGAGGCGTTTTATGCTAAAAAAGATCGCATAATCGCTAAAGATGTGGTCAGAAATTGCATTACTTGTCGGTTGGGCAAACATAAGAATAGAACCTGTCAGTATGAGGTAAAGAGTATAATTACTCATGAAAAATTAGAATTGGTAGCTATAGATTATTTAGGGAATCTTATTCCAGGAGAATTTGAATATAAAAATATTCTAGTAATGGTTGATGTATTTTCAAAGTTTGTTAAATTCTTTCCCACTTCGCAATATAATACAGATACTTCTATACAATGTATTGACTCATGGATTATGCGTCAAGGGAAAATGAATAGAATATTAGCTGATAATGCTTCGTATTTTAATAATGATAGATTTAAGACTGCTTTACATGATCGTAATATTGAAATTTCTTTCTCTTCCATACGTCATCCATGCGGGAATCCATGTGAGAGATACATTCAGGAAATAATAAAGTTTCTAAGGATCAAAACCTACGAAAATCATGCAGGATGGGTTGCTCATGTCCAAGATGTCGAAGATAACATCAACAACACACCCAATACTGTCACACTGGAATGTCCTGCGACTGTGATGTTTGGGACGAAACCTGTCAGACCCTGGAACACACAAAATGAAAGGGTTGACAACCTGGTACAGTTAAAAAACCAAGTTGCACAAAGAATAACAATAAACGCACAGAAATATCTAAATAAACAAAATGAGCAGATTACGACGAGAACGAGATTTGATATTGGAGATGTGGTGATTGTAAAAAGTTATCGTTTGGGTAGAAGAGATCAAGGTAAATGTCAGAAGCTTGATCTGCCATATACAGGACCTTATCGGATATCGAGATGCTTCAATAATGTGACGTATGAGCTGCATTCGATGGATGGACGTAAGAAAAAAGGACGATATCACATCAGTGCATTGCATCCGTTTATCACACTACAGCATCAGAACGACGTGGATCCTGTTCAACACTAATACAACAAGTTAGTGCCGGGAACCAAGACAGGGTGCGGTACTGTCTCGAGTGCTGTGCTGAAGATTATCCTTGAAAAAAGCTCAGTGATGTTCTGACTTTGTTCTTGGATAACTTCGGGGAATCATGCTATGGATTTTCCATGGACAAGTAAGGAAAAAAATTGAACAAGTAGTGAACTCTGTACTAGGGACAATTCATAAAAAAAAATTAGTTATTTCACTTGTATATTTATTTATTTCAGATGAAAATTGATATATATAATGTTTTATAGATAAAATATATAATGTATGAAATTATGATTAGCCCTCGTATGTTTAGGTGGACCAAGGAATTGAATTTGCCGCTTTTTCGGATATTGTATTTGATAAAATGTATTGTCTGTATATATTTTGATTTGATAGATGGTAGGGATAGCCAGGCGGATATGTAGAATTTTTCATTTTTGTTTTAGAGGTATCTTGACTGTTAAAGTGTTTAGTTTAAAGAATAAAATAATCAATTTTGTTCTTTGTGTTATATAAAATCGGTCTGTATTTTGTTTTGCATTTAGTGTAAGGTGCAAGTAAATCTTAATTCGATTTTTGCGAAGTTTTTTTTTAATATTTATTTGAAATTTTGTGAAAAAAGATGCCTCTCGTGTATTTGATAAAATCGCACAAAAATTTAATGTAAGTTGATAAAAATTATTGTGTTTATATATTTGATATCAGGATTAATTTTTTTGTTATAAATTTATCTATTTATTGTAATAATTATATGTTTGAAAGTAGTATATGGATATTAGTGAAAATTGACATGTTTTTTGTAAGGGAAGTTGTTTTTTCTTAAAATTATATTTCGAGAACATTTTTTGAATTCAAGGTTGGAGGAATTGTAGTGGGGATTGACCTTGTCATGTTATTTGGTGCATGAAAATTTCAACTAGCGTGAGTTTTGAAAACTAATTTGTTTTTGATATTTGTTTGAAGGGGTCACAGTAGAGGTTAAACTTGACAGATTTCACTAATATTTATTAGTTTTATATTTGATCGTGTTTCACAAGAGGTTTTTCTCTGTGTGCGAGTCAATATTCACAAAGAGTGTTTCCTCATTGCTACTGTTTAATGACGCTTTAGCACCCTATACACTTTGTAGAGGGATTTTTCTTTTTTTTTATTTTTAATATATCAATGTAAAGGGAAAATGTGTGTATAATTTATCTGACACCTTGTGTTTTATTTTTGATATAACCTACATCCGCGAGGATCGACCCAGAGACGTAAGCTCAAGGATTCTACTAGACTGAATAGCCGGCAAAAATAAGCTGTAGTGTGAATTAAAATTAAATAAAGCAATTTCAAAGTAAATTCCACTGCAATATGTATGTACATACATATTTAGGCATTTATGTACATATTATGTTAAAAAAAATTAAGTAATAAAAATTAAACAAATTATTTGTTGATGTTTATTTTTAAATTAATACATAAATTCAAGTAAAATATTTCATAAATGTTTTTAAGTCGATCTAATAATTTACGTATCCTAAACTCCTATTTTCCAAAAAAAAATTCGGATTAACCGAAATTTTGATTATCCGAAATCACTTTGGTCCACATTATTTCGGATAATCGAGACTGTACTGTATTAACTTTAAATATGATTTCTAAAGCCTAATGGTATCTATTATCAACATCACGTAAATAAACTAGAGAGCAAAAGTATTCGGCAACCTAACAGCCTTAATTTTAAAAGAATAAAGAGCATGCTTTTTTGCATTTGTGAAGTAGCGCATTGGCATCGTTTCGAAGCCCGATTATTGCTCTCTCAATTGATACCAAATTAATCTTTGGTTAGCTCTTGTTTATCGTGCTAACAAAATTGTTGTTATCGTAGTCAGAATAAGTAAGACGAAAAAAAAATTTTAAATCGTTTATTATTAACGGAATAAAAACAAGTTTCAATAAATGCGGTTAACTTAATACTTTGTATAATAATAATAATAATAATAATAATAATAATATATTTATTTGTTCAAAATTATACAAGTGTATAGAACTCATCAAGTATATACGTAAATATATAAAAACAAAATAAAACGTGACACAGACACCATATTAAAATTTTTTGGAATAAAATCCATTCAAAGAATAAAAATATTGTACATATAAAAAATTTTATAATGTTTTCTTGAAGCACTTTTCCCGGCTCAAGTCCTTAATGTACTTTGGGAGGGTATACGTAAATTGCACGCCAAACCCCCAGGTCAATGTAATCCTACAGGTATTTTGCACTCCGGTTTCTTCATTGCCCATAAATCTGGCCGGTAAATTGCACTCTAAATATGAATGAATTTTCTATCATATTTTATTCCTACACATATAGTTAAAAATCCAACATAAAAATACATATATAAAAATATAGTCACTAAATTTTACAGAAAAAAAAGGAATATAGTTTATTACAAAATACATACAATAGATGTGTGAAATACTATGATACATAGAAATGATCATGTAGTTATCCTTTGGGAGCACTATGGTAAGATATAACTTTTAAGAAGGTATGTCTCTGTATCTCTCCGCTTACGGATAATGAGTATGCAAATGATTAGAGTGCAAGAGTGCATTTTACATGTGGGATTAGGGCGCCGGATTTATAAGTAAAGCTCAAGCGGATTCAATAGCGTGCAAATTACCTGTGCCCCTTTGGGATATGATTATAAATATTTAAGACCTGACTAGTTGCGTTCTTTTGTACCCTGGTCAGAGTTGTTTGTGGCACCGCAAAATAGACACTTTCCGTCCCGCGAGTACTGTACTTGTGATTTAAAACATACCTGCCAAACGCACTGCTCATACCCCTTCTCCCACATAAAGTACACTCGAGAATGTAGAAACCGGTAAGCGTATGTATTTTTCTTGTTCCAAATATTTCTCGGCACGAGTCAGTAAGTCCCAACTTAAAAATTGCACGAAGACATTTCTTCTGCAGAATAAAAAGTCTTCCCACATCCACATTGGTCCCCCAGAAGACCAAACCATACCGCAACCGCGATTCCACGTAAGCTCGATACACACACAAACTGGCTTCACTGTTTACTGAGCCGGCGATATCCCTCAGGGCATAGTGAAATGGAGAAATCCTCCGAAATAAATAACGTATATGGGACTTCCAATTCAGTTGTGAATCGATCCTTATGCCGAGAAACATTACTTCGGGCGACGAGGCTAGTACACCGTCTCCAAAGTTTACAAGATTTTCCCGCTGAGAAACAGCGAAATAGATGATTTGGGTCTTGCCTACATTCAATTTAAGTTCGCTCACTCTGAACCATGCGCTCACAGAAGACAATGCCCGTGCAATGGTTTCCCTCAAGGCGTTTACCCCCCCCCCCTCCCTTGCCCCCTACCTCCTTGCTCCCTACCCCCTTGCCCTCTACCCCCTCTTGCACGTATAACAGCTTGCATACGGTTTGGCATGGATCTGATCAGCCCATGAACAACATCCTGAGGGATATTATCCTACTTTTCGTGCGCAATCTTTGTCAATTCCTGAAGCGTTGCTGGAGCTGAAACCCGTGATCGAATTCTTTTCTTGAGTACATCCCGTGTATGCTCAATCGGATTCATGTCCAGACTTCTGGCTGGCCACTCCATGACTCGTACACCAAGTTTGTTGAGGGAATTTTTAACAATCTCAGCTGTATGCAGCAGTGCATTATCCTGCATAAGTAAGCAATTATCGCCAATGAATCCAGCATAGGGGACAACGTACTCTTCTAAGACTTCATCGATATAGAGTTGAGCAGTTACACCGCCAAGGTTACCTGTGGGGAAATAGGCCAGTTCGGTTTTTCTATGAAGAGAAATGCCCCCAAAAACATGCACGAACCTCCGCCAAAAGCGACTTGCTCCACTATGCAGCACTCAGCAAATCGTTCTCCTTGACGACGATAGACTCTAGCTCTTCTATCGCTACCATATAGACAAATCTTAGTCTCGTCTGAAAAGAGCACAAAGCTCCATTGCTCCGACGTCCAGTTTACGTGTTCACAAGCAAAACGTAGCCACTCTGCACGATGCGCTGCCGTCAATTTTGGACCCGTTGCAGGTTTCCGACACCTTAGCCGATTTTCAAGAATTCTTCTTCTAATAGTCTAGCGACTTACTGTTGCCCCTCTGACCGTCTTGAAGTTCTTGTTTAAGCTGGACAGCAGTTAACATGCGATTTTGCAAGGAGGATCATCCCGTACTGTTGTTGCTCTTGTCTGCCATTTTTGCTCTGGTCACGTCTAAAAATCTTATAAAAACATTCTGAACAGTAGAACGATTCATGTTCAGTTACCGAGCTACAAATTGCCGAGTGTTACCAGCTTGAATCAGAGTAACAACTTGAGCTGTAATTTCAGGAGGTGCATTCATACTTTCACTAACTTTAATACTGTTAGAAGCAAGCTTGACTGATACTACTAAAGAATTTGCAAATGCTACGAGTTCAACTGTTTCATAGCGGTCTTGAAACAATACATCGTTTGAACCTGCAAATCATCCCACATACGGCACTACTAATAAAAGAAAGCTGGTGATTACTTGATAGTTAATGACAATTTCTTTTTAATAAAATTAGTTAAGATGTGTTTTTTCTATAAATTGAGTTATTAGTTAGTAATGTAGACGATGCATTTTAATATTAAATATTACTATTATTACTATATATATTACTATTAATTATAAAGTAAGGGACGGCTGAATACTTTTGCTCGAGTTTACTTAAAAAGGGGTGATTGGCGGATTAGGGAAAAACTGTGTTAATAACAAATGTAGATTTAAAAGATTAATTTCAAAATAATAAATACGAGGAATCCTCTTTATATTTCGGGAATAGGCGACGCTGGTGCTGCCATCTGACAACCGATGTCTCTATCATAAAGTTCGACATTGTTGACAGAACACTTATTCAGAACGTTTTTACGTACGGATGCTATTTGTGTTGTTTACAGTGACTTAAAAAAAATTCATTCCACCTTAAAAATGGAATTAACTCGTGAACATTTCTGTTCGATTACTTTTTACAACTTTTGGCGTGTATTATCACTAGAGAACGGATGCAATTTCCATAAAACGCAATCGGCAATTGGAATTGTGTATAACGTCGCTCAGTACTTCCCGGCGTAATTCAATGAAGTATTTGTTTGACTTACTCGGCCACCTGGTCTCGCAGCGATAACAATGGACAACCCAGCTATTGCATTCGGAGAATATAGTGTTTTCAGTGGTGTCGTGTACGTAGATAAAATAAATAAGTTTATCGTATTTCGTAAGAGAAATAGCACGTAAATTCCTTTTCTTTTCATTTAAGCAACATCTTCTAATTATTTTCACGTAAGTGTGCATAAAATTTCGTTATTTAATTTCGTTTATTTGGATCTAGAATATTCTTACTTTTTCAGACAATGGAAGAGCGTCGAGAATGGCATCGTGAAACAATGGCGAGTTGGATTGAGGGCCATACTGATTGTATGTACATTGCCAGTGATTCCGAAATTTATTGTGAAGTGTGTGAAATTGCAATAAATCAACCGTAAAACGTCACGTAGGATCGCTAAAGCCCGAAAAAACATTGAACCCGTTGGAATCTGACAATTTTAACGAAGAACTCTGTGAAACTTTTATTGCAGCTAATATTCCATTATTTAAATTGAACAATCCAATTTTGAAGACATTTCTGAAAAAATATACTGGTCGAAATGTTCCTGACGAATCAACTTTACGCAAATATTATGTTTCTAGGTGCTATACGACAACAGTAGAACGCATTAGAAGCAATCTTTTAAATCAATACATATGGATAAGCGCCGACGAAACGGTGGATACGTTAGGACGCTGTGTGGTAAATGTTGTAGCTGGTGTACTACATCCAACTATTCCCTATAACTCATATGTAATAGCAACAAGTGTTATAAATAGAGTTGAAGCGGAAACAGTTGCTGAAACCATTAAGGAGAATATGCAAAAAAGGCTTCATTCGGACGCCACGTACAAAGAAAAAATACTTTTATTGGTCAGTGATAGTGCTGCGTATATGTTAAAAACAGGCAGACTATTGAACAAAACATATCCTAATATGCTGCATATTACTTGTGTAGCACATGCTCTCCACAGAATATGTGAATACATCAGAGACACTTTTCCGGAAGTTGATAGATTTGTATCAGCTTTTAAAAAAGTTTTCAGAAAAGCACCATTGAGAGTAGCTCTTTTCAGGGAAAAATTTCCATCTCTGTCACTGCCTCCCACTCCGGTAATAACTAGATGGGAACATGGCTGGAAGCTACTAGCTATTATGCTGAGAATTTCGATAGTCTAAAACATTTCGTAACACTGCTAAAGGAGGATGCTAGAAGTATTGGTGAGTGCAAGGAGCTCACACAAATCCCCAATTTAAAAAATCAGTTGTACTTTCTTCACGAACACTTTGGAAAATTACCAAAACTAATCACTTATTTTGAAAATCGAAATCACAAATTAAATGAGCTGCACTTTCTTTCGTATCGAATGATAAAACCACGTCCTTAATTTTTTCAAAATGTTCATGATAGTAAAACCCCGCCCGTAACCATGTACCCCAACGTGTCAGAATCGGCTGTGGTGGCTCAGGGGTATGGGGACACAATTTGTGAAATTTCCGAATACATTTTGGAGATTTCAGGAATACTGCCTTTGTACTCGCTATTAAAGCATCTACCTCTGGATAACATCTACGAACCTGTTCTGCCACAAGGTCTAGAGCATGGAGTTTACAAGTAATATGTACCAAGTTAGGACAATATTTTCTAAGAGACCGGCCTACAGAACACATGGTTGCGGCACCATCGGTCATAAACATTAATACTTGGTCTTTCGAAAGTTTAAATTTTTCCAAAGTATCTAATAGGACCTCTGAAACTTTTTCGACATTACAAAATTGAAGACGTTGGTTGATGTGGTTCCATATTACGCGACATCACATTAACTACAGATTGTTTTTTGCTGTCAGTTGTTTCGTCCACCATAACCACAGTTTTTTATTTCTCAGTTCGGCTTTGATTTTATTTTCAACCTGTTTACGCACCGATGGTAAATTACTTCGTAACGTTGTCGTGCTCGGTAATGTTTGATTCGCGTATTTATTCCAAAATGAAATAAATGAATCATTACTTAACAAGGTAAACGGCAGTGTACACACAATCATAGTTACACATAGTTCATGTATAAACTGTTGTCGATTAATTATGTTATTATTGTGATTCGAACTGCTTACGTGTTCTTTATAATGTGTTTTTAGAAACACATTAGATATGTATTGAACACTAAACATTTAATTTTTGAGCCATCGTATACTAAGTCCGGGAAATCCATAATAAACTTATTCACTTCGTCTGGCAACGGTCGTTTTCTCGATTTATGTGTCGACGACATTTTATTGCGTATGCTTACACTTACATTCAGTCTAAGCAAGTACCAAACACATACTGAATTCTTTTTATTAGTTCTGATGCAATACAATCATCCTCACAGCTGCGCACATGGCGCGCACGGAAATTGGTCTGCTCTATTGATCTTTCTTTACATTTTCCTATTCTTCTGTTTTGTCTATGTTAAATCATCATTATTATTTTATGTATGTATTACTATTCGTGATTTCATAATTTAATATTTTTATCTATTGCATATTTTATACTTGCAAAGTGTAGTCAATATTCACTTTGACTGACGCTTAGTTGTCAAGTTAATGTTATATATTTTTGACTAAATATATTTTAAACTCGGGAACTATCTTACTAAATATAACGCGATATTGATAAATTAGCTATTATTTTGATTGCTACTAACTTTCTCGTGTGCTTCACAATTTGTTTCGACGTCATTTTGATATTATTGATTAAAGATTAAAGCTCTTGGGCTAAAGTTCTCGGGCTTTAATCAGATTATTAATGTCAAAATGACGTTTCGACAAATTGACAATACAACACACACGAAATTTAGATGTAATAAAAATAGTCGACTATTTATCTTGTTATAGTAACTTAGATTATTTTTCTCATTTTCTATCTACCAATAACATATTGCAAAATTTCAAATTCAAACCAATAGGAACAATAGTACATTGATTAAATGATCTTTAGCTTTGAATACCAATAGTATTTCTGATAAATTTCAAATTTCATCCAAAGGAACGAAGATTTTGACACAAGTTGTCAAATTATACATATTTTTTGTAAGGTATACCGGGTTCTTCTTTTATCATCACACATAGGTATAATGCATTGATTTTTCTTCTTTCAGCTTTACACATAGGGATAAATGTATGGTGGCATAGTGGGCAACCAGTTATACACCAGTAATGTATATGGACGTATTTTTCCAATTGTCAAATATTTCTGATTTTTCTTTCATACTTAGATCTTAAATTAAATACATGGAAAAATCCATAATTTAATTAATATGGTTAATTATCCCAACAGGCGTATACCTTGTGCGAAGACAATTTTAAATAGTTTTAACAAATTCAAAGAAGATGGATAGTATTTCTTTAAGGTTGAAATATATCTAAGATAGGAAAATGAATGTATCAAAAAAGGTATAACAAAAAAGTACAAATAGATTTTACCATTTTATGAAATTGTAGAATTGTAGAATTGCATTACATCAGTGGCGGCTAGCGCATAAGCGCTGCAGTGCTGCAGAGCTCCCAAAAAATTGGGCGGGCGAACCTGTATTAGTTATAACTAGTTTTCTTTTACATAATTTTTCCGACATTTCTGATGTTTATTTTTCTACATCACCTGTAGAGGACATCAAACCCTACAATTTGACACCTCAATCATCAAAATCCGACAAGTAGAAGCCGAGATATTCGCTTCCGAAATTCCAAATAATATTCAATAGGCGACCAGTGGAATAACCAACCTAATTCGCGCGATCGCTCACTTGTTCCTTATCTGGTCCACACGAGCTTGCGCTCAGAGCTCTGTCAAACACCCGCGCGCACCCCGCTACCCCCGTGGGTGTCTAAAACCAATGCGTCATTTTAGCAGGCCTGTTCGCTGCATTAAATGCAGCGAAATGCAGTGCATTTATTCCAGCGCGGAAGGCGATATGATTTGGTATACGATAGGTCCAACTCGCAACGGGCCATAGGCAACAATATACGTATGGAACGTAATGCGGTGGGCAACGTGTGTACGATGCCTATATTGAGTGACTTTCTTAAAATTTAAATTTATTTTGCAGAATTATTGATTTTTTACTTTTATCTTTTAGAAAACGTTATTGTTTTTTTATTACTTAAAATTACTTTATATGAAAAATAGTATACCATAAAAGTGTAAACAAAGACAGTATACATTGAAACGAATATTCATTCAATTGTATTGTCATGAAATTGAATTTGTCAATCGTTGTTAAATTTGTTAGAATGAATAGATATTTATATTTATCGGAAAATACTAATACTTAAAGCAAACAAATAAGGTGTAGTGTTTTGTTATAGGAATGTATAATATCCATTTCTTCCTGCATATTGATTATGCAGCTGATGCTTTCGTAATATGCTCATATTACGAATTATCATATATTACAGTTTTATGGTATACTATTTTTCATATAAAGTAATTTTAAGTAATAAAAAAACAATAACGTTTTCTAAAAGATAAAAGTTAAAAATCAATAATTCTGCAAAATAAATTTAAATTTTAAGAAAGTCACTCAATATAGGCATCGTACACGTTGCCACACCGCATTACGTTCCATACGTATATTATTGCCTATGGCCCGTTGCGAGTTGGACCTATCGGTATTTAATATTTTCGCGACTATTTTGACGGTGCGGCGAGTTTAACGTAAAAACAATAATATTAGAGACTCTTATTTTTTTGTGTGACAATCGACAATCGTTCCAGAAATCCATTACTTCAGTGCGGAAGGCGAAGAAAGCACGATAAGATCGATGGGAGACAACCTCTTACTGCCCGTGCAAGGTAAATTTTTTTGTAAAACTTGCAGAACACCTTAAAATTTTTAGCACGAGCCGCCACTGCATTACATCATACTTCTAATACCGAACGTAACCCACGTATTAGGGGCATTTCAGTAACATGATAAAAACAAATAACACCTCGTGGTATCTGACGAATAAGTGGTTTTATAAAATGGAGAAATTTATCTTAAAAAGCAGTAGTGGGAAATTCTTGTAGGTAATAAACAGAAAGCGGATTTGAGCGATTGATGATTCATAGCCCATAGGCGTCTGCCTTGTATTCGCAATAGCTTTGTTTCTGTAAGCGATCCGTGAGTTTCGAACAATTTGATACGTGTGGCTACTGCATAAGTGGCACATACCTACATATTGCAGTAGATTTTTCCCTGCAGAAGAAATCAAAGAAGATAGATAAGACATTATATTTCGTTATATTTTTGTATGATGTATTCTTTGGAGATAAATGTAAAAATGTAAAATTTTAGGTGATGATTTATTATTATTTGATTTTGATCCATGACTGTACATTGTCCAGGCATAGTTTGATGTTCGAAGTCGGGGCCAACCTGGAAGTCATATTAGTATAGATATATATATTATTGCTATCTTGAGTTGTTTATGTTAGGTGGGGATGCCCTGGCGGTTCCTGGAAAAATAGTGAAAGTTCTATTTTTGACGTTTGAATTTTTAGGGGATAAAGTAATTTATGCCAGCTAATAAAGTTTGTTTATATTTATTTAGATTTTGTTCGGAAGTTAAGTTAGAGTTTTTTTTTCCACTCTTGCACAGTCATTATTTGCAAGAGTTTTTTTCTCTTTAAGACGTAATTTGGTCAAGGCTCTGCTTTATATTTGATAAAGTAGTTTTTTTTTTATTTTTTTATATTAATTATATGTTTGTGTTGTTAATGGTAGTTTTATTTCTTGATTTTAATTTGTATTATTTCTCTTTTTTAAAACACGATTTTCGTAAGAAAAACCCTGACGACGTAGGAGCTCAAGGAAGGTGCCCACCAGATTGAGTCTATTTCGGCGAGAATACGGTGGATTGTGAACATAAGTTTATAAGCAAATAATTAAAAAGCACAATTCACTGCAATATGCAGTTAATATGTATCTGTTAATATACAAATGAGCGAAAGTAATAAACGGTTTGGTAACCAGCAGCAACTACTGCGGAAAAAAAGTAATGCTGACAAGCGAATTACGTATCGAGTTTTGAATAAAAATAATTTACAAAGAACAAAACTCAAAACTATGTATTTTCTGTGAAACATTGAAAGTGTAAAACATTACTATGAACAACAAAAATTTGTTCAAGGTGTTCCTATGTTAAATTAGTTATTTTAGATGTTAAAACGTCTTTAAAAATAGAAAATAGAAAATAGAAAATAGAAAAACTGGTGATGGGTGCGTGATTAAAGTGTTGCAAATTTGCACCATACTTCGAATGTATAGATTTTTCAATAGGCTCTGTGCAGAATTGATATAATATATTAAAATCTGAATTTCTGCTAAATATGGCATCAACTGTTTGTGTCAGCTTTGAGAAATATCTTTTTAAATGATGAAACTAAATTATCAACATTTGGAAAATGACCGCTGATGTATTCACATACTGTGTGTAATACATGTGCTGCACAGGTAACGTCTAGCATATAATCAGTCAAAAATAAGAGCGTCTTGCCTTTATAGTTGTTATACGATGACAGAATATTATAAATACATTGATCAATTACTTCTGCAACAGTTTCAACATTTACGACTGGCAATATTTTAGTTGCAATTAAGTATGTTTGGTATGAAGTTTTCGGATGAAGAATACCAACAACTACAATTAACACATATCGTTCCATTATATGCGTTGTTTCTTAAGCACTTATCCAAGTTATTTAAAACAATTTAGGTTTAAAATTTCTTTCATTTAAGTGATTCTTTTATGGTAAACAAGTAAAGGTAACACATGTAAAATTATGGCAGTGCTTAATTAAATTATATTGGAATGTAAAAGAATTTATATACATTGATAATTTCAAAGTATTTCATTTCTGAAATAATTTACAATGGGTATAACGAATGTAATTGAGGAAATAAAATTTCAATTTCATCTAAAATTATGGATTAGGTTCTACATCTTCTAAATATTGAGTCAATTATAAGGAATGTCTGTATTAGAAATGTAAAAAAAAAGGAATAATATATTCGGAACAAATAAAGAAGTACCTGAAAATTTGAATAGATGGCGTTGCCATTACAAATCCAACATTGTGCTTGTCAAAAAGCATCTTTCTAAAGAAGGCACTCTAGTGTTTAGACCGACCTGTCAAATAGTTTTCTTGTGATAGCCATTTCAAACAGATATTTACGAGTATTTTCGTATGCTCATTAAACACTATTTTTTGCGTGAATAAACCATCACGCAAACCAAAAGAAAAAGCTTGAAAAGTATTATGGGGACTCTTCACCATCGATTGGAACCATCCACTACTAGTTTACTAAATTTCGGTGCGGTCGTTTCAACACAAGTAACGGCGGACGTTCTGGTCGCCCAATTGAGGCCACCACACCAGAAATGATCGATAAAATTCACGGTATGATATAATATCGACGATCGGCGAGTGAAGGTACGCAAACTTGAAGAGGTTACAGCGATATCACATGTATCAGTAATTTCAAATTTGTATAAATATTTGGGTCTGAAAAAGCTATCCGCAAGAAGGTTGCCACGTTTTCTCACAATTGACAACAAACGCAATCGTTTAACAATTTCAAAGGAGTGTTTAGCGATGTTCAATCGCAATCCGAAGGAATTTTTACGGAGGACGTAACATGTATTCATCACAACACACCAGAGAATTAGGAACAGTCGAGGCAGTGGACTTCTCGTGGTGAATCGAAGTCAAGGAAAGCCGAAGTGGGTCTGTTGGCCAACAAGGTCATGGCCAAAGTTTTTTGGGATGCGCGCAATGTTATTCACAACGATTACCTTGAAAAGGGTAAAACGATCACCAGCGCACATTATGCAGAGTTGTTTGTTCGATTCCACGCCGATTTGAATAAAAGAATGACCGCATTTGGCGAGGAAAGGGGTTCTTTTCCACCAGGACAATGCACCGGCGCACAAGTCCCGCAGTCGCAATGGTAAAATTGCATGAATTAGGTTACGAATTGCTCTTTCATCCGGCATATTCTCCAGATTTAGCCCTCTGCGACAATTTCTTGTTTCCGAATAAGAAAAATGGCTCGACGGTAAGAGATTTGGGTCGAATGAAGAGGTCATCTATGCAATAAATGCCTATTTTGAGGGCCTGGCGAAATCGTATAATTTGGAGGGCATAAAAAATTGGAGAGACGTTGGATGAACTGTATGGAGCTGAAAGGAGATTACGTTGAAAAGTAAAACTTTTTTTGTCCTTATTTCAATTTTCTTATTGATCCACCCTCGTATGTAAGATTAGGATGTGTTTAATAATTAAAGACATAAAAGTATTTCAAAATGTAGATATCGAAGAAAATTTACTTACATTATAAATTAGACTCTTAAAGTTCCATAGTGATGGTTGATTTGGATAAAAAAGAATAACAAGATGATATTCGTTTTACTAACTTGATGTAATTTAATTTTATTATTCGTTCACGATTTAAAAATCTTCAAAATATATTTAAAAAATATGATTCTTTAACATAAAAACAGAAGGGAAAAGTTAATAAAGAAATATTCTTGAACATTTATGGATCTGAAATTTTGTCAGGATTCAACGGTGTGAACGAGGTCCAGTGCCGAAATTGGCTAGTACCTTGAACGGAGACATAGTGCTGGCAGGTCGGATAGATGTGGTCTGTTTTTGGATAATTTTTCAAAGTTTGTTAATTCATGTTTAAAGTAGTAATTGGCAAAATTTGAATATACTCTCATATATTTTCATTACTGATGTTGAATGTTATAAACATAATAGTACAAACACTTGTTTAATTTATGGCAGTGTAAAACTGTCATAAATCCGTTTGTATTGAGTTGTCATTAGGACTATTATCGAGATAAAATAAAATAAATGTTAATGAATTTCACTGTTTTTACTTTACCAAGTTATGATCGTTTCACTCACACATGAGTTTCGTCAGACATATTGCCGTGAAACTGATTTTGGGTATAAAATAGAATCAAATAATATCTAAATTAATTAAACGTAACCGGAATAAGCAAAAAGACATTAAAAAGAAATCAGCTGAGGTTGTGACTTCTAAAATGCCCCTCGTATATAATATTCCAATTTTGTATTAAAAATTAGATGTAAATAATTCAACGATATATAGATAAA
Source organism: Melolontha melolontha (assembly GCA_935421215.2). Lineage (NCBI taxonomy): Eukaryota > Metazoa > Arthropoda > Insecta > Coleoptera > Scarabaeidae > Melolontha > Melolontha melolontha. The sequence continues at coordinate 178,788,564 of OW285235.1, read as the reverse complement.
TTTGAGGTTATCTTAAACCATAAACACTTAGAATTAAACTAATTAATAAAACATGCTATACGTATCAATAATGTAGGATACAGGATAATCTTTTCTTTATGCATTAGTAACGTCAGCAATCACATTTAATTTCAATTCATTGTATTTTATAAACAACATTCAAAATGGACAAATAAATATGAGACATCAAAGGCATTTTGCAATAGGAAAACCAAATAAATAAGCCATTTAAACGGCAAGAAGAGGAACCGTGAAATCTAAAAATGATCAAAATATCAATAACGAAATGCAAATAAAACATTGTAAAATAAAAATAATGAAAACTGTGTTAGAAGTGACTACCATTTTCTTAAAAAACTCAAGTTTAATGTTAATAGATTTTCTAATTCTTTTAGATCCATTAAATAAAATTATCTTTACAACCTCCAAACGTGTTTCTATTTAGCAAATCTTATAAATGAAAAAAGAACGATGACGAAGTTTGTGAACTATACCAAAAATTATATTGCTAGTGATGTTCATCGTAGAAGCCAAGAAAATTTCAGCATTTGTTTATTACAGTTACTTACTATAGCGAGGTTCAAACTCGATTAAGCAATGTTTTTTGTCGGTAAATAAAAAAATACGCAATAAATTTAAGTATGACCGGTTTTATTATAAAGTTGGGCTCAATATAATTTGTTTAGATCATCAGTGGAATATGATATCGCGCAAATATTTGCCTTTTTCTTTGATGCAAAGTTGGGCTCGTTTTTTGGAGCTTTCCATGACTTTTTTAAATGTTTCGGTCAATATGGCAGCGATTTCTCGTCGAATATTACGTTTGAGCGCTTCTAGAGTCTTTGGCTGGTCAGCATACACCTTTCCCTTCAAATATCCCCACAAAAAAAGTCCAGTGGCGTCAGGTCAGGTGAACGCGGCGGCCAGAAGAAATAACCATTTTTTGACACTAAAAGGCCTGGGAACATTTCGTTCAACAATTCGATGGTTAGACGAGATGTATGAGCCGTAGCACCATCCTGCTGGAACCAGTGGTCTTCCAGGCCGTTGTTCTCGATCTCTGGACGCAATAAATCGTTCACCATAGCCCGATAACGGGCACCATTCACCGAAATTGCTTCGCGATCGTCATCTTCGAAAAAGAACGGCCCACTGATGCAATCCGAGCACATTCCGCACCAAACTGTCACTCGTTTGTCATGGAGAGGCTGCTCACGATATTTTTCTGGATTTGTGTCGCCCAAAATACGACAATTCTGTTTGTTTACGTTGCCATTCAAGTCAAAATGTGCTTCGTCGCTCATGATCATTTTGTTCCATAAATCATCTTCACTTCTCTCCAAATTTCGCATCGTTTTAGTGTATTACAATCGTCTGGGGTAGTCTCCCGGCTTCAGTTCGTGCACCATTTGTATTTTGTACGGGAACAACTTTAAATCATGCCGTAAGATACGTCGCATTAACGATTTATTGATTCCCAAAGTCTGAGCATGGCGCGAAGTCGACACATTTCGGCTCTCAGTTAAAAGATCCTGTGCGATGGCGATGTTTGTGTTCGACCGTGCTCTGCGCTGTATAGTGCCACGCAACACATTACTTAGCACACCACTGGACTTGAATTTTGAATATAATGCTCGAATTGTATTCGGATTAGGTGCTTTTTTTCCAGGAAATTTTACACGAAATTTACGTTGAGTCAAAATAACTGACTTCTGATTTTCAATGTATAATTCTACAATATCAGAACGCTCGGTTAGTGTGTACTGAGACATGGTGAAAATTCTACTGAAGTCTAGTTTCTAAAATGCCATACATTTCGGTGCTGTCACTAAACCGGTCAAATTTAAGACTGGTTCACATAGCTTAATCGAGTTTGAACCTCACTGTACATACAGCGATACACAAAAAACACACAAAACACACAAAACTGGTACATTAGCAAAATTTTTGTTAAAAAAAATTTTAATTCGAAGCTATTTTTTACTTAATTTTAGCAAAAACTTGTGTATTATTTGTAATATCAAGCATTTAAGAAATATTCTGGGACGCAGTTCATAAAGTTTGGATAAACAACTACACAAAAGTATGTACTAGCAGTCATGTCAAGCCAAATGAATGTTGTTATTACATCCCGATGAAGCCCTGTGCTTCGCTTTTTTTGTGACTCTATAAAATAATAATAAATAATGAAATCATGAATATACGCGTTACTTCATCAACATTGTGGCCTTTAACCGAGATTATGCATTAATTTTAGGGTGCCTTTGTTCTTGCTTTTGCAGTTTATTTATGTTTTGTTTGACCGTATTTTCCTATACCTTTGTTAAATAATTCATATATCAGATAAAAAGGCAGTATGTATTGACTTTCCCATACGTTCTGGGAGTGCTTAGTTTGCGTACTGCTGTCTGGCAACATGGAGTATTTTATTTTTCATTTTCGTATTGAAAGTATATGCATACATTTTATTTGTATAGTACTGTTTTTAATAAGTGACAAAACATTGAATTAAAAAAACAGTAGTTTTTTCTAAATATTACCAATATACCATTGCAAATACACTAAGACTGACATCGTATTAAATAACGTTCTAATTAAAAATTAAATAAAATAAAGTACATTACTATTAGGTCTTTAAACCACATGCAGGCATCATCGGGCCCGTATTTTTAAGACACATGCATACTCTGCACGCCTGAGTATTTCCTATACGCAATGCGCACCTTAGAATGTAATACAGACTTGAGAATGTATAGTCAGTCCTCTATTAGTAATAAGTTTTTGAAATTAAGAAAAAGACTAATAGAGGGAATCAAATCGCTGTATGATAAAACTACTAACACACTAAGAATAAATAATTGTGAGTCAAAAAATTCCTAACACAAGGAGTAAGACAGGGGAGTAGTTTTCAGTCCTCGCTTGCTATTTGTAATATTTATGAACGAAACAATAAAAAACGTCAGAAGCTAGAATAGAAAAATATATGTGGGGCTGACAATGGCAAATGGCTGACAATAAAATGGCAAATACCGAACACGTGTTTGCTAACGATACTGTAATAGTGGCGAGTATTGAGAAAAACCGCCTCTTTAATGTGAACCAATAGCTTAAAGTACTAAAAGAAGTAACTAAGTGCTTACTAAGACATCACTTTATTTAGTAGCTACTAGCTAGTAGACTTCTAGTGAAGATCAACATATAATTATTATTGGAAATTTAAGAATTTTGAATTCTTCTTCTCCGCGTGTGAGATATGTCCCGAAAAGGACTCATTTTCTCAATTCTCAACGAGATCGTACTCTTTACCTTCTGGATTTGGTCTTGCATTGGTCGGAGTTGGCGGTCGACTGCCGTTGTTGTGAGCTACCTCTGCTTATCACAACAACCGATCGCCAACTCCGACCAGCGCAAGACCAACTACAGATGATAGCGAGTGCGATCTCGTTGAAATGTCGAGAAAATGAGTCCTTTTCAGGACATATCTCACACGTGGAGAAGAACCCGAGAAACAACGATCTCATCATTCAACCGCGAGAACATCAAGAGTAACATATAACCAAGAAGAACCAAGAGTATGCTGCGCGTTGCAGAAATAACAGTACTATGTAAGTCGGGAAAACAAGAAGAGATTGCATAAGAAACATTGACGTCAGAGACTAATGTGATGTACAAGTTATAGTGAGATGGAGAAGCGAGTGATATAACAACCTGAAAAGGATGACAGACGACAGACTACTAGGCGTCATGTTAGGAGGTAGACCAGCAAGCAACCCTCCACCTGGAAGACCACCAAAGAGACAACTGACAATCCATATTCCAGGGGATTTTATAGAGATGGGCTTGGAATTAACAGATCAACCAGATCCTAATATGTAGAAAAAGAAGAAGAAGAATATTTTAATTTTTCTAACTTATAGAATATAGAAGAATATAAATTGTGCTGTTACGTTCCAAGTTTTTGCTAAGATATAAAACACTGATTAGACGATTCGCCTAGGGATATTGTCGGAGAATGTCAGGGCGGCTTTAGAGAGGGCAGATCTACTATAAACCAGATCTTTGCGTTGAAGCAAATGCCAATTAATAATAAATTTCACTACTATACGTTTCCTTCATTAACTTCGAGCAAGTACACCATAAGGTTATAAAAACAAAAATATATTCATTTCCCCAAAAATAATAATGTTAGTGCATATGCCACTAGAAAATATCAAAACCAGAGCGGCTGTTAAAGGAAATCTGTCAAAAAAATTTGCCGTAGATATGGACCTAAGGCATCTTCAGGCATCGAATAAGGCTCTTCAGCTCTGTCCTAGAAAACATTGTTTAAGAGAGAATACGAAAAATATACGAAGAACAGGTGTTCTAATTATCAGAAGCATCAGCGTGATAATCTATGTACAGAGATGGCATTACTAAGAATTAAAAAAATAATTTAGCAGTTTTGAATGCAAATGGGGTGAATTTTGGTTGCAGATAAATTAAAATACATGATTATGTCAAGAAAAGAACACCTGAAAAGAGCTAACTTAAAAAAGTAAACCGCGATAATGATTTTGAAGAATTGGGCCATTTTGAATACTTAAGACTAACGATTACTACCTGTAACGAATAAGTTTATAGGAGAAATCAGCAAACGCAAGCAGGAAAAATGAATAGTGGCCCGAACGGAATATTTTGGAATCATGATCTATGAAAAAGGAGGAAGTATACCTTGCGCAAAACTTGTATTAACAAAAACAGTATATAGTATACGGTATGGAGACATGGAAAATCACGGAAAACAACTGACAAAAACTCGAAGTAGTAAAAAGATCTATCGAGATGAGAGAGAAAGTTTCAAATAGGAAGATAATAATAATAATATTAATAATAATAACAATAACAGAATAATACAGATGCTCTGTACTTGCCCCAAAACAATATCTCGAGAGGCACAACAGGGTTGCAAAAATATTACACCAGCTGCTCAGACAGAAGCACTTGTCGTATTCTGAAAATGTCCCGTATTATGAATATGAAGCACCTTCAGTTTGCGAGGACGAAAATTCTCGATTATATTGGAATCGCCAAATAATCACAGATAAAATAATTCCCAACAATATTCCAGATATAATACTGACACTGAAGAAGGACAAGGTAACGTACATCATTGACATTGCTGTTCCGTTGGCAAAAAAACACTGCAAGGAACTATAGTGAGAAAGTAAATAAATATTTACCACTCAGCGACGAAATCAAGAGTATGTGGAAGATGGACAAGGTCCTAATAGTCCCAATTGTGATTGGCGCAACTGGAGAAATTCCACAGAAATTACAGTCCATAAATACTTCACCAAAAACTTTATTTAAAAATGCAAAAAAGTGTCTTGTTAGACACGGCTGCAATAATACGTCGCGTGCTAAATTGATGTTGCAGCGCGCGAACGCGGACAACGTGGCCGGGAGGCGAAATGACAGAACGGGTGGGGTGCTGATGTGGTCCTCTACTGGGTTGTAGCCTAGCATATGCGCTACCTAACTCTAGGGGGGGTCTGCCCGATGGGCGGACAGGTGCCATTCCGCCTTTCCAGCAGGGGAGAGAGGAACCAAGCTACGCGGCGCAAAACACGGCGCCGCGCAATGCACACACCACTAGGACCGGTCCTGGGCGGCAACCTGGCTAGGCTGCCGTTAACAGCACACACACGTTCGACGTGTGTGCAGTGCCCCCGCAATGGCGGAAAACGTTAAGATGGCATAAAGTGTGACCGTCGTCGACCGAAGTAGCCGCTAAGAGTGTTCCCACGGTTGGCGATGAGCAACCCCGTGCAGGGTGCGCTTCGCTGGTCTGCACCTTGCCTCGATAGGGCGGGGGTCGGGCCGTCGAAGTACTGCACGGAAAAGTAAAGAAGTTGCCGGGAAAGGGTTGGCGGCCCTGCGCAACGGCTGGTTCTCCGATCTCTCAAATTTAACGCGACCGGTCACTAAACACACGCACGAGCGCGCCAACATACAACACCCTACACTTGCGCGCTCGCACAAACACAAACCACACACCCAGAGAGAGACGCAAGCTGCCAGCAACCAACACACAAGTTCCTACCCAGAAAGAGACACAAGCTGCTAGCAGCGGACAACACGTATGTTCACACCTTGAAAGTACTGGTAAGTATCTACTATAATCAATATTCATATAAAATAAATGAATGATAGATAACTATGCCATCCATCTTGTTCGAATGAACCGATGGGGTAAGATAATGGCAACCAAGAATGAATGGTTCTTGTGAGTGGAAGAGATAATAATAATAATAATAAAGATAATAATAATAATAAAAATTATATCTGGTCGAATAACCAATCAAACATCATTTTATAACAATTGATAAAAAGGAGAAAATTGTGAAAGAACTTTTCCCTCGAAGAAATGATATCGCGATATCGCGAGAAGAGTCTGAGGAGGCGGTACCTTTCACCTTGGATGAGATCTGTAATGCTGTAAGAAATATTAAGTCTGAAAAAGCCCCTGGACCAGATGGCATTCCACCAGAGGTGATAAAGGAAGCAGTAAAAGTGGCACCTACTTGGATACAGGGCGTGTTGAATAATTATTGACAAATCAAGAGTTCCCAATAGATTGGAAGATAGCCAAGGTGGCATTGATACCAAAAGGAAGGCAAAAATCGGCGTAATAGACCTATATGCTTACTCAATACTTTAAGCAAGCTGTATGAGACATTAATACGGAGTAGGCTGGAAGACGAGATTAAAACGTCACAGCCTCAATATGGCTTCCGAAAAGGCCGATCCACAATACAAGCTATGGAGGAGGTAGTAAGAAGAAGGAATATGAGCAAAGATAAACGGTGTGCTCTTATAACGCTAGATGTGAAGAATGCCTTCAATACAGCTCCTTGGAGTAAAATCATTTCAGAACTCTAAGAAAGACGCATTACGGGATATCTAACGAATGTCGTTTGCAGCTACTTCCAAGATATATCAGCAATATCATAAATCAGCATAGATGGACAACTGGAGATAAATGTTACAGCGGGAGTTCCACAGGGCTCCGTACTAAGACCGACTCTATGGAACGTGCTTTACGATGGAGTGCTTACATTAGAATTAACCGAGGGGGCTACGTCGACAGGCTTTGCTGACGATTTGGCGCTCACAGTGTCTTCTGAAGATGAAGATGAACTAATATATAGGGTAAATAAATCTTTGAGATGCATCAATATGTGGATGCAGAATCACCAACTGGAATTAGCACCACAGAAAACAGAATCAGTTATTTTAAAAGGGCCAAGAAGGAGGGATACTGTAAGTTTCGTATTACATAGTAATCAAACCCAGTAAGTTCATAAAATATCTGAGTATAACTATAGATGACAAGATCACGTTCAAGGAACATATCGAAGAAGTGACGGAAAAGGCGGAAAAAGAACAGCAGCACTGACGGGATTAATGCCGAGTATCGGAGGTTCCAGAAGTGGAAAGAGGGTAATACTATGTAGTGTCGTGTCATCGGTACTATTATACGGAGCACCAGTATGGTATGGTGCACTTCAGAAGAAGACGTATAGAAAACTGCTGGAAATAACTCAAAGAAAGTTTTTGCTCAGATGTGTGTGCGTTTATAGGACGGTGTCGGTAAAGGCGTTACAAGTAATAGCGGGGGGTTATACCCATATGTTTGCTGGCCAAAGAAAGGTTTCTCACAGATAAGCGACGCCAAGAAGACGTAGGCAGCGTTAAAAAGAGTGTTAGACTATCTATTATTAGCGAGTGGCAGAAAGAGTGGGAAAAAATCCGAGCAGGAGATGTCGACTATTGTATATGCCAGATACTAACAGGGCACGGACAGTTTCGCATACGAAAAATAGAGAGCGACATGTGTGGCTGCTGTGATGTGCGGAACGCACTTTTTTCTCTTATATTAAATGGAGAGCAGAGGACGACAGGCTTTCTCCAGGTTGTGAGGGAAACTCACGGTGACCAACTTCGCTGCGGTTGTCACTCGAGACAAAGTGGCCTGGGACACCGTGAAGTAATTAGCGAGAGTAATGCTAGAAAGAAAGGGAGCGGAAACCCGAAAAAAGTAGTTAACTCCAGAAGACCAGAAGATTCAGAGCAAAATTCCCGAACTCCTAATCCTCGAATACCACGAGGGAGGGGAGAGGTGGGAAAAGAGAGGCATGAGCAAAAATGAAATACAGCCCCATCACTCAAGAAGTATGTCTGATTGACGGTCCCGGGGTGATGAAAATAGGTCGGTTCAGACGGGCCACTTACTTCGGTTACGACCGACTACGCCCTTTAAAAAAAAATAATAATAATATTCATTAAGTTACCCAACAGGTTAATAAAATACAGTTACAGAGTAAGAACTGTATATCTAAAAACTATAAATTAATAATTAAAACAATACAGCCTTACAAACAGTAAATAAAGAAAACACTAGATTATTTAAACAAACTAAACTAAACTAATTAAGGAAAAAGAACTCGCTGAATTAATTAAATAAAAGCAAATGCAATTACGATTCAAGTCAAGCCTGATATTCCTCATATGCAGCTTTAATCTCCACTTTATCAATGAACGAAGTCGTGAAATCTCAGAACGGTAATATGCAGAGCATGTGTGTTTTCACTTAGCAAAGTAATATTCTTAGAGCTTCCAATGTGTTTTAATGACAGAAGTAAAACGTGGAGGATATCTGCAATGTGAGGTATTATATTGTTGAACAAATAAATTAATTGTTGCATATATTGCACCATATAAACCGCCATTGTGTCAGTGTCATTAACATCAGAGAAAGTCGTCAGAAACGCCCAATCAATCGTAGTTAACGCATTATAAGGAGATACGAAATCAGCTTTGTGAAAGTTGGAACGCAGATTTTTGTCTAACGGAAAATGTTTATACGAATTGTCAATTGACATGTCAAGAACGAATGGACTTTGATGGCTCCCTAACAACTTATATCGGGAGGAAACAGCTGGTGTGGTATGGGCATGTATAAAGAATGAAAAACGCAAAGGCCGCTATTCAATAAATACCACTAAATCGTAGGAAACTCGGAAGACCGAAAAAGACATTAAATGATATACGAAGAGCAATGAGTTCGAGAGATATAAGAAAAGGTCAATGGAATGACAGAACAACATGAAAGTTAGGCATCGTACCACGTCGCCGGACGATATATACAAGGTGGCGCAAAATTAATCATCCAATTTTGTTTTTGAATAACTTTTTTAGTAAATAAAAAAAAAATTTTTGAGTGGTGAAAATCTTTATTTGGACCTTTACAATTTTTTCTGTTAATTGGAAAATATGATATCCGCCAAGTGGCTGCCGCCAGTATTGATACACATTTGTGCCAGTTTTATCGCATCTTCCATAACTTTCCGCACGATTTCTGGTGATACTGTTCGCATTCCTGTCGAATATTCTCCTTAAGGGCTGCGATTGTCTGAGGCTTGTTGGCATAAACCCGCGACTTCAAGAAGCCCCAAAGAAAGAAGTTTGGGATGGTTAAATCGGGCGATCTTGCTGACCATTCCAAATCGCCAAAACGGGAGATTACGCGACGAAATTCACGCTGCGCTAACACCACCGACCGATTATTGGTAAAAAAAAATCGACACAATTATTCCACGCTCTTGCGGAGTATAGCGCTCCATTGTTTGTCTGTTTGTATTCTGCAGCTGTCTAGTTCACAAATGTCAAATATGATTGACGTACGACGCCATTTGCAAAAGTTATAACATCTTCCGACAGGGTGATTAATTTTGCGCCACCTAGTACATATCGGTAAACGTAGCAAACCTGCTAGAGTTGTGATGAAATTATTGAAATCAAAACATGTGCCTTTAGGTGCTAAATTAAGGTTTTACAGAGCACCAATCTTTCTTTAGTATTGCTTAGGTCCAAATTGTAAGTTCTGAGTACGGAGTTAAAGTACGGAGTTAAAGATTATGTAGGAAACAAATAATAAATAAATAAATAGGACACACCTACGGAAAACCAAGTATTACTGAAAAACTTTAGCGCCCAAAGTGCTAGGTGGTTAAAACATGTAGTAAGAACAGAACCAGATAGATTTCAGAAAGAAAGTTTTAGAAACTGTAGGGGGAAGGAAAAAAGAGGGTAACCGAAGAAGAAATTACTAAAAGCGTTTTACAGATGGATTCGAGGCGGATTGGAGTGCAGAGGTGTCAGCAAAAAAAAGTTGAGGGAAATAGATGGATCTTAATCCTCGTAATTAAAACTATAGACACAATGGACCTATAAATTGAACAAAGCCAGAAATTTACGGTAGAGTAAGTAAGGTTAGAGTTTGTGATTAACTGAACACTTTAACAACTTGTTCACAAAACATAAGAGTTGTAACTATAGCAACCATATTCCATTTTGTCTATATTGTCTATATTGTCTATATAAGATTAGGCAAATGTAGGGATCCATTCGAATATCTTTGATATGGCTACTTAGATTTAAATAAGGAATTCCAGAATTAATTAAATGTAAATCAGAGATTCTATGAGTATATTTATATTCGAATCAGACTTCCTGTTTAGCCGAAAATAATATTAACTTTTTGATTTTAAATAAAACAGAGCTCTTCTCTGGGAGTTCTGGGAGTTCAGCCATAATAAGGTTTGGCACCCTTTTATTCAACAACGACAAAGATATTTAATTAAAACTGATATTTCAAAATCATGTTTATGTTTTTTAGTAACCCATGGAATTAAAATTCTGTACATGGCTTAAACTATCAGAATTTGTAGACGTTCAAATATTAATAATGGTTTAATTAATTGAAGAAGAACCTATTTAAATTCTTACGATGATTGGGTTTGCTAACCGCGTAAGAACTCATGAAGAACTATGCGATTTATTTTACAATTTGCGTAAAGATCGACGTCCACAATCACGAATTGTCGTTGGTTAAACTTTGGAAAGGTATAACTTGACCGGAAATGTTAGAAATTTACCGAAAAGCGGACGACCAAAAGTCGCAACTAATTAAATAATTGCTCAAGATATTGCTATGGCATTAGAAGAATTACCACAAACCTGCTACATCCCTCGCACTAAACTATGATATACCTAAGTTGTCGATCAGTAGCCAAAATATTAACGAACGAAAAATATCATCCGTATAAGCCACAAGAGTGATGGAGATTTGCAAAAATCACCAAGATTTTACATAAAATTTGCTGTTTTCCGACGATTCCACGTTTTGTTTGAATGGTACCGTCGCTATAATATAATAATATGTATATATTAATAACATATAATAATATAATCGCTATATTTGTCGATATTGATCAATAGGTAACCCTCATTGGATGCTCGATACGCATACATGACACCCGCTGAAATTAAACATTTGGGCTGGTATTTTCAGGAACCGTATTATTGGTCTTTTTTTCATCCATGGCACACTAACTGGAGAAAGATATTTAGATCTTTCACATGATCAGATTGTTCCTTGTTGGATTCCAACAAGATGGAGCACCCCCTCACTATGCCTTCAATGTTAGACGTTTTTTAAACGAAACATTCCCAAATCGGTGGATTAGTCATAGAGAATTCATGAATGACCCAGACGTTCTCCATATTGAAATACCCTAGATTTTTTCCTTTGGGGTCTTTTAAAATTTCTGGTTCATACTAGACGAACGCCTAATCTGGACGAGTCACGGCAGAGAATAATTGAGGAAGTGCAATTAATTTGTGAGGAGGCTTTGGCAAATGCCACTCAAGAATTTGTTCACAGACATGCATATTGTCAAGAAGTGAACGGTCATAATAATAAACTAATATTGATTTTTTTTATATTTTTTGTGTTCATTTTTCTTTTTCTAAATAAAATTTGCATTATTAGATTTAATTAAATATCTCTGTCGTTATTGAACAAAAGGGTGCCAATTCTTATTATTGCTGAGCTCCCAGAGTAGAGCTCAATTGAAGTTCGTAAAGATATACAGGATGTTTCGTTTTGCTACCTATGGTGCGCGCAGGCGGCGATGGCTCTGAAGATAGTTGAAATCAAAACAAAACCAGTAGTTGTATCGCACAATAGTCTGGGAGCTTCTATTTGTCGTGGATGCCCTTAGTCAGTGGAGACGGGTGTGGATGACTAAAATAAATAGATGGATAGGTGGTAGGTAGCCCCACTCCGTTTTGCTTACGGAAGATTAATCTGAAAACGGAGAAAAGGGATCGTGCGATCTTAGGCACATGCGCATAGAGACTACAAAAATAGAAACGCTAAATACTAAACGAAACAACAAAATGTTGCACAGGAACTTGCTAAAGATAAAAAAACAAAATAAACAGAGGTAAAGAAAGAAAGAAAACTCAGCAACAGTTAACTCGTATATTAACACATTATATCTTGCTCATTATAATAAAAAAACCCAGGACATAGTTCTGGTCAAAATTCATACATTCATACAAATTCATACAAATATAAACATAAAGTCTGTATATTAACACATTATATCTTGCTCATTATAATAAAAAAACCCAGGACATAGTTCTGGTCAAAATTCATACAAATATAAACATAAAGTCTGTATAAAGATCACACTGTATATATATATATATATATGTATGTTAATGAGATGAAGGTGGCTGGGGCCCTCACTACTACCTCCGGAGGACTGAAAATGATCCGTAATCACGCTTCAGAATTGCCAATCATAGAAACTCAGGCAACGAAGGGTTTTTTACCGCCATTAATTTGCAAACGGTATTCGGCAATTCCATATTGTTAACGCTCTGCGTTCTCATCCGCTAAAAATGCGACTTTTCACACTACGCAGAATTACGTAATTCTATTACCCTCAAGAGTGCAATCGAAAACACTTTTTAACCCACCGCGCTCACTTACGGCACGTCAACGAATAATCTTCTCCACCTGCATCTCAACATCGCCAGCGGTCGGGAGGGGTGAATATACCATAGAAACAAATTACACAGATGGCGACAACGTACTCGAGAAAATGAAAATGATGAAATTTAAGCGAACCAAGTATACCGGGCGATAAAACGTTAAGTAATTATGTAAAGAAATTTAAACGTAATAGTTTAAAATAATATGTTAACATCGTTTCCGACTAAACTGGAAGTCTGATTCGGATATGAGTATACTCATAAAATCCCCGATTTCTACTTAATTACTATATACTAATTTTGGAAAGTCTTATTAAAATATAAGTAGCCATATCAAAGCTTTTCGAATGAATCCATCCCCATATTTATTCCTTTTGTAAAATTTCCCATAGATGTTATATTTACTGCATTAAGGAATCCTTATTTTACGCATAATTTCTAATAATTAATTCGAAATTAAAAGAGGTTATCTTAATATAAAAATTAATTAATTAAATGACGATAAACATAAAACGATGCCAAGTTTTCTACGTTTTCATTTATGTAATAAGTTGAAAGTATCACACTGATTTCAATAAAAAGAATCAGTCACCCTGCGTCAAATATTTAAAATTTATTCGAGAAATTAATATCAATTCGAAGATTACTTTCTACATTCTGAAACAGAAGTAATTCTTATTTAACCGTGAAAAATATTTTGTTAGTTAATCGATGCGCACCTACTCCTTTTCGTAGCAGTTCCAGGTTTAAGTTATTCGATCCGAATAATCACTGAATTATTAATCAGAGAACGTCGCCGCCCGTCCGAGTGTCGTGGAGGACGACGTCGGGCGTCCTGTTTTCTTCTTATAGCAATTTTACCTCTCGACGACGAGACACAAATTAAATTAACTACAAACACGGCAGGGCAGGACCTTCCTGTGTGATACTGAGCCGGTCGACCTTATCAACATTAAAAATCAAGTCGCAGTTAGTCTACGGAAGACCTTAATTGAATGACGAGCGATGTCGTTTTTTTTTGTTGCTTCCTGGGGTTCGACGATTGACAAGAAAGAAACAAACAAAAAGATAGAGAAAATAAAGGAGCACATCTTATGCAAGGCTTTGAAATATTTTAGTCGTACACTTAGACTTTAAATTTCGTTGTTTTAATTCGGTTTTATAGTAGAAATAAAGTTACAAGTATTTGGAGTTCAAGAGAGAAGAGGGCTTTTAGATTTTGTGGAAATAATTTTAAAATTACTGAAGTAATTCTGTTTGTAAGTCCTTCACGAAAAATGTTTGTAAAGTACTACTTTCGCAATATTCGAAAGAGTGCAGCGAAATAGCGGAAGTATTCACTAATTAAAATAAAAAAATGAAGTACTATTCGTTTTCTTTTTGTATAATATATGGGCTTAATAAACTTTTAAATATGAAATATACAGGCCGCCATAAATAACTGAACACCCAGTAAACGTTACTGTATTTTTTCACACAGTACAACAGATAATTACGACACATATAAAAAAGCAAGAAAAAGTAAAAGAAGTGGTAATAACGGCAAAGAAGGACGCATGGAAAAAGTTTGGGGGGAAATGGAAAAGTATACGAAGGAAAATTAAAAACTATTCTATGGAGCATTAAAATCGATAATAGAATAAAAAACACAAGAAAAAAGTTACATCAAACGCAAAAATGGAAATATGTTGACAGAACCCAAAGATAACGGGTGTTCATTTGAAAAGTCAATCTAGTAGCATGTGATTTACTGAGAACATTTTGAAGTATGTCGTAAATTAAAATTTACTACTTAACCTACGATGTCGTATATTTTGACAGTTTCATACATACAAATAAATAACAAATGTGATTGACATTATCAAATGTCATTTGGATTTACGTTTACGGAACAACAAACACATACTAATATAAATTGTATATAATCTATTACAAAATGTAGAAACTCAACTTGAAATTCTACCATGCAATCTTGAACTGAATAAACCCATAAACCATCAATTTTATTACCACTTCGAAAATAAGCCTGGACTAAATAAAATTTATGTTCTAAAGTGAAAGCCATTTTAAAACTGAGAAGCAATTTATTTAAACCAGAATCGACGCACGATTATTTTATGCACTAACTGATATTTGTGATTGACATTATCAAATGTCATTTGGATTTACGGAACAACAAACACATACTAATATATTTGCTTCTTATTCTATCAAAATTTCAAAGTACCCTAGATTGACTTTTCAAATGAACACACGTTATAAAAATATTGGAAAAAATATTTTCAAGAACTACTGACTGAGCAAACGGAGAAGGATGTGAATTTGGAAAATAAAGAAGAAATGGAATAAAACCTAGAATATAAGATAACTATCAAGACTTGGAAGAGGTAATACGAAAATTAAAGAATGGAAAAGTACCAGGGTATGACCAGATAACAACAGAGATGATCAAAATCATGGGAGAAACAGGAAGAGAATTGTTCTTGAAAATTTATAATAAAATATGGAAAGTGGAGAACTTCCCATTAATAGCACCAATCTATAAAAAAGGAGACACTGCAACAATTACAGGGGCATAACACTACTGAGTACAGCCATGTAGATATTCGAAAATATCTTAGATGGAAGAATTACTGAGAGTACATTAAATGAAGCGCAGAATAGATTTAGAAAAGGGAGAAGTGCGCAGGATCACGTTTTCACGTTGAAACAGACCCAGAAATCCATGAATGAGAAACAACCGTATTTCTGGCATTAATAGACCTGAAGAAAGCGTTCGACAAAACACCGAGGGAAAAAGTAATAAATATTTTGAAAGAAAGAAGAGTAAGTATTAAAATAATAAAACTTATACAAAAAATATGCAATAACAACGTCAACACCATCATTATTATTATTATTTGGAATGGGAAACATTTACAACGCAAAACGGTCTGAGACGAACAGGCAGATTAAGCCCAACGCTTTTCGTAACGCACCACAAAAACTAGTAAATTTAATGTTGGACAGCACAATTAACAAAGATTAACATCTTGGAGGGAGCTTTTACAGATTATGTCGTGATAATCGCTAAAAGTGAAAAAGAACTATAAAAGAATTTAGAAATATGGAACACAGAGCTGAAAAACGATAGAACGCGAATGAATAGAAGTAAAACGAAAGTGATGACGATAGGAGATGCACCAAAAAACATAAATATACAAATCAACGGAGTAAAAATAGAGTAAGTGAAGACTTTCCAATATATGGGCGTGGCAATAGATGAAAAGGGAACACGAGATGTACAAATCGACCAGAGAATAGAGAAAACGTTAAAGCTCTATTATATGATGAACAAGAAATTCATAAACAATAAATAAATTTCACGGGACACAAAAATGAAAGTATTTAAAGCGATATTTAAACCCATACTAACATTTGGCTGCGAATCCTGGGTTTAAACGAGAGGCAAAGAAGCAAGTTACAGGCTGTAGAGATGAAATATCTGAGAAGAGTCCGAGGAGTTACGAAACTTGATAAAATTAGAAACGTGAAAATACGTGAAGACTTAAAAATAGAACGAGCACTTAAATTCATACAAAAGAGATAACTGAGTTAGTGGGGCCACTTACAAATAATATAAGGAGTAAGACCAGTTAAAAAAGTATGAGAGGCAAAAATTCTGAAAAACAAAAGGAGGGATAGGCTAAAAACGCAATGGGATGGAGTAATAGCAAAAATACTAGAGAGAAAAGAAAGAACATGGACAGAAGCAAAAAAATAGCGGAAGAAATAAAAGAATGGAAAAATTTATGCAGGTCTAGAATAAGAATATAGTTTCGTCCCATCATTATATGATGACAGGAATATGGATTATATATATATATATATATATATATATATATATATATATATATATATATATATATATATATATATATATAGTGGAACCTCTCATAACGAGCATAATTCGTTCCAGAAACTTACTTGTTAAGCGAAACACTCCTTAAACGAAACAATTTTTCCCATACAAATCAATGTAAAATACGACAATGCGTTCCATACTGAAAAATACATACTCATTTTTCAAATGTAGTAACTTGTAATACAATTTTATTTGAAACAAAAACGTAAATAAAAATATGAATTTATGACAAGTAATTAATCCTTTTTAACTAGAAAACTGTCTAAAGACATTTGTTTTTGCCGACGCTTCAAAATTTGACGAAAATGTGTCACAGCATTATCATTATATAAATTTGTAGCACGAATATCCACCTCCTTGTTAGGGTGATGCTTCTCAATGTACGATGCAACAGTTTCCCATGCTTTCAGAATTTCTCTTATTGCGCTAGAAGATTGTTGCTCTGCTACTTCCTCCTCCATTAATGAGCTCTCCTCCATAATCTCTTGCTGTGAAACACGATGCAACTCCGTAAGCTCTTCGGTGGTCAACTCTTGACTGTGCTCTTTCACAAGCTCTTCAATATCGTTGTTGTCCACCTCGAGTCCCATGATATTGGCCAATGACACAATCTCGTTAACTGTAGACTCCACGGGTACTGTTTCAAAATCACATTCAACAACACTCTCTGGCCACAGTTTTTTCCAAGCAGAAGTGAAGGTCCTCTTGGTAACTCCTTCCCAAGCCTTGTCAATCATCTTGAGGTAAGCAACGATGTGAAAATGATCTTTCCAAAACTCTCTAAGAGTGAGATTTGTCTCTTCGGTAACTTCAAAACAACGCTCGAAGAGTGTTTTAGTGTAGAGTTTTTTAAAGTTAGAAATAACCTGCTGGTCCATAGGCTGGAGTAACGGAGTGGTGTTGGGAGGCAGAAACTGGATATTGATGAAATTAAATTCTTCATGAATATAATCTTGTAAGCCTGGAGGATGGGCGGGCGCATTGTCCATAACAAGCAAGACATGGAGAGGAAGATTCATATCAAGCAAATATTTTTTACGGATGGACCAAACACTTCATTGATCCAATCAGTGAAAATGTCACGTGTCACCCAGGCCTTCTTGTTGGATCTCCACATCACATTTAGTCTGCTCTTCTGGACATTACACTTCTTAAAAGCTCGTGGAGCTTCGGAATGGTAAATAAGCAGCGGTTTAATTTTCAAATCGCCGCTTGCATTTGCACAAAATAGCAGCGTGAGGCGGTCTTTCATTGGCTTGTGGCCTGGCAATGCATTCTCTTCTGCTGTTATATAGGTTCGCTTTGACATTTTTTTCCAGAAGAGACCCGTCTCGTCACAATTAAAAACTTGTTGCGGCAGGTAACCCCCAAGATCTATGAGCTTCTTGAAGTCACTGATGAAGTTCTCTGCTGCTTTTGTGTCAGAGCTTGCTGCTTCACCGTGCCTCACAACGCTGTCGATGCCGGTTCTTCTCTTAAACTTCTCAAACCATCCATGACTTCCCTTGAATTGTAGTTCTTTTTCGGCAGTAGATGATCCTGGTGTTTTCTTAACGAGGTCAGCGAAAATAAGTTTCGCCTTCTCACAAATAATGTTTTCGTTAATAGTGTCTTGACACTTGACACTCCCTTTGAATCTCCTTAATTTTGTTTTTGTTCTTGAGAATAGTGCAGATTGTTGATGTTGACCGATTGTATGTGCGCGCTAGATTAGCCACGCTAACACCTTGTTCTCGCTTTTCAATGATTTTACGTTTCATTTCAACAGTTATTTTTTCTCTCTTATGATTGTCTTCTTGTGGTTTTTTCTTCGAAGACATTTTAGCACACGTTATTACACTTTGCACATAAAAAAATACGAATACACGTTGTCTGAACACAAAATTTGTAAAAACGGGTGATCACGCACGAAAACAATACAATAACAGACCAAGTGCTAAACACAGACAAATGCATCGGCGCGGAAGTCCCGGATCACAACTTAATGTCGGGAAAAAAGGTACTTCCCCTTTCTCGTTATGCGAAATGTCGCTCGTTAAGGGAGCAACTTCTTCACATTTTTTTTTGTTCGTTATGCGAATTACTCGTAATCAGAGGTGCTCGTTATGAGAGGTTCCACTGTATATATACATATGTACCAGATAAAGGATAAGTGTTTCTTGGGAATAGCGGCCGGGTAATTAAAACAATATTTAATTTAGTTTACGTTTCGGTTCTATATATAGAGCCTTTTTCAAAACTGAAATATTTATTTAAATTTTAGAAATGTGAAAGTAGTGTTATATTAAATGTACTTACATTATATTGTATTATTTGATAAGCAGTTTATGAAGGCATCTTTGAATGTAAAGTTGTGCAGTTAAGGCTTCTCCTCGAACACAACCAATATACGGCTGCGAGATAAATCCAGCCTCAGAAATGGCACACCACGCTAAAATTTTGCCCTCAAATTTGAATTTACCTTTGAATTTGACATTGTCGGGTGTGTTTTCTATGTCGTCGATATAAAAACCGTCGTTTCCCTTCAACTCTGAATGGCACAAAGTGAAATATTTCTCCTCATCCATTAGAATCAGAATATTGACAAAATGAATGCACGTTAGCGCACGACAACACCTGCATATTCTTTCTAACTAACTCTTCACTCCTCACTTGGCCAAAAATTCTCGGTCGACCACTTTTAGGCAAATTAACGGAGTGCATTCCCTCTTCACATTCCTTTATGATTTGATAAATTATCGATAAAGAAATATCTTGTTCACGATAAATAGCAACTATATCACGCGTGGACATTCACCCAACTAGATTGTAAGTTGCTTTACGAATATCTAGCTTATAATACATTTTGCTGAACCAGATCACAAAAACTAAACTGTCATAAAAACAAATTAATTGGGACATATGACTTCCAGCGCCAACTTACCCAAACGTCATTTAATATAACTACAAACCATCTAAAATTTTTCCAGAAACTCTGGGACCATACGTTATATATGTACATGTTTTTTATATGAGACTTGAATTTTGTTGTGGTCAGAGTTGCCTCTATTTCCACTCCATTGTTTTGTATTTCCCAGGGTTGTGACGTGTTTGTGTCTGATTAATAAATAATCGTGTTGTGTGTTTTTGAGCGGTCCTGTGTTGCGTATGTGTTGTCTGTGTGTTTGTCGCTTTTTGCGTTTAAGTCACTGGTCATCGGTTTTTTGCGTTTCAGTCATGTGTGTGTTTAATGTTTGTTGTTGTAGAGTGTGATTATTTTCTGTGTTTGCGTTACGAAGTATTGTATCTGTTCTGTTGTTGCGTTTGTGGAGTGTAATGTTATTAGCATATTGCCTAAGGCAAGTGCTAGTTCGTCAGTTGTGTTAGGTGTTGTGTTTCTTTGTTTTTGTGTCCATGGGTTCGTTGTTGGGGGTGGTGCTGGTATGTATTCGGGTTTGGGTGTGGTTTTGTTTACAGGGTTGTTTGGATTGTTAGGACAGTTAAGGAAAGTGGATAAGTGAGGACCACCGCAGTTTGCACACTTTGGTGGGGTTGTTTTGGGTTTTGTACATAGGTGTGTTGAGTGTTCGTCTCCGCATTTCATGCATTTGTAGTGTATGTTACAGTTTTTTTGTTGGTGTCCAAATGTCTGACATTTGTGGCATTGTATTATGTCTGTCCGTTTGTTTAGTGGTTCGATTTTAATTGTGAGTCCGCAGCAGTCGTGTATGTTGTAAATTGATTTGTATTGTCTCGTCAGTTCTATTAGTACAAGTGGTGCTGGTATTCCGTGTTTGCCGTTCATGCGTTTTATTTTTATTGTCGGGTAGCCTTGGTCAGTCAGGTCGTCGGTGATGTCAGTGTCTGTGATAAAGGTAGGAATGCCACGCATAACTACCTTTAGTGTCTTTTCACTTCTCAGTTGAAAAGTGTAAAATTGTATTTGTTCATTGTCTAGTATGTGTTTAAGTTTTCGGTAGTCTTCGTCAGTTTTGTACACAAGTTTGTTTTGTACTGTGTTAATGTTATGTGCTTTAAGTATTTGTCGTATATATGTCCATTTGTCTTTGTCTGTTATTATGATTGGTGCGATTTTGTGTGTTTTGCGTGTTTCGGTGTTTGTGTTTTGTGTGGTGTTTGTTTTGTCACTTACCCTGGGTGTGCTGTTTGATGTTGACGGTTGTGGGTTGATTTTGGTTGCTTCTTCTTCTTCCATTTTTTCCTCGGTTTTGGTTTCGAGGACGCCGTAGGAATTTTTTGTTTCGATTGGTGGCGCTGTGTGGTCAGTTTTCTGTCTTTTTGTTGTTTTTTTCGGGTGTCTGAATTCGTCGTTTTCGATTTTCGGTTCCGGTTGGCTCTTCTTCAATTTTACGGGAGACTTTTCTTCTTCTTGTTTTTCTGTGGGGTTGTTTTTTAACTCGATTTGGATCGTTGGTTCTTCTGGGTTAACCATTAGTATATCCCCTGATTTTTGTAGTAGCTTCTGGATATCTTCTTCTTCGTCGAGTATGTTGATTAGATTTTTAAAATCTTCCAGTATCTTGGGTGTACATTTGTTCAGGTATTCTGGTTTAATCATCAGGTTGGTTATTGTTCTTTTTTGTCCGGCCATTGCTTCCGGCGTCGCTTGACGTTGTATCGTCGTAGATGCTCTCAACTGCGATGTTGCGTGAACAGGTATCGCAGTGAGAATGATGTACATGGTGATACAATTCACAATAAATATTAATAGTACAGTATCCGACAGAATAAACAGTACCGAAAATAAAACTTATATTTACTTTTTAATTTTTTTTTAAATTTAAATGTCCAAAATGTTCGCCGTTGCGACGCAAACAAGCTTCATATCGATTTTGTAAGTCACTAAACATATTTATAAAAACTGGTTGATGTAACTGGCGCAAAAATGTTTGTATTCTTTCTCGTAGTTGCTGCAAAATTCTCCGGCAGATTTTCAGAGCGAAATATTTTGTCTGTAATCATACCCCAAATGCACGCATCAGGTGACGTCGCATCCAGTGAATGAGAAGGATTTTCGAAGTATGTTCTCCGGAAAATGATTCTATCATAAAAATGCTGACAAAGTATGTTTAGCGGGCGCGCAGCTGTATGGCTCGTTGCACCATCTTGTTGAAACCATTGTATGCACACCAATAGATTTTGTGCACGACAAAAGTTCTGTAAATCTCTCACAAAAGGTACAATAATGTTTTCCCGGTAACGGTCTTGGCTGACAGTAAGTGGATTCTGATTATCGTCTTTAACGAAATATGGACCAATTATCCTTTAACCAGAAACAGCGCACCAAATACTAAATCGGACACTGTGGAGTGGCTTCTCTACAATAACATCCGGACGTTCAAATCCAAAGAATCGAAATGTTTGTCAATTAATATAAACCATATGTTTTTCAAGAATTCGGGATCCTCGTAAATTAAGCTCAATATGCGACCACAGTAAATTTACCTTGCACGTTTGTCTGCAGCGTTTAGTCGTTGCCCAACTTGAATACGATATGGATAACCACCAATTGATTTGAACAGCCGACGTGTAGATGTTTCACTGATGTTGAGTTTACACGCAGTTCTTAAAAAGCTTATTTGCGGTGAAGCACAACTTTATCAAAAACACGTCCTGCGTTTTCGTTGGTACACGCTGTGTTTTAACGACCTGTGTATTGTGTTAACGTAAAAGTTCTACGTTAACACAATACACTACCAGTGCGACGAAATTTCTGAACAACAGCTAATATAACACTTTTATTGGAAGCTACTTTATTAAACTGTTGTCGATATCTTACCGACACCTGCTGTAAGCTTGGACCTTCATTACGACCATTTCCGTATTAGCGAAAATAATGTTCTACCAAGAACACTTGTTCTGCCGTCGTTAGAACTATTTTCAATTCAAATTCAACTGTAGCGTTAGATAACATTGATAAGTCAACTAATGACAACTAAGTCAATAATGACAAATGCATATTATGTAAGCAACTCCATAGCAACCTAAGTTTCGGTACTGTACTGTGAGTATTCGGGCGGATACCGTAATATTCATTTCTTAACATTGAAATACCTTATTCTATACATATGCAGAAGATAGATGCAAAACGTATAAATATTTTTTCCTATAATTCTTTCAAGGAATTATGAACACAGTATAAGACGGCATATTTAATATCGTTTTGTAGGGTACATTAAAGTATTAATGAATTATCAATATCTTAATTGTGCAAGTTCATTAGCAGAAAAGATAGTATTTTTCAGTAGAATAATATAGTTAAAATTTTACGTGAATGTCTTTTAAGCAAGAGAAAATATAAACGTATTTTAAAAATAAAATTTGACCGGTCCTTAGACTTAAACCTTCTCGAGAACTTCTGAAAAGACTTATTAAGAACGGTGGAAGACAATTTAGTGCAATAAATGAACTGAAACGTACGACCGTAGAAGAATGACGGAACTCGAAGTTAATTAGCATCCATAAACTCCAAGAAACTTTACCTAGGCGTACATTGAAAGTGTTAAACCATGTAATGCTAGCAGTCGCTATTAAAACAATTAGTGCTTTGTGACATCAAAATACTATGGTTTTATAGTTCCGTTGTATTTCCTTTTAAGTTTGAATATTTCTTTCTTTATTTATACCTAGAATTTAGTGAATTTCTCCGAACTTTAAAACAGCACATATATACAGGGTAGCGAAACAAAAAGTACCCTTCTTTCGTCAAGGTTTAGTAGCGTAATGTTTTATACCATGTTATCTGTAGAGACTTATGTCACTATACTACGATTTGAGCACACATGTGTAAGTTTATTAAGACAGGATTTTGTGATACTTGTCTCGTGACTACCCCTTTTTCCATTACCTCCACTTTATCTGGAGATTTGATGCACAATATTCGAGTAAATATTAAATAAGTAATGCAGAGCACCTTATTGTACGAAAATTATAAATACTTCGTGGAAGAGAAAAACATATCTAGGGAATTGATTTTTAGCTGAAGCGACTTGCAAATACGAGGGATACTGCTAAGATTCGTGGAATCAAGTACTTCTTGAATTGCCAGCATTCCACAATTATTATATTCGTAAAATTTGACATTTTTAACCGATAATTCAGTTGATAGTTCGATTTAAAACTCAACAGTTTTGTCTCAACAGAATTTAACAAAGTAATAGTGTAAATGTGTCAAAAATGAAAATTTTTAATCGTGATTTTCGAGTGATGATTTTTTACGATTTTCGATACGGTTTGACACCAAAGCAATGTGTGGAAAAGCTTCGGTATCTGGTAATGAGGCACCATCCAAAACTGTGGTTTACAAATGGTTCGCAGAATTCAAGCGTGGAAGACCAACGTTTTTTTTTGACGATCTTCGTAAAAGGCGTCCATGCACTTCTGTTGCGAAAAATATCGATGCTGTGCATGAAATGATTTTATCAGATCGGCACCCAAACAAATACATACGATGTTGAACGATCATTTACAAGTCAAGAAGCTTTCCAGTCGTTGCATCTTTCAAAATTTAAAAGACGAGCAAAAACAAGCACGTGTCAAGTGGTGTAAGGAAATGTTAAAAAAATTTGATTGTGATCGTTCAAATTCTGTATATAACATTGTAACAGCTGACGAATCCTGGATATATTCATATGAGCCTCAAACTAATGTTTCAAAATGAACCTAAACCAACAAAAGTGGTGCATTCAGGAAGCATTTCGAAAAGAATGATTGCTTGTTTCTTCGGAAAAACGTGTCATGCTGCAACTGTTGCATTAGAGGATCGACCAGTTAATGCTGACTATTATACGTCAATTTGCTTGCCGGAAGTTATCGATGAAGTCAGAAAAAATAATATAAACTGACGAATCATTGTTTATCATGACAGTGAAAGCGCTCACACAACACGACAAACTGTCGAGTTTTTGACCAACAGGAACATTGAATTAATGACTCATTGCCCATATTCGCCCGATTTAGCACCCAATTACTTCTTCTTATTCCGAAACATCAAAAATGAAATGCGAGGAAATCGGTTTTAATCGCCTGAAGAAGCTGTTGAAGAATTTAAATCACTGGTTTTGGAGATACCTCCCTCAGAAAAAGAAATCAAGAAGGGCATGTAAAAAGTGAATCCAAAGGCGTTAAATCACAACTTCTTGGAAACCAATTAACAATTCCTTTTCTGGAGAATACAGACTCACCAAACTTTTCTTCCAATAACTCCATAGTGGCATTGGCAAAATGTGGTGTTGTACCATCTTGTCGGAAAAACATGTCTTGCAAATCAATGTCGTCCAATTTTGGCAACAAAAAAAAAATTGATAACATTGATCGATAACGCTCACTATTCACTGTTGCTGCATCTCCATTTGCATTTTCAAAATAATAAGGTCAGATGTGATTTTTTCATCATGCCATAAACCACACCAAACAGTAACTTTTGCAAAGACTTGTCAGCAATCTGTTGCTGATTATTTTCGCACCAGAAACGACAATTTTGTTTGTTAACAAACCCGTTTAGCCAGAAATTAGCTTCATCTAAGAAATTTATTTTTTTTTTTAATCAGGATCAATTTTATGTTGTTTTAGAACCAAATCAGCAAACGCACGACGCTTATGATGTGAAGATCATGTTGAGTTTGAACAAAAGAACGATTATTTTTATAAAATTTTCAAATAATAACCAAACGTTGTTGAAACGTGTATTTTGCCATGATGAATTGTCGAACAATACTAAACACAATTGACAGTTAGTGGCATTTCTAACATTTTAAATATGTCTGCCATGACATTTTAAAAACATATCGGCCCTGTTGGGAACCTGATAGTCGCTATCTAATAAAATTAATATTCTTAAATATGCAGCCACAACATATCTATAAATTCGGAAGTCACTTGGCTTCTGCTTAACGCTCAAGATTTCACAAAATGTATTAGAAATATTTGAACAACTTATTCTTTACAACTATGAGGGCGGATTGACATATAAAGTCTCCAATGATGACATTGTATGTATGTATCTATTTATGACAACGATTGTTTGGATGTGGAGAATATTTGTCAGTAGGTTGGACATGAAAAAACTCTCTTATAAAGGCGAAATTAAGGTGTTTTACGAAAAACGATCAGGTCGATCAGCATCAGTGACGCATGAGAAGAATCAAAAACAGGCAAATGCAGTGATTTAATCAAATCGCCAGATTACGCAAAAACCAATTGCTCGGCAATTAAACATTAGTCAAAAAAATAGAATTACAGAAAAATTTGCGCCAGATAAATTCCGCGACAGTTAGCGGATGACATGAAAGAACAAAGAAGACATTTGCCAAGAACTTCTTAACCAGTATCGACGTACAGGTGACGATTTTCTTATGAAGATCACCACCCGCGACGAGTCTTGGTTTCTTCATTATGATCCCGAAAACAAGCGGCAGTCAATGGAATATCGGCGTCTTGATTCTTTACGTGTACTTAAATTCTCATTCTCATCATTTTCTGGGATGTAAAGTGTTTTGGGGTGGTGTCCAGTTAACGAAGGATTGATAATCTAGTTGTATTCGGTTCGTGAAGGATCAATGTAGGGGATGTTCGGCTCGTGGAAACAAATGTTTGCGATAACTCCGGTTTCTGTAGGTGATATTTTAACCCCAGTTACTAGAATCATAACCCCGATGTTTGGTTCACCGTGCACATATTGTAAGGCTGTATACACATTACTTTTTAAATCTTCGGTGATTGTTTGTTAAATAAATAGATGCACTTTCATCTAAATATATTTATTTACACTATATACATTTATTTTTGGATCTTCAGTGACTTATACCAACATTCAACTGCTGTTGAGACTGATGTCCCTTGTTAAAGTATGATTGTTATGTTGATGTTTAACGTAAGACTGTGTGTCTTCATGTTAGCGTAAGACGGTTCTATTGTTGAGTTGATACTGTGTTGCAAGTAGATAAAAGTATACCACTACCCCTACAAACTATTACACAGTTAAATACGCATATTGTTTGTATAGTGTATTGGTTGACGTTACAACGGGGAAATTTTCTAAGACAAATTCGTCGAAACAGTACCTACAAGCAACAATACCAAAGTTTTATGACAGGGTTCTGAAAATCTGATCTTGCTAATATATAAAAATAAAATGTCATTACTAATTCAGTATTAGTTGGTGTTATAAATCTAGGTATATAGTTCAGGATAAATGCCATTGTTTGGTAATGGTCCTTATTATACATATTTAGGAAACGTGATCTTAAGAAAAGATGATCAGATTAAACATTTTGTTCACTATAATCCTAGATAATAAACAATCGGTCTACACCATAAAGCAATAAAATTATAAATGTAAAGATGTCGATTCTTAGAACCTAAAGAATGTTTTATAATTTGAATAAGATAATAAAATTCTGTTAATAAAGAAGTTTAATTCGAAAATGAACGTTAAATATTTATAAAATTGGAAACGTTATGCTTGAGTTCTATATCCTAGATTTACTTATATGTATTTAAAAATACAAAATTTTTGAAATTAGAATATTAGAAAAGGTTTTTAAATGTCTCCTCAACATAAAGGAAGTCTGAAGAACGTCACTAAATAATCGTATGCGTAGAGTAAGGCCGGAAAGAATGGATTCTTTGTTACACCACGTCAACAGTCATGATTTGGCAGCTTCAGATTTCTAATTGTTCCCAAAGTTAAAAGAGATATTGAAAAGTCAACATATTTCATGAGATAATAGAGTTCGAACTGCTGCGCTACTGGATCAAAAGTAAACAAGAAAGTTTTTTCATGGACGGAATGAAGAAATGAATTCAGCGTTTAGAGAAATGTGTTGCACTAAATGGTAATTATGTGGGAAAATAATTATGTAGATTGGCGGTACAATAAATTTACTTCATTTTAAACTTGTTTTATTATTTTGTCTTTCCTTACTCTTGTTTTATGGAGTTGGAGACTTTATATATCAATCCTCCTCGTATAAATGCTAATAAGTTTGAATTTCGGTTTTGATTTTTAATTAATACGAATAAAGTTAATTGAAATTAAAATAAAATTATTTGGAAACAGAATGCTTTTGTAATTCACGTCGTCTGGCATTCTATCGATACGCTAATTCACGCATTTCGACTCCTTTTGTTTATATATTCCATATTTATCATGTTCGTATAAATGTCGCTCTGGTCCCTATTTTGAATATTTTATGAATAAAAAATAAAATATGGAGCAAAATATCACCCTTATCATTAATTTTTTTTTCTGATGCATCTTCTTTGTACTCGAATAAATGGATTAACTAGTCGATTGTATCAATATATACAGGGTGTTATTGAACCACATTTAAAAATCTTAAAATAAGGTTCAGAACTTATTCTATCACTTCGTGACAACGTCCAAAGATATTTACCACACACTTCAAGCGATTGACGTTGACTCAAGGAAAGACAATTTTGTGTTTAGTTATACTTTTACAGAAACCATCGCTGGCACGAAAACACCAATTTACCAAAGTTTAATCGTAATCGCATGAACGGTCTAGGAGCCTAATACCGAACAGACACACATTCATTTTTATATATTGTATTTTCCAGGAGAAAAAAAAACATATATATAGTATATTGTTTACTGAGTAGGAAAATCCTAACATTCCTGGACGACTGTGAAGATTGCTAAGTCGAGGCGCAAGCCGAGACTTAGCAACACAGAGTCCAGGAATGTGCCTTTTCCTACGTGGTAAACATACTATTTTTCCGCAAATCGTATTAATGTTGAATTGTCAAACTTGACGCATATAAATTTAACTGCTGGTGTTTTCGATAGCAAAACAGTGTAAAATGATAAGTGATGATGAATTTTCCATATCTGGAACTCCTCCAGAGCTGGTTGAGGTAGTGAATACTGCTTCATTAGAATTATTGCCAAAGAAATCAAGAGAAAAGTACGAATATGTATATAAAAGTTTTATGGACTATCGCAACGTGTTTTCAATCATTTTTGTAGAACACTAACAACTGTAACGAAATATCATTTCCTTACAGTAAGTAAATGAATATTTCCTAACAGTTAGGAAATGTTGACTGTTTCTTTAAGAAATTTGGTCAGGAATGTCAAAATTTCCTAACGATTTGCGGAAAAAGTATTTTTCTGCTGATCGTTAAAAAATTAATATCCCTGATTATATTTCTTAAGTATTTCCATACATGTTTCCATCGCTAGTCAACGAAAAGTAACTGTTAGAAAATATTCATTTCTGTACTGCACATAAATCACTTTCTTACTATTGTTTTTGAGCTATAAACATTATTGAAAATACTTTTTTAGAAACAAAAACATATATTCTATTTTCTCAACCACCACAATACATTATGGAATACATTCTGAAATTAGTTTCTTATATTTACAATTAGTTGATAATTAGTACAATTTTTGAAAATTAGAGGAATATTGTTAGGACTATATTTTGAACATGACAATGGGATAGTTATTTTCTTGATTCTTATTTACTGCAACAATGCAACGTTAACAACTTCCATCCAGCATGTGTCATTAAACTAAGATTTGCACCAGAAAATGCACCAGTTGAATTAAACAAATTCAAACAAGTAGTAATATTTTTAAGTATTTCAAGCATTTTTCTAAATTTATATATTCCTGCTATTTATCTACAAGCCTTTTCATTACGAAAAAATCAGTCCCTATTCATATTTTCTGGTCTTAACACAACTTACTTGGTTAAACAAACAGGTATATCTGATTAACTACAAATGATCTGAGTTTGTTAATTTTCGAACGGGTATGATAATTAAGAACTTAAATTCTTTGTCTTATATACTTTGTAATACCATTTGGACTAACTCATCCGTTCTATAATCCCCAGAAATACCCAATATTAAAACAACTTCAATCATCAAATATGCTTTATCTATATTTTTTTCTTCGTTAAATTATTTTTTTTTCCTTTACAACCTACAACTTGCCATATCAATAAATTTCGATGTTTTAAATATTTAAATATATCTACATCGTGTTTAATGGCAAAAGTAACTTCACCATTGAATAGTTGGCCCATGACGTTGAAGATTTCATGTTTGGACAAAATTCTAAGAAGTACACCATTACAATATTTTCCGAGAAGGAACTTTTTTATGTGAAACGTCTAATGGCGTGCCACAGGAGTAAACTCGGTTCTTGAATGCCATCACGGGATCACGAGATGATCGCTCAGTCAGCGTTGCCCTCTCTTCGCCATACCACTGGCACTCCCCTTCCTCTGCAGCGCGTATACTGTGTGCGCGTGAATATCGGTGAACGCAAAATATTAATTTTATTTACATTTACTATTTGGAGGGTCGCAGAGCTAAAAAGGTTGAGAATCGCTGCTCTGAATTATAGAAGTTTATATCGGGGTATTTAATCAGCGATACGAATTTATTCTATTTGTAAAAATTTAAGGACTATACTGCATATGTTGAATAATATTGATAGCTGCATTAATTTGTGGGCTTTGGATGGTAATTTTAATGATTTGAGAGCTTTAGTGGCGCATATTTTTCGATTTTTTTTTGCGTTCGCTGTGAATGTTACTGTCTGCTAGTACAGCTATGGCTATTAAGTATGTGATGTGTTGCAGTTTATCTCTAAGTACGATGTCTGGTCTATATGTTTGTCTGTATACCGGCTGGTCCATTTATCGTGCCCCCCCCCAAAAAAAAATTGGAAGCAGTCAGTTTTATGAAAAAAAGTTTCAAGTAAAAGTTTTACTGCAAGAAGTATCTATCTGATGGTTAAGCAGTCGTACACCAAGGAGAACGTATGAAGATCATACGAAGGTCAATTTTTTTTTCCAAATTCTGAAAAAGGATGTAATTGCGAGTAGAAAAGTACTAAAACTCATGTGGCCTAAAATTAAGATTCAGCGAAATATTCAAGAAAAACAAAAAAAAATGATAAAAATTTATTAAAAGAATAACATAAATAGGCACAAAATATCCGATCACCCCCGGGCTACACTAATTTAATTTAATCGGGACAATTGTTTCGGAAACTTCGGACTCATTAAAGTAAATGTTCAAAGTGTTGACCTTCAACCTCGATACACTTTAGAATTCTCCGACTAAACGAATCATGGACGTTTATTAGCACGTCTTCCGTAATTTCTGAGCATGCATTTATTATCGTTTGCTGCATATCTTCCGGTGTTGTTGGGGCAGTACGGTACACTTTCTCTTTCATTGAACCCCACAGAAAATAATCGAGAGGGGTCAAATCTGGAGAACGAGCAGGCCAAGATGTAGGTCCGCCGCGTCCTATCCAGTGATCGCTGTAATCCGTGTTTAATATTTCTCGAGCCGCGTGTGAATAATGAGCTGGACACCCATCATGTTGGTACCACATTGTGTCTCGCCGCTCTAAGGGTACATCTTCAAGTAGTGTCGGTAACACATTGTGTAGAAAGTCGCTATACTTATTACCATCTAAATTGCCAGTAATAAAGAAAGGTCCAATTATTTTCATACCAATTATCCCACACCAGACGTTGACATTCCATGGATGTTGCCGGTCTACTTGTCGTAACCATTTTGGATTTTCCGTTGCCCAATAATGCATATTGTACCTATTTACCTGCCCATGATTCGTAAAAGTGGATTCGTCGGAAAATAGCACATTGAGAAAAAAGTTATTGTTATCGCGAATTTTTTGCTGAGCCCATTCACAAAATTGTACACGATGTTCAAAATCAATTCTGTGAAGGTCTTGATGCATCGATATGTGGTATGGGTGAAATTTTTTGTGTTTCAGTATTCGACCAATACTAGTTCGTGAGATTCCAGACTGGCCGGCAATTTCTCTAGTACTGACGTGTGGATAATAAGCCACTGCCGCTAGAACAGCAATTTGCGCGTTTTCATCGGTAACACTCTTTTTTCGAATTTTTTTCTTCTTCACAATACTTCCTGTGGTAGTGAACTGTTCTACAACACGACGAAAGGTCGTGCGACTCGGCTGGTGTCTATCAGGGTATCTTACAGCATACAAACGACACGCTGCGCGAATATTTCTTCCCGCTTCACCATAAATGAAAATCATATCAATTTTTGCACATGTTGCTGGATCCATTCTTGATATTCACACACTGGTAGTTTTATCACAACGATACAACTAACATTAAGTCAGTTACTTAGCTTGTGAGGTATTTATGCAGCTTCAAGGGATTACGAATAGAAAGTTAATTGGCTTTTGCGATGGTATTCCCGGATTAAGGGGCAACAAATAACCCATTATTACAACAAGCAACTAATTCATACGACCTATTAATATCCAATTATAAAGAACAAACTTATACCCATATTTATGCAGCTGCAAGGGATTACAAATAGAAAGTTAATTGGCTTTTTCGATGGTATTCCCGGATTAAGGGGCAACAAATAACCCATTATTACAACAAGCAACTAATTCCTACGACCTATTAATATCCAATTATAAAGAACAAACTTATACGTAGGTAATTACTTTCTAATTACCTACAACCGCTATTTCAAATATGACTTATCTGTTATGTAAATCTGTTATTAATTATTTTGTAATACGTCCACATTATTGCTTTGAAAATACTATGTTTTGTTGCTATGTATTGTTGCTATGTAATTTATATTATATTTAGTTTTTCTTGAATATTTCGATGAATCTTAATTTTAGGCCACATGAGTTTTAGTACTTTTCTACTCGCAATTACATCCTTTTTCAGAATTTGTAAAAAATAATGCCATGTTCTATTAAAAAAAAAACTTGACCTTCGTATTACCTTCATACGTTCTCCTTGGTGTATGACTGCTTAACCATCAGATAGGACACTTCCTGTAGTAAAACTTTTACTTGAAACTTTTTTTCATAAAACTGACTGCTTCCAAATTTTTGGGGGGGCCACGATAAATGGACCACCCATATATTATGATATCCAACTAGAGTTTGTATCTTAGGCTTTCAAATATTGTAGTAGGTATAGGTATATTTATAGTAGGGTGTAGATCAGGGGTACCCAAACGGTCGATCGCAAGAGCTTCTGGAGTGGATCGCGAAAAAATAAAAAATGATCACTCCACAAATTTGAGTTCTCTCGAACGTTAACTCTAGGCCTTCTCTGTCTCTCATTGGAATTTGTGAGACTCCCGAGGCAATGCAACTGCGCAACGTTCGGCAACTCTTACCGATTCTTCTCGAATTATTCAGATTCATATAAAAATCTGCGACGACGCGACACTATGCCAGTCATAACTGAACGACACGTAATATTTGCAAAGCAAAATGAATGCGACGAAAAAAAATAAAATTGTACCATTTTAATAACGATTAGGACGAAGAATTTTATTATGATCAAAGATAAGTGTATTTGTCTGGTTCGTCGATCGTCAGTGGCATTGCCCAAACGTGGAAACTTATAAATAGAGCTGAGGATGTTTGCGGTACGGCAGGACCGTATGTAGTGCATCCCCACATTTAACTATTTATCTAAATATTCTCTGAAATGATTTGCCGGATCTCATAAATTAATAGAGTGATATTTTAGTATGCACTGGATATTGTTATTATACAAAATCATAATAGCCATTTGTATTTATGGATCATAAATAATAATACGCATGTATTTGTATTTGGTTGTGAATTCAATTTAAACTTAAAACGAATCGTAATATTTTAACGACAAGCCGTCCTTACAATACATGCATTCGAGACAAAGTGTGCAACTCTACGAATAACTTCCATAATTCATCGAAAATGGACATTTTGGAGCTGAAGTAAAGCCCCTATTCTTAGAAAATTTTATTACTGTCGTTAAGAACTATTATTATAAACAACAAAGGCCTTTTATTAGTGTTGAAGTTTTAGTTTCATTGAATTTCCATGTTGTAAGTAGTCAATTGTAAAGTGTTCATTCACAATATTCTAAAACAAGGTGTAAATTTAACTAAAATCCAGAAAAACACATTCTGATAATATATTACTAGATTAGAAGCTGTGTTTATTACTATTTATTATATTATTTTTATAACCAAATGCAATAAAAGCTACGAAAACAAAAGAAACCTCGATTTATTAAAATCTTGTCACACAGCCTTTCAAAGCCTGGCAGCACATATTTTGCATATATTTTATATATACTACCTACTTGAACTAGGTGAATGAAGTTAGAAGTTATAACTTAATACTTCTATAACAATGTAAATTTCGAGGAAAAAGCCACATTTCTGGACACTGCGGTGCGCAGACGAATTAATATGCTAATTTTATATTAGCGGCTGTGTGTAATTATAGTAGCGTTAATAATCACCAATGTAATGTGTTTATAATATTTTTTATTTGTCGTTTCTTTGGTTCTTGACAAGAACTTTTTCGCTAAATGCGATACAATACTTTCATTGCTATCAACCAATACATTTATCTTCACATAAATTCCTTAATAACAAAAATAATCCTTTTAAACCCGAGTAATTAAATTTAATTAATGTAATTACATCAAAATCTTTGGTAACAAAAGTATCTTCAGTGATGAAAATGCTAAATGTTTGAATACTCTCTTGGGACCCTGTAATATCTATATTAAATAAAAAAAAAAGAGGTAAACATCATCCAAGACCATTCGGTACATGTATATACAATCAGCGGTAATAATCGGGACACCTGTCCAGGTAGCGCGCATGCGTTCTACCCTTACGTATTCTCTATAAAACAAATGCCGGCCGTTTCGAAAGATCCAGTGTGTGCATCACTAACGTTCGAGATGGCTGTGAATATGCGGGTGTTATTGTGTTGTTACGTCGCTCTCGCCGTCGTAGTGATCGTCGCGCCGATCGCGTGTGCCACGACCAGTGACGTAGACGATCAGTTGAAGGTACTGAGCAAACAGGTGACGGCGCTCTTGGAGAGACGCAGAGAAGATCTCCAAATTATAGAGGAGAGCATGCGGAAAAAATTGACCAAAAGTCAAGAGTTCGAAGATGTCAGAGAAGAAATGAAAAATTTGAGGTAGGATTTTTGCCTCGCGCTCTCCGGGGAATATCCCATTCGTTCGCAGTTGCTGCAAGTAGATTTCATTACTGGCTCTTTGCAGACCCGTCTTTTCCTCTTTTTTTCTGTTCTTTTTTTTTTATATTTTTTTCAAGTGCGCTAAACCGGAAACACTCTTTTGTAATTCGGTTTCGCGGATGAATATTTAAAGGGTCAAGGGTTAACGTTTTCTGAGTTGTTCGGCGCGTTTTTCTCTTCGCGCGTTAGTCCGGACGCCACTTGCGGTTTCTGTTTTGTTTACGCTATTGACGACACGCTGTTTTGTTTTCAGAGGTCGGTCGAGCGCCACAAAAAGGAATTCGTGCGATTCGATTTTAGGTTTCCTATTAGAATGTAAAAGCCTATTGGTGCTTCACGTTTAAAAAATGGAAAAGATGAAATCAACCGAAAAAGAACGACGTGTTATTGTACTGGTTTCCTTTTAGTTTTCTTTCTCTTTTTTACTGAAGTGTTGCGGTACTTGATTATAAATTAAAACAGTACCTAAAATGGTTGAATAATAGAAAAACTATAACACTTTTTATTGCTTACAAAACATGGAATATAATGCTTTAGTTGAAACATACGCTCTTTTTTATTTCTTTTTCTATTGTAATTATTTCAAATGACCTTCTTATTAATTATTATTAATTAAATTAATTATTTTTTATTAATAGAGCCTTTAAGGAATACCTTGAAGAAGCCCGAAACAAATTTAAAAAATAAAGATATTTAAACAACGCTTTTTTAAATAATATAAGCCTGAAGGTGGTATCGGCTAAGAACTATTAAAATAATTTTCTCTAACTCACAACTATACTGAATGTCCTCGACATACATCATTAACTTCTACACCAAATCTCTAAATTAAAGCAGTACCCAAAGTGGTTGAATAGTAGAAAAACTATAGTAAATTTTTTGCTGTTTACAAAACACTTAATATAATCGATTTAGTTGAAATATGTATTCTGTTTCATTGCTTTTTCTATTGTAGTTGTTTTGTATGACATTCTTTTTATTTTCATTAATTAATTTAATTATTTTTTATTAATACAGCTTTTAAGGAATACCTTGAATAAGCCCGAAATAATTTAAAAAAATAAAGATATTTAAACAAGGCTTTTTTAAATAACATAAGCCAGAAAGTGGCATCGGCTAAGGACTATAAAAATAATTTTCTCTACCTAAAAACTATACTGAATGTCCTTGACATACATCATTAACTTCTACACCAAATCTCTAAATAAAAGCAGTACCCAAAATGGTTGAATAGTAGAAAAACTATAGTACATTTAATGTAATCGCTTTAGTTGAAATATCTATTTTTTTTCATTGCTTTTTCTATTGTAGTTATTTTGTATGATATTCTTATTATTTTCATTAATTAATTTAATTATTTTTGACAAAGAATTTTTAAAGAACACCTTTTAAGGTAATGGTTTAAGGAAAATATTTTGTGATTTTTTAAAAGTCCAAAATATTTTTTTTAAATGAAGATATTTAAACAAATCCTTTTTTAATAATATGAGCCAGAAATGGTATCAACCTTTTTCTATTGTAATTATTTCAAACTATATTCTTATTCCTTTTATTAATTAATTTAATTACTTTTTATTAATAAAGAACTGTTAAAGAATACCTTAAAAAAGTCAAAAATATTTTTTTCTAAAGTAAAGATGTTTAAATAAAGTTTTTTTTAATAATATAAGTCAGAAAATATCAATTAAGGACTATAAAAATAATTTTATCTGCATAAAAACTATACTGAATGTATTCAATATATATCATGGACTTCTACACCAAATATATTAATTAGAACAGTTATATAAATTAAATAGTAAAAAAACAATAATACTTTATACTGCTTACAAAATATTTAATATAATCGCTTTAATTAAAATATGTGTCCTTTTTCATTGTCTTTTCTATTGTAATTATTTCGAATGAAATTCTTATTCTTTTTATTAATTAATTTTAATTTAATTATTTTTTATTAATAAAGAACCGTTAAAGAATACCTTAAAAAAGCCCAAAATATTTTGTTTAAATGACATTCTTTTTTAAACAAAGCCTTTTGAATAATATGAACCAGAAATGATATCAACCTTTTTCTATTGTAATTATTTCGAATGACATTCTTATTCTTTTTATTAATTAATTTAATTACATTTTATTAATATAGAACTATTAAAGAATACCTTAAAAAAGCCCAAAATATATTTTTTTAATAAAGATGTTTAAACAAAGCTTTTTTAATAATATAAGCCAGAAAATGGTATCAATTAAGGACTATAAAAATAATTTTATCTACATAAAAACTATACTGAATGTATTCGATATATATTATGGACTTCTACACCATTTATATTAATTAAAACAGTTATATAAATTAAATAGTAGAAAAACTATAATACTTTTTACTGCTTACAAAATATTTAACATAATCGCTTTAATTTAAATATGTGTCCTTTTTCATTGTCTTTTCTATTGTAGTTATTTTGCATCAATTAATTTAATTATTTTTGATAAAGAATTTTTAAAGAATACCTTTAAAGGTAAGGGTTTAAGGAAAATATTTTGGGCTTTTTTAAGTCCAAAATATATTTTTTTAAATGAATACATTTAAACAAAGCCTTTTTAATAATATGAGCCAGAAATGGTGTCAACCTTTTTCTATTGTAATTATTTCGAATGACATTCTTATTCTTTTTATTAATTAATTTAATTATTTTTTATTGATAAAGAACATTTAATAGAATATTTTAGAAATATTTAATGTAAAAGTATTTAAACAAAACTTTTTTGATAATATAAGCCAGACAATGGTATTAACTTAGGGACTATAAAAATCATTTTATCTACCTAAAGACTATACTTAAAATATTCTATATATATAACTAGCTTCTGTACCAAACCTATAAATTAAAACGGTACCTAGAATGGTTGAATGAAATATTCTTTTCACTGCTTTCAAAACATATAATATAATCGCTTCAATATCTATATGTTCTTTTTTATCGATTTTTCTATTGTAATGATTTCAAGTGATATTCTTATTCATTATTATTAATTAATTAAATTAATTTTTACTGAAAAGTAACTTTTAAAGAATACTCTAAAAAACCCAGTATATATTTTTTTAATATAAAGGTATTTAACCAAATCCTTTTTAATAATATGTCACATAAGTCACTGAATTGTTTTTACTGCTTACAAAACGTTCACTATAATCCCTTCAGTTGAAATATATGTTCTTTTTATTGCTTTTTCTAATGTAATTATTTCGAATGATATTCTTATTCATTATTATTAATTAATTTTTTACCGGTAAAGAACTTTAGACAATATTTTAGAAAAAAACAAAAATTATTTTTTTGATATGAAGGTATTTAAACAAAGCTTTCTTAATAATAGAAGCCAGACAATGGTATAAAATTACCAAAACTTACTCAATTTTCTATATACATCATTAAATTCTTCACCAAGCCTATTCAATGTTAACTTACAAGGATAACCCTCCAACTCGCAATACCGATTTTAATGAAACGTGGTAGTTATATAGCTGTAATAGACAATCTAGGAAACTGTTTTCCCGTATGTTACTAAAACATTTCAAGTAGTGAAAAGCTGAATGAATATAGATTTATTTGTTTTTTTTTAAAGATTTTCATAAGATAAAAATATTTCGTGGTATAAACACGGCTTGTGAATATGTTATAATTGGCATCCATTCTACCAACAAAAAATTTACCAATCCAGAATACCGATTTTAGTGAAATTTTTTGTGTTGTAATTTTTCAGCCGTAACAGAACTAATCTAGTAAACAGTTTTCCATTCTAGTTACTGAAGAATTTCAAAAAATGAAATGCGACATTAATATATAATATATTATTATTATATTTTTTCGAAATTACTCAGTAATTGTTCCAAAAAAAATTATCAAGTCATACAACATTTCAAATATATCGTAACATACGCCCACTTTTTCAATAAAAAAAATCTCAATCCAGAATACGAATTTTAATGAAACTTGGTAGTTAAGTAGCTAGTAGAACTATCTAGTAAACAATATTCCCATTGAGTTACTGAATCACTTTAAAGAGTGTAAAGTGATATTAATATAGCAATATTTTTATTATCTTTTGAAACTTACTCTGTAATTGTTCTAAACCAGGAAACTGTTTTTCGTTGAAATTAATAAAGTATTTTAAAAGGTAAGAAACGACATTAATAGAAGATTACTTTTTAGTTTTAGAAATTAATCAAGAATTATTCTAAAGATAAAGTATTTAATAATAAACAAACAAACAGCTTTCTAAATATATCATAATCGATCTTTTGCCAATAAAAAAATTCACCAATTTAGAATAGCAATTTTAGTGAAGCTTAGTTATTAGGCAGGTAGTCCAAATAAGAAAAAATACCTAAGGAATATTTTTTTTTGCTGAAGCATTTCGAGGGATGAAAAGCTATTTAAAAATATAATTATTTTTAATGTTTCATAAATTACACTGTAATTTATGAAAGATTAAAATATTTAATAATACATATAGTTTGCTAAATATGCCACAATGGATATTCCTTATTCTTGAAAAACATCGGCACTTATTATATCTTATCTATATTATTTCTGCTCCATTTCAATTCAATTATTAAAATTTCAGCAACAGGAATCTAAACAAAAATAAAAAAAACTATATTCTTTGTTTCTATTCAAAATATATTGAATATTTTTCAAAATACAATAATACAAAATACAAGATAATCAAAAGAACTTACTTGTTAATATTATTTTGAAAATTACCTTTATGTAATATTATTATAATTTTTAATAATAATGATAATAATACTATTTATCGGTTTTTGAGGTCAGATAACTGATATAGAACGAGTCAATAATGTGTAGTTCGGCTCAATTTATTCTAATTTGACTGAATAGAAAGCATGTATCTTTATGGGATACCCTGGTGTAAGAGTGCGATCAGCAAACGATAATGTAAATGAGATTCAGGTACCTTGTATTTTGGAATATTCGTGCAATCATTTATAAATATATTCAGGATTACCGCTGAATAGCGCCCAAGCTATTCGAATCTGAAGATTAATGTCTAACTGAAAATGAAAAAGAAAATTTCTTTGTAATTGAACAAAAATTTCAAATATTTTAGGGCCAAAATATGGTTAAATTCGGTCCATATAAAGATATGGAAAAGAATACACAAAGGTGTATTCTATATTTATTAAAATACAGCTGTAATTTAAGTTCATTGACCTATAAAAAAAAAATTGAATTCCTAGACATTGTTAGATGATAACAGTTTTTATTCATAAAAATAATAAATTTTGATATTCATATCTAAACATTATGCCCACACATATGGTGCTTTTATGACGATATTTTTTTGTGGGTATCAAGAATAGCCTTTACGTCGAATGTGTCGACAAACCAATGTCTCATTTGATTAATTAAAATTAAGTGAACTTTAAACTTATTTTAAAAGTAAAATTATTATGTTTACAATAAAACAAAAATCGTCATAAAACAAAAAGCTTCATGTAGCGTGTCCATTGGGATAGATACCTGGTTTTTAATTATTTGTATGGAATTATTTACATATATTTTTTTCTTTAAATTTGTGTGGTACCTACTGAAAAATACCAATACAACAATATAATTAGTCGGTAACGAGAATTACTGATGAATTAGAGGTGGAAGCCAGTATTGCCGCCCGTATATTTACCCTGTCTGCGACAGGGTCTGACTCGATTAAAGAAAAATCATTTTCTCGTTACTACGTGAACATTAGACCGTGATTTTTTGTATGAAGGCATTGCTCACATATACGTTTCACCTCTTTTTTTCTTGAGCGCTATACACTATTAGCATTGTATATTAATTAAATACAAATTTATGTAAATATTGATCCTCAATATGTTAAAATACAAAATTCAGAAATATAAAATGAATCCATAAAATAAATCGCGAGATTTTATATATTATTCTAACATAAATAATGAGCTATTATAAATACAAGCAAACTATGAATAAATGCCAATTATTTTTATTTTCAAACAAAAAATACATTTTGTAACAGTTTGTAACGTACTCTTTAGATGTAAGCACCTGAGGAAGCCACTGTGCTGGCGAAACAATTTTCGTGTTACGATTAAAGATTAACAGTGAAGATTAGAACCGTAGTTTTATTTCTATTTTAAAAAATACATTCTTTTATGGTTTACAACACATAATGGTCAACACACAATTCTACTTAAGACTTTCCTTATAATTGCAGCAACATGTTTAGAAAGAAGAGGCGAACATTTCAAGCAACTGTTATAACATTAGTTTATAAATTTATTATGTAATTTTATGATTAAATACATTTCTGAAACAGTTTTCTTCTTTTGCTGAAATCTAAAGAACAAAAAAGAAATTGAGCTAAAGTGGATATGAACTTTTTTATTCAGAATCACCTCTAGACCGCATTGTGTAAGTTTGTCGGTTACCTCAGGGAACACCCTGTATGTATATATATATATATATATATATATATATATATATAATATGGCGGCAAACGTACAACAGTGTCCGGCGGCGGTGGCCATACCATCTACAACGTATTCTTTTGCGAAAGTCTTTGTTTTAAAGACTCCGATACTCAACCTTCGTCACCTGCCGTGAAAGGTATGAAGCATCGTCCATGACAATGACACTTCTTTCGGGTAATATTGGTAAGAAATTTTTCTGAAACCACTCTTCAAATAATAATACTGTCATGTTCTCGTGATAGTCAAGATTACAATTTACAACCCAACTGCTGATCCGATCTGACCGTTAATTTGCGCGATTGCTGAAACTGTAGGAATTGACAAATAATGCGTAAGGCAAATTTTACACAAGAATTTAAACATGCGGAAGGTGCTCACAATCGAACAAAAAGAAGCTCGTGAGAATATTTGTACTGACACTTTAAGTTCCTTTTTCGCCTGACCTGGCCCCATATGACTATGTTCCCCAAGAGGGAATCTGTATTAAAAAAAACAATATTTCAAACTGTTGAAGCTGTGAAATTAAATTGCACGCGTCATGGACGAACTCACAGAATAAGACTTCCAGTTGCCAACGTTTCGTCCACTGTTTCAAGGGACATCTTCACGGCTGTACGTAGATGTTCGTCGTTTCGCAGTAGCTTGAAGAATCTTCCAGTACTGTTTTGCTCAATGGAAAATTTTAATGGAGCTTTGTAGGTATAGAGGAGGGGTATATATTGATGGGATAATAATTAAATATTTATAAATTTAAAATAAAAGTTTTACAGCATCAATCTCGTTACTTTATAACAATATCTCGTATTTATTTATTATACGAACCATAAAAGTTAAGTTCTAGAAACATATAAATGTGCAAGTCACTATATTTTTGTGTGACTTACTTTATAATCTATTGTTTGTATCAAAAATTTAACAAATATATAAATATATGTATTAATCTTTTTGAGCCGCTTTGTGCACACTATTTATACAAGAAATTAATCATGTTGACATAAAAATGACATATTTTTAGATTGAAATGTCAACGATTGAAGAAACTGAATAGCGCTAACAGTCGAATGTACCCCCATTTAATAAATAATCCCATTCAATCTCGATTCACGATTTTAGAGCTTGAAAGTTTGATATAAGTCAAGAAAACACGAATTATTTATTTATTACTGCATATTTGAGGTAGAATATTTTAGGGAAATGAGATGTCTTCAATGACGAATGGATGAGTCAGATATTTAATCTAATAATATACCACGGTTAACTTAAGCAATGTCAGGAGATAATCCGGTCAAGGACGAATATTACTAC
This sequence comes from Melolontha melolontha, assembly GCA_935421215.2. NCBI lineage: Eukaryota > Metazoa > Arthropoda > Insecta > Coleoptera > Scarabaeidae > Melolontha > Melolontha melolontha. The sequence goes on along the minus strand of OW285235.1, from coordinate 178,745,883 downwards.
CATTTTTTTATAGAGGTGGTATAAACAAACTGCATTTAGGTTTTAACATATTTTATTATGCCTCGTCTTTTTTTTTACAGTACTCCTAAAATCTTATTTTAATCACTCAGCAATTCTAAATTCCTTATAACGATTATTATAAAAATATAACATTGCGTAGGTCAATGATACCTAGAACAAGTATATTCTCAATTAATTCATTCCGTATGTAAAATACACAATTAGACACAAAATGTTGCGTCCGTACAGTCTGATTTAAAATATCTTGAGGAAATATATATCCAAACAGCCGCATTATAAAATATAAAATATAAAAAGACATCATAAATATACCACGCCTCACGTGTTACTGTATTATAAGCACGTTGATTATTTTTTGACAAATAGTGTGCAATAGCACGAATATGTCTGCGATATTTAGGGCACTTTGCCCTCGTTCTGAAGTAACTCCTGCAAACGTCTCCTGACGACGATTGCTAGATTGCTAGGTCGTCTGTGTATTCCAGGAAATGAGAGAATTCGTTGGATAGTCTCTTAAGATCTTTTACTAAGATTTAAGTGTATTTTACGTATAGTTTCATTCTTTTTAATTTTTACTATAACATTTCATTTTATTTTGTGTGTATATTGATTTATATTATTTATATACAACGTCTGTTTATTTACTTCTATACAACGTCTGTCCAAAACGTCCCGCACCATAGGGATTATAAGTAATAAGTACAACACAAGTAAATAACACATTTATTTACAATATATTTCACAAAATTTGTTCAATGTGACTTTGATGTAAGTAAAAACATAATTGAAAACTATCTCCGGCGTTCCAGAGAATGTACGTCATTAATTCAGGCGTAATTGAACGATACGCAGTCGAGATGCGCTCTCTCAAATGGTCTTTGTCTATAATCTTGACTGTGTACACTTTGGATTTTACATAACTCCACACAGCAGTATCCATCGGGTTTAAGTCCGGAGATCGTGGGGCCCACTTCACTCGTCCTCTACAACCAATCCACTGGAGGAAATTTTAACTAGCCAATCACGAACTTGTGTACAATAGTGTGGGGGTGCACCGTCCTACGTGAACCATTCTGGTTTTCCCAAACCCTGGAAATCCAAATCAAGAAGCAGTTCATCTCCAAGCATTGTCAGGCAATTTTCACTATTAACAATGCCATCAACTGCGATCAACTCCTTTCTAGTTACTGTGAATGTACCAGTGAAGGTTACTGTCAGACCAATAACGCAGCTTATGTCGGTTGACCTCTCCATTTACATCAAAATTAGCTTCGTCCGAACACATAACTTTAGACAAAAACTGTGGGTCTTCCTACGACTTTGTCAGAAATCAATAGCACATTTCCATACGGCCTTCAAGATCGTCTTCTGACAAGTGGTGTAACAATTGTAAAATATCCCATACTGTGCTTCGAGGAACGCCCAGTTCCAAGCTGGTACGGCGGATTGATTTTTTGGGACTTGCAATAACCTTTACCAAAACTCCTTCCACAACCGCTTCTGAAGTGCTCGAACAGCCACTTCTCTTAGCATCAGCTACACTACCTGTAGCTTTAAACTTTGCTAGCAATCTGCCAACCGTTGTGTGCGACACTGGCTCTCGTTCAGGGTGCCGCCTATTAAATTCACATGCAACTTCTCTGTTAGAGATTCCTTCTCTTCCACAGAGAAGAATAATCTCTACCCGCGCTTCAGTGGTCAACATTTTTCAGTCCTTTAACAATAAGAAAAAAATCAGTGAAATCTCAATGGGTGGTGCGGGACATTTCAGACACCTGTAGATTGTACTATTTGGAATTTATTTATTGTAATTTACAAATAAATAGATAAATAAATGTTCATAATCTTAAGTAATGAGAAATGTTCTTGATAGTGTTGAACTGATAAGTAGAGCAACAGATGAGAGGAACGCTGTTGAATTATATAAGCAGTTGAAAAAGCAATACAAAGAGCAGATAATCCTAAACGAGAAAAGGGAAAACTCAAATCATATACTGAGATCTCAAAATAAAATAAGAGCAATATGGAATCTAATGGAATAATTCGCCCTGCAACAAATAAAGAAATCAAAGAAATTGTATATAACCTTAGAAAACAACAAGCCACTCTTAATGTTAATGTATTAAAAAAGAGCATAGATTATATAATGGATCCTATAACTGAGATTTTCAATAGTAGTTTGTGCAGTGACGTTTTAAAGTGCTTCTTATACATAAGAATGGATCAGCAGAAAATACGAATTACAGACCAATCTCAATTCTGCCAATCATGTCTAATATCTTAGAATCTACCATGAAGATAAGATTACTCAATTATTTTGAGACAAGAAACAAACTTTTAAATGATACCCAACATGGATACTTAAAGAGTAGGTTTACTAGTACAGCAATATATGAGGTATTGGGCTATGTTGCATATACTTTCGATCATGATTCTTGATTGTTGCGATCTAAATAAGGATTGAGTCCATGGATCATACAATACTTTTACAGGAACCGGACAATTACGGCGTGCGAGGATGCGCGAACGAACTAATTTCCATCTATCTAACGAATAGAACGCAGACAGTTTACTGGAATAATTAATATATTTGAAGATTAGTTATTCCAGTAAACTGGCTCCGGTATTACCTGTAAATCGAGGAGTTCCACAGGGGTCAATATTAGGTCTAGTGCTCTTTCTAATTTATGTAAATGATCTGCCTTACAATATTACATTAAAAAGTTACCCAGTTTGCGGATGATACGTCTATTTTAATAAGATTCCAGGAAGGGGAGAAGGGTATAATTATATGGAGGAGGTATTAATAGAAGCAGGTGAATTGCTACACTTGCTATAAAAGGAATCTCAGATGAGAACAAATTGAGCATTAAATTTCTAGGCCTACAACTTACCAATAACATGGCTTGGGGTTGCGATGTAGAAAATCTATGTCGCTGCCTTGCTGCAGCTGGTTATTCCATTCGAAGGATAAAAGAAATAGCAACATACGAAGCAATTGGAGCTGCCTACTTTTCCTATTTTCAAAGTAGAGCTAATATGGGGTGCTTCGGGTGCTGCTCAATCCGTACTTAAAATGCAAGAGTGCCATTAGGGCTCTTAGTAGCGTATCCAACACTACCTGCTGTAGACAACTATTTAAACTACATAAAATACTTACCTTGCCATCCTTATACACTGATGGAAAAAAGTGACGAGCACACCCTGTATAATCTGAACGTGTCAAGATAAATGCGTAGATTTAGCGGAGCATTAAGGTTTCCACTAGACGAGTTTGCCTCCGACAGCTGCAATATGTTGTCTCCAGACCGATGCGGGGAGGGAGAAAACGGTTATTGTTAGTGTGGTGGAAGCGGGTAGTTGTAGTGGTACTTTGTGCGTCATGGAAGGCCGTTCGCGTTATCTGTGTGAGTTTGAGCTAGAAATGGTTGTGGGGATGCACATGACAGGAGTATCCTTCCGTGATATCGCGCACCGTCTCGAGCAGTCATTATCGGCAGTGCAGCGGGCATGGCGAGAATGGATGGAGCAAGGACGTACGCGCCTTCAGCCGCGAGTAGGACGGCCTCGCGCGAGCACAGCACGCGTTGTGCACGGCGCTTTAGCGTCGCGTACTTCTTCCTTATGGCAACTTGGAGCCGTTTGGCCAGCAGGAAGGGAAGGCGTACTCACTACGCGAACTGTACGGGGGCGTTAGCTAGAAAGTGGACTGCGAGCGCGCTGTGCGATGCAACGGATTCCACTGACTCGCGAGCACCGTTGTACACGGCGCCAGTGGGTGGAGGCTAGACATCAGTGGGTTGTCGAGTAGAGACACATTTTGTTTTCCGACGAATCAAGATTCGAATTGAGCACCGGTTACGCGAATTTTGGTTCATTGGAGACGTCGTGAGCGTCACCTCGAGGAGTGCATCCAACGACGCTAGCAGGGCATTATGGAATGGGATGCTATTACACATGGTGGACGTACACGTCTGCTGCGTATACAGCATTCGATGACGGCTCGCCGCTACGTAGAGCCCGTTCTGCTTCCCTACGTTCGACGGCGCCAATATCTTACGTCTATACATGCACGACAACGCCCGACCACACACTGCACGTGTTGCCTAGACCTTTGTGGAAAAGAACCAGATACGGATGCTTCCATGGCCGGCACGTTCTCCGGATCTCAATCCGATCGAACATGTCTGGGATATGATCAGTCGGAGACTTTAACGTTATCCGGCTCCCCCGTTGAAGCAGCATGGTTGGAAATCCCTCCAGCTACCATACAATGATTTATTGACTCCATGCCTCGTCGTGTAGCGATGGTACGCGCCGCTAGCTGGGGATGCTCCAGCTATTAATGCATCCCTTTCCAGCAGGGCTGCGTCGCTCTCCAGGTGAGGGTAAGTTATGCTACGTTAGTACTACTTCCATACCAAATTTAATTGCATTAGAACCACTTCTTCAGATTATACAGGGTGTGCTCGTCACTTTTTTCCAACAGTGTATATACCTACTCACCTGCCGTGCGTATGTCCACAAATTACCTCAAAAATTCTACAGCACCAGAAATCGGAATAACATGGTTATACCTTACCATCGTCTACAGAAGAGCTAATTGATTATAAATTATTTAACTCTAAAGATGTATAACAGAATACCCCAATGATATGAAAATCCTGTACCTAGGAAAATTTAAAACTAAAGCCAAAGACATGTTAAATGAGTGTCTTTATTTGATAAATGACTTTTTGAACCACAAATTCTTTAATGTGTTCTTTGTTATTTTTATTCTTGTTTATGTGCCACATTATGACATATGTGCAGTGGATTGTGATATTAATTGCTTATTTACTTTCAATTCACACTGCTAAATAGATTCCCTGCTATACTCAGTCTGGTGCGCCTTTGTAGAGCTCCTCGATTCTCAGAGTTTATCCGGATGGATACGTGTAAATATAATTTAAAAGAATAGGTGTAAGATAAATTACACATGTTTATTTAAAAAAAAATAAAAAAAACTCAGCTTTACAAAGTGTAAAGTTGAACTGATACAATTCTCAGTATTGAGGAAAAAACTTTGATACTATATGACAGTAAAAGTTATAAAAAACCTCAAAATAATTGACCGCGAACAAAGATTTAAAATTAAAATATAAACAAAATTTATCAGATGTCAACAATTACGTTAACCCCACAAATCAAACGTCAAATAGAAATTTATCTATTTTCGCACGCATTCAAAATTAATCATGCGCAAACACATGCATGAAGCAAATAAGTTTTCCCGCCTTCTAACGTACTACAATAATTTATATGAACAAAAAACTACACTCAAAAAAAACAATCTGATAAGTTTTCTTAATATTTTCTCTGATTACAAAAATTTTACAAATCTAAAATTACTGAATTATAGAGCTCTAATAAACATTTACTTTATATTAAGAAAAATATATATACATTAATTAATGTATCCAATTCACTAGTATGAGAAATTTTTTTCTCCTCAGATAGGCCTATTTAATATAAATTACGAGCTTAAAGACTCGTAATGAAACGAAAATTAATTTAACACATCAAAACACTAATCAAAAACACACACCGTAATTATCCAACATTTAAATTGAATAAAATTACGTTTTATCCAATTACAGATAAACACGACCTATCTGCACAAAAACTACTAAATCTCTAAAAACATGATGAAACGGCATGATACCCCTACCTAACATAAATATAAATCAAAACAGCGACAATATATATTTATTATTATAACTTCCACATTGGCGCGAACTGCAAATATCCCAATCGACCCGTACGTTCTACAGTTGTGGACAAAATACACATTATAATAAATTTTATATAAAATATCAAATTTTTATAATTGTCTCTCTGAAATAAAATATACATAAATATATTATCTTTTATAGTTTCTTTAATTTCTTTCTTCGGAGAAAAATCCATGACATCATGTATGGTATAGATACATCAATAAATTATTTATAGTATGGAGCAGTTTTATTTTAAATTTCAACATGTCAAAGGTTTTCAAATTAAAATTATGTGCCATTATAAATAAGTTTTCCTTGTTTAACTTCTATCTAGAGCTAAAACAAAATTTATCATTTTCAGAAACATATTTTTTATTCTCTTCCTCTTCGCCTTATTAACATTTCAAACGCATTTTTCATTCCCTTTGAAAGATACAAAGTTACGTTATCATACATGCTAATACAATTAGTTATACCGAAAAAATAATAATAAATAGCAGGGTTAAATTTACCTTCCGGTCCTTTTATTTCCCAGCGATGTTTTCTTTCTCATCACCACACAACATGCATACATATGTATATCCTAAAATGATACCGCACTTTGCAATATCCTTCTAATGTTACGTGGATACTTGCTACATGCATACATTATATTAGCTCCCTTGTTCCTGTGAGAATGAAATATCAAATTCGTAATTGAACATTGCGTTCTTGCTTCATCCGCAGGCAATATTTACAATTCAAATTTATGTTCACATTATTTGTGTCATCGTTTCAATCGAGATTTGAGTAGAAAAATTATATTTGATGTATTTGATTAACAATTTAGTTGATTAACAGTAGCTTGTTTTTACACTGAAACATTAATATTTGTGGAAGTAATTATATACATCTAAAAATACCACTAAATAAAAGCTCCCGAAATTCTTGCTAGAACGAAACTTATAAACAAATTTCATCAAAATATATGGACATCATAAAATCATATTGAAATTAATATTTTATATATTACAAAGTGATTCAAAAAAATAATGTAAATTATGTAAGAACGCGCACAAACATAGGCGTACAATAACTACCTCAACAAATAACACCCCTCCACAAATTTAAACTTTCTTGAAATAATATTAGTGACACCTCTCAACAAATTTAAGTAACATTGGGTGTATATTAAGTAGTTTGTTGTCTTGAATTTTAAATTGATGTGCTATGTACTGTAACACGTACAGATTTTTGTTACAGAGGTTGGTGGTTGGATAAAAAAAGTCAACATATTTTTGCATTTTAATGTTTATTTTAGCATAAAAAATATAAAATGTTACATAAAGATATCATACAGCGACATAATATTTTACTTTTTCTCTTGCATTCAGTATAATCATCTCTTTAATAATATAAAATATTATTGAAAATGGGATGTGAAGAATACAAGTTCATATATTTGTGAATGTATCTTCTGTAGCATGGGCGTACCGATGGTCCTGTAGAAAGGTGAAATACGTATCTACGTCTCTGGAGAAGATACATTCGCAAATAAATAACAATAATCTTTATTGCCCAACAGATATTCCAATTCTAGGACAAATACATAAAAAAAAGAAAAAAATATATAAGAAAGAAACAGATGTGTGCTGAAGTATATAAAATGACAAAATATAAATATGTATATGAAAGAAAATAAGCAAATACACTAATAAACTAAAAGAATAATGTAATCTAAACACCTCTCGCAAAAATGTCACCATAAATATTTTCGGCATATTGGTACATCAAATTAATTGGACCTCTTAGTAGCGCTTTAGTTCTAGCTCTTGGTGGGTAAAAATTAGGATTAGATCTTGACGTCATTCGAGGCAGGTGAAAAGCTATAGAGTTTAATATTTCAGGCTTTCAGGCAACTTACACATGGATCGCGCAGCATTCCGACGATGTTTTAAAGATTTGAAATTATGTCGGTCTAGAAGGCGGTTGTAGTCAATATTTCTTTCGGGATATCTACCATCACATCTGCAGGGAAGGTATTTCAGAAATCTCCTTTGAATTCGTTCCAGTGAGGAGCCATGCGTCGCGTAGTAAGGAGACCATATTACCGAAGCATACTCCAATCTACTCACTACAAAAGCCTGGTACAGCGATTTCAGAACAGTTAAATCCTCAAACTGACTGGTAGACCTCATAACGACGCCAAACATTCTCGAAGCAGACGAGATTGTATCCGAAATGTGCAAGTTAAAGGACATATCCGAGTCGAATTTGACGCCAAGATCACATATATGAACTTGTATTGTGTTCTTCACACCCCCTTTTTAATAATATTTTATATTATTAAAAATACTTTTGTATTATACAAAATTGGCGAGGTTTTACCTACGCCTCAAGTTATTTTGTTATATCATCTCTATTTACAATCCAGCAGTAGTCGCCCAACATAGATGAGTTCCAGCGTCCCGAAATTTATAGGAAAAGCTCCAAACGCGTTTGCAAAAAATTGACATTGGCTTTTAAAAGTTAATCTATGAGGGTTTTATAGTTTCATAGTTCTCATCTTTCTTGTTGCCCAGAAATCTCTTCACATCACTTACAAAACAGTTTAAAGCCGCCAATTCCTTGTCATTTAATTTTTCTTTAAAAAAGGTAATCACTTAATAAAATTTTCCTTATTTGAGGTCCGATAAAGATACCTGCTTTTAGTTTTGCATCACTTAACTGAAGCACTTTAATGTTTATCTAACAGGTTCCACTGTAAAAGTCTTGAATCAATAAATTTAGATTATTTCAGATGTTTTGATAAGCCTAGTTCACGTACCAAATCATTTAATTCATTCTGAGTTATTAAGTGAGGTTCACTGGTTGTTGGTAAAAATAGGAGAAGTTGTGAATCATATACAGATTTTATATATTTTATCAACATTGTATTTATGAACCATGGCACCACTCGACTTTCCTGTCGCAGTATCTGCCTTGAGTTTGTTCCTCTATCAACTTATAATGGTTAATGCTGTAAACTTAGTTTATCGGTGTTCGGCCTCGTATTAGTCTATAGGTTAGGAGAAATAACTTCAATACCTTGTTTTTCCTTGTATACGGATATCTAGTGGCGGTAAATTTAATATGACCTCCGGCGCAATGGTAGGAATTGTTTCCATGGCCTATATGTTACTTTAAACATAAATGCCACTTAAACGTCTACTAACTCTATTTGCTTAGTTTTTTATCAGGATGCGACTGGTCAATAACTTATCATGGGTGTAATTACCTTTATATATAGCCATAGACTCATTTGCCTACACCTAACCAAGACAATGGTTACGATTAGCGTTGAAGAGGTTCTTTACAATCTGCAGTGTCATCATAGCTTAGCCACAGCATAATATCAAATACTGGTGGTTATCAACGCGACAATCGAACCTTTACCTATCTAAACCTCGAAATATTTGTAAAATATTTCTTGCGGTTCCGCTATAAACTCATTCAAATTGATGCGCTCTAATTATTACATTAAAATATAAGTATATTCTTTTAAATCACGAATATATAAGAATAGCAAGTTATGCAATAACAAGTTACCTAAGTGCTTATAGAAAGATTGCACAATATCGCACCACCGCTGATGCCCCTATATAAACACCTACAAGACACACACCAGTCGAAGTAAATTCATAGAGTAAAATCACAGTGCCTTGGAATTACTTATAGTCTTGATCTTTTGTTAAATGATTTAAAAGAGTAAATGGTTCAATTCGTGTTTGCTTTCATCGTTTCATATACTTCAGAAGGAGAACATAACGGTAATATAAATTAGTAATTTGGTACCTACTGGAAAAAAGTATTATTAGCACATTTAAAATAAGCATGAATATGTATACTTTATTTCTAATGACAAAAAATAAAACAGTATTATTTGCAATTGAAGAGTGTGTTTAAAGTTTAAATTAGCACTAATGCGATAAATTCAGCTGAATCGGAAAAATCATCCATTTTAGTTTCGTTATATAATTATTCACAGAGTTGAACTTTTATTCCTGATATTTTACTTATTGTTTAGATTTTTTCCTTTCGGTTTAATTACTTATTACTTTACGTAACGCAACGATGATTCTTTAGGTTTTTTCTTAATGATTCATCAATTTTAATTTGACTATTAATATTAACCACCCTGAGAGAGAAAATATTTATGATTCTATTAATTAAATAATATACATTTTAAACAATATAATATTTAAATACAAAAGAGTAACTATTATAAACAGGTCGATTTTGAATTAAACACTTTCAGAATATGAATTACGATATATAATTCTGAAGCTACTTTTTCAAATAACTAATATTTATTCCAAAGAAATTCGAGTACATCAATACGTGAAGCACGCATTACGAATTTGTTACAAAGAAGCAGATATTCATTACACACATATGTATGTGTATTTCTGCCAAAGACACGTGTTTCTGTCACAACAATAGACTTCGTCAGTTTGGGTGCAAACTTTAACTGTTATTTACTTTGCGAAAAAGCGAAAAAATCCCCTCCCTTTCTGCTAGCATTATAACTACAAGAAAAAAGAGTATAACACAGCATACTTTTTTGGTTTGTTCATTATTATTATTTGTAAAGGTATTCAAAAAGTCATTATGTCCCGGGCAGCCATGAACTGCAAAACGAATTTCTGCTCTCAATAGAATATATTGATATATTCTTAGCCTACTAGTTGGGGCTTAGAATATTTTATTATTCAACATAGTCTCCTCTTAAATTAATGCACTTAATACAGCAATCCTGTAACGCCTTTAATCTTTCTATAAAAAAAAAATTTTCGTGTTCCAATAATTCTAACCTAGATCCCAAATTGTATTCATGGTAATGCACGATTTGAGTCCTGCAAAAACAACACACCTTTTGCTAACATGACACCTCTTGTCTCCTTAATTTTCAGGGTGGTTAGTAATTTTAATAAGAATCTCCAGTGATGGTCTAATCCTTTTTTAGGTAATCGATAATAATTATTCCACGGATATCCCAAAAAATCTGAAACAAGAACTTTTCCATCAGATTTTTTAGCTCGAAGCTTCTTAGGCCTTGGAGAACCATGATGCTTCCACTCCATCGATTGCTGTTTCATTTCTGAATCGTAAAAATAGACCCATGTTTCATCCATAGTCCCAAGATGGCACAAAAAAATCTGGATCTCCTTCAAAACGGGCACAGATTGACAGTGATGCTTTCACGCTTGTTCGTTTGTGTTCGGCGTTCAAACTTTTAGGAATCCATTTTACAGAAACCTAAATCGACGTAAACTATATGATGGGCATGTTCATATGAAATCATTCGTGCCTCTGATAATATCATGTTATACGTCAATATTTTAGGAGGTGGACACCGAAATCAGTCTTCCTGGTCGGTTCTCATCTTCAACGGAAAGTTTTTCTCTTTTAAATGATGCAATCCAATTTTTGACAGTCGCATATGATGGGCATAGATCGCCAAGTGTGTTAAGCATATATTCGTAAATTTTCTTACCACTTAACCTCTTCAAATACAAGTATTTGATAATGCCTCGATTTTCCAATTTGTGGATTTTCACATTTGCATTCGACATGCTTTCCTTCAAAATTTACTGCACAGCAATACTTCAACTTCTTGACGTAAGATTTTACAGTAACACTTTTAAAATGTCATTATTTCTTGCCATTATAACATAATTTTGTTTTGTTTAAGGAAAATGGCCTAGACTAACTAGATATCAATACCCTCTTGCATGTGCGAAGCCTATGAAATACTATTACGAGGCTGGATTGATATGTAAGGTCTCCAACAACGCCATTGTGTGACTAGTGAGGATATAAACAAGTTCTGACATGCAAAATGGTAATTTCAAGTATCTTGTATTATCATTCAAAGTTCCAATTTCCTGTGTTCCGTCGTTGAGTAACAGTGTCATTTATTATGAGGTCGATTTCTGAGATGCGTACCAAGCAGCGATCCGTGATAATGATTAGCGGTGGAAGGTTGCCTGCCCATCGAAATTTACAGGAGTTTGAAAGCTATTTATGACCATGATTATGTGAATGTGAAAATTGCTCGCCAATGGATTCGACGTTCTGTCGTCATAGAGACGAAAAAAAGATGTTCAACTAAAAGCGATCAGGTCGACCAGTATCAGTGACGTATAGGAAGGATCAAAGACAAGTGAATGCACTGACTCAAGAAAATCACCGGATTTTTCTGAAACAAAAGTTCATACCTTGTTCAGATGTTGAATACAGAAAAAAATGCTCCAGATGGGTCCTACAACAATTAACAGATGTCATGAAACAATAAAGAAAAACATTCGCCAAAAACTTCTTAACCCTTATCGATGTGAAGGAAATAATTTTCTTATGAATATACACCGGGGACGAATCGTGGGTTCAACATTATGACCTCGAGAACAAGTGGCAGTCAAAGGAAAATCGTCGGCCTGATTCTCAACGTATACGAAAATACAAGAAGGTTCCATCTGTCGCAAAAAGACATGCTCACCATTTTTGTTTTTGATGCAAAGGGAGTCATTCATTCCGAATATCTGTCGAAGGGATTATCAATTAATTCAATACGAAACTTTACGATCACTAAAAAGAATCGTATCCGTAGAGTAAAGCCGAAAAGAAAGAATTTTTTCTTGCGCCACCCCGATGTCAGCAACGAAACGATGAAGACAGTAACGATCCTAAAACTCACGGTTGTTTTTTGCACCCTTCGTACAGTCCTGATTTGGAAGTTTTAGATTTCTAGTTGTTCCCAAAATTGAAGGAGGTATTGAAAGGACATTTTCTTATTAAACACTAAAGTTCAAACTGCCGTTCACTATTAGATCAACAGTAAACAAGAAATGGATTCAGCGTTTGGAGAAACGTGTTGCACTAAATGGTGATTATGCGAAAAAATAATTATGTACATTCGCAGTACAATAAATTTACTTCATTTTGAGATTGATTTCATTCTTTTTATTCTTATTTTATAGACTCGGAGACCTTATAATCAATCCGCCCTCGCATATAACACCACGCTAGTTAATTATTCTTCACCATTTATCCTTTTCATATTAAAATATTACAAAAATGATAAAACACGCTGTCATATTGTCGCCTAGAAACACATAAAACGAATGACTTATTACAGTTGCGTAAAATATTGCATATATGTAAAGTGTATGCACACGTAATATGCATATGTATGCTATATATGTCATATTGACAAACAAGATATATGAGATACCATGTGCTATAACATTTTGTACCTTTACATAACTCTTCTATCATAGTTTACACGTTGTGCTTTTTTTTCATATATTAACTTTACATCCTTAAATTTCATATAAACAAATAAATTAAACTACTTAGCATATATCAACAGTGAATTTATAATACTCGTATAATTGAGTTTATTGTTATTATATAAAATCGTAATCGAAAATTACACAAACGAGGTAAACATTACACACTACGCGTATGTTCTCGGCCTAACAGGCTTATACATGTTCAAGCGTGTGCAAAGCACTATGTCATAATTGGAGATAATTATGCATTATATACTTTATAATAAAAATAAAACTAATGGTTAAAATCTTCCCTTTCTTAATACGTAATCGTAAAACGACAATAGTTTCGCCAGCACAGTGGCTTCATCAGATACGTTCATTTAACTACCTTCAAACTTCTCGCGCAATAGAACCAAAATCGGTCGTGTTGTGTGGCTTGTTGCACCGGCTTGCAAAGATATGGATTTGGACGATATATGGTTCTATATTGTCCAAATCCATATCTTCAATCGCAGTCCAAAGAAGTGTGTAATCATTCGACCATACCGCTCTGAATTGACAGTAGCCGCTCTTCCATCGTCACCTTCGAAAAAATACTTCCTTATGACGCCTCCAGACCATAATGCGCCCACACAGTCACTTTTTTCTAGATGTAACGGCCTCTCTTCAATTATTTGAGAATTTTCAGAACCCCAAATGCAACAATTTTGCTTATTTACGTGCCCACGGAGTGAGAAATATGCCTCATCACTGAAGAGAATTTTGCTAGAAAAATCGTGTTGCTCAAGGACCCATTTGACGTATTTCCTGCATTGTTGATGGTCATCAGGCTTTAATTGTTGGGTGAGCTAGACTTTATACGGATGTAGGTGTAAATTCGGATGCAAAATTCGCTATAATTAGCCGTAAGACAGGCCCAATTGCTGAGAACGTGGAATCGACAAATTCGCCTCGTCGACCACACTTTCACTCACGACGGCGGTATTTTCAGCAGAGCGTACATTACAAGAATGCACATGCCCCTGAATATCTGACACGATCCCGGTTTCTTTAAATTTTTTCAATATCTTGCCAATTACTTGCACAGTAGGACGATTATGCCGGCCCGAATCGTTTTTAATTGCGCGAAACATGGCTACATTTGAATCCCCACTTTTGTAGTAAGTTTTAACAATTTTAAGGCGATTTTCTGTTATTATTTGATGCGTTTTCGTAAATAGCAAATATTTAAATAAAAATTTGACGCTTCGGTTGACATACATATTTTATAGCTGTTAAATGACAGTCCTACGGTTTTGAAACAACAAAATAAATAACCCAATATTACAATGAAGCTTTTTATTTCTCAATTTCGTCCTTTTTTTCTCTTTGCTTATATTAAGAATTAAACGTTTATCAACCTAGTCATCGAATTTGAATCATTCTGTCTAATTAATGCTATTCGCATTACCGACTTTAATTAACATTAAAAATAACAATTTCTGCATCTGATGTTATTTGAAAACGTTCACTATTATAACTTGATGTGTCATGCATATAGGTACATACATATTAAATAGTGTTTCTCTAACTGGTATGCAAATGTGAATAAATATTTATAGATAAAATCGATGTGAGTTTAACTATGTAATTTGGTTTTTAATCACCAGGTCTCCACATTAATTTGGGATTGTGTACATGGACGTAAACGCAATTCGGAAAAAAGAAGTAATTAATTTCACGCATTTCAATTATTAATGTGTGGAATATTTAAAAACTGATATCGATTGATTAGAATTTTCATATGGTCATATAAAGAAATTGTTGTGGATTGCGTATAATCAAAACTGTCTCCTGATATAGGCGCAATAACTTCTTGACCGTTAAGGAATTAATTACTGCAACTACAGTCGTTGCAGAAAGTTGCAAAAAGTATCACCCTATTTGAAGATACTAAAACTTTTTCATTTGGCGATTAATATAATTGTTTTTTTTTTACATTAGACAGGTGACAGTTCCGAAATTTATTTATTTATTTATTATTCTTTATGTTTCAAAATGTAGAGGTATACGCTACCAGAACGCCGAAAAATTGTTTCAATGTTTGTTTTAATGTCAATAATTCAACAGTGGTTTTAACTCAACGTGAATTTCGCAGCAAATATCCCAACCGTGCGGCGCCTACTGCTTAAACAATTCGACGTCTGGTTGCTCGACTTGAAGAGACTGGGTCAACCAGAGATCTAAAATCAACTGGACGGTCTCGAACAAGCTGGTCACTTCAGAACATCCAAGCTGTAAAGGATAATGTTGAGGACTCGAAAACGTGCAACGCAATTAGCCATCTCTCGGCGGTTCTTTCAAAGAATTTTGACCAAAGATTAGTAGATGTTTCTGTGTTTGATTTCTCGAGCATGGAATTTTGATTAGTCAACGAGATCGCCAGATCCGAAGGCCCCGGATTACTTTCTGTGGAGTTACTTAAAGGGGGTGGTCTACGTAAACAAGCTGCAGACCCTCCAGGCCCTCAAGAACAACATTCGCCAAGAAATCGACAATCTAAAGCCGAAAATCTTGACGAACGTGATGCAAAATGCCATAAAAAGAGCCGAAATTTGCATCAACTCTGGTGGCGTCTTTTACCGTCTTTTAACGTCTTTTAATTATGTTTGGAATTACAGCTAAAGAAAATCGGTAGATACATTTTGCGCCACCTTGACATGTACATATATGTTGTCTGAAGAAAGTTTCTAAAAATAAACCGAAACGTCACGCAACACTCACAGTAGCTCTTCGTTTAGACTGTTTTATGGCTCCAATTGCCTTGATTATACATTATTAAAAAACAAAATTTGTTTCAACAATGTACAAGTCTAAGAATGAAATAATAAATTAAACTTCTGAAACATCGCAAGCTTACACAAGAGTTACCACAAAGCCCAAATTCTGTTATTTCAAAGAGTAAAGCGAAACAGATAAGAAGTTTCAAAACTGGAATTGAACTCTGCTAGCCGACAGCTCAATGGAATTAGATGAAAGACTTGAAGTGGTCATAAAACCTATTCCACTACGACCTGTTTAGATCTGTTGTGATCCTCGTGTCTCGTTAGAATATTTTCTCTAGCTCTACTTTTTTAATTAAGTTTAGTAGCTTTAAGAACGATATTTTAAAATACAGTTCCACTTTAGAATATTGATCTCCCATTTCGTAGAAACCGCATGCTTGTCAATCCTTCGCATTGGCTTAGTATATGAATTGCGGTTTCCTTTTCCTCTTGGCAGAATCTACACACCGTTTTTAATAGATTTTCTATCTTTATTCAAGTCTGTTGTATACTTAAGTGAATGTTTCCTGAAGAACTATTTTGCCTGTCTCTGTCCTGGGGTGTTATTCCACCTTTACTTAAATTTCAGCCCTCTTTTCTTGTCAATTTTAGTAATTGATTTTACAATGTCAAAGGAAAACTCCTATCTATGAAGGCAGTGCGAACCAATTAATCCTCTTTTTCATTAGACCTATGGCCTTCGTGCCATAGGTCTAATGGCACGAAGGCAGACAATCCCATATAAGTTTAGATATAATTTTCAACAACAGAATCACTCGCATTCACTGTTGTGGGATCTGCGTTGGGTTCTTCTATCAACTTATGATGGTCAGTACCGTGAACTTGGCTTATATGTATTTGGCCCTGCATTAGTCTGTAAACTACTGACCTTGTATATGGATTCTCTTGTATATGGATATCCAGAGGTGATAAATTTAGTATCACTTCCAGTATAGCTGTAGGAATTGTTCATACGACCCCTGTGATACTTAGACATGCTAGCCTTTGTATGCTACTTTGCCATCTACTAACTCCTTTTTGCTTAGTTGTTAACCTATCATGAGTCTAATTGCCTTTGTGTATAGCCATAGCTATAAAGTCACTTTGCGAGTAAAGCCCCAGTTTTCACACATTCGCTTACATCTAGTCTAGACTATTCTTGCTTTATTAGTGTCTTTTACGTTGTGATGATTTAGCTTAATAGAAAGTCACGTAGTTTTCCTTCTCGTTTATAATGAATAACGATAGCCAAAAATCTGAAATGGCTTTACAGGCGGGAGCGTAATAATAGCTCATCATCGGCCAACGCCCCTTATGATTAAGTATTATTATTATATAACTCAACTCCTTTGCTACATCCAGCTTCTGTCACCCCTCCATGGAATAACTGGTCCTCCTTTACTCCCCATTCCAATAATATTCAAATTGAATGCCTTTTTAGTTATGTTATAATTATCCCTTAATATATTATCAATCCAGTTCAATTTACTTTTCTTTATTATATTTCTAATTTCCTCTTAACTGACTCTTGACTATAACTTCCTATTGGGGATGGTGGGTCAGAATATTTTCATAATGTTACGAATGCATTCGTTAATGAAAATTTGGATTTTCTGAAAATTTTTTTTTCGATTATGACCCAAGTTTCACTAGCAAACAACAGTACCAACTTGAAATTTTAAAACTTAAATTAAATTTTAAAATCTTCCGACGAATTCGAACTGACTGCCAGATGTTTGACATTTCAAAGGTTTGTTGCACTCTTTTCAGTTTCATATGCAATACACTACTTGCAATAAAATTTCCTGTAAACTGATACTGAGAGACTTACAAAATTTCTGTAAAGGCTAGTAGAATGTATGATCGATGAAACTTCAAAAAACAATTCAACTATGGCTAAACCCAAAAGAATATTTCTAATGGCTATAGATTTTACTTATTAAATTCATCATTTTACGTGTAGCAACCTGTTGTTTTTTAAACTCTAATACAATGCGTTCCAAAAAGAACTTCATCTCAGTAGGCACCGAGTAACTAGTACTTGCAAATTATTATAAGCCACTTGCCTTTTATTTATAGCTATTTATCTGATATCATTTTGTGACTAACAATATAATTTTTTCTTACAAATATTTCTTTTTACTTGACCAACAATACTACTAAAGAAAATATTTTTATTGTTGAAACATATTTCCGAAGTGCACAATTTCTTAACGAAGAAGGCAATATTCCTACGCGGAATGTAAGCGACAGTTTCACTTGCAGTTTCCTAATAAAGTTGTGGATAATACCGCTGTGCATAATCACATTCGTCTAGTCGTGCAGAAGCTTCTGGCTACAGTATCTGTGTTAAAAGGCCAAAGTTCTGGTAGACCAACATAATTTTGCTTATGACCACGTACATAAGCAAAATAAATCAATTCGTCGTTTATCAGTTCAATCGAACGTATGTTCTAGTACCGTTCATAGAATTTTGAAACGTCGTTTACATATTGCAGTGGAATGTGCTTTTAATTATGAATGTTAATTGAGTTCGCACTGCAATCTATATACCGTAACTTATGCTTCCAGCTGACGTCAGTCTCGTAGTTTTCCTTGAGCTCAATATCTCCAGGGTCGATCCTCACGGATGTGGGCCAGGTTTAAAATTTAAAGTAAAACAATAAGCATTAATAAAAGTCGCATCTAGTTTGTTTACAATTTTAATAAAAAAAGAAAAAAAAAGAAAAAATCCCTTTACTGAATGTACAGGGAGCTAAAGCAAATTAACAGTAGCTTAGGAGGAAAGACTCTTTATGATTAATGACTCGCACAAAGAGAAAAACCCCCTGTGACTCTCGAGCAAATATATAATTAATAAATAATTAAGAAATTTGTCAAGTTTGACCTCTAACTGTAACCCCTATAAATCAAATGTCAACAACCACTAAGTTATCGAGTACGCGTGACAGCCTTACAGTCATGTGCAATAAAACATGACAAAATCAAACCCATAAACAAAAAACCAACCTGAATTTAAAACGATCTAGAATATCTTATCTTGAAGAAAAAACTCCATTACAGAAAACATGACAATTTTCTTTAATATTCATATACTAATTTAAATGTCACAAATTTAACGCAAATTATACACTAAAATTACAAACATAAGCAAGTTATCATAGTAGCAATTATGTAAATTAAGTGTTTTTATTACTTACATCGATCTAAGCACTTCTAACACAAAAACTACATGAGAGATACCATAATTTAAATAAAATATCAATAACGAGATCACAAACACTCGTAAAAATCGTAATTACTTAGAATGCACAAAATAAAAGCACCAAACTCAAAAAAAAACCGACTTTACTCAAAAACAGAAGAATAAAAATGAATTTCTTATTCTCTGTGACCACCTGGTTTGCAAGATCTGGTATCTCTAAAATAAAATATCATGAAAATCTCTTACGCGTACTCAAAAGTACAAAATCTGGCCGCACCCACCAATCTAATATAATATACATACAGGGCCAGTCAAAATATGAATCCAAACACAATAAATATAAATATACATAAAATTCAATAATGCTTTTACATCCAAATTATTCAAATATTGTTCAATATTAAATTCTTCCTCTTTTTCTCTCTCTGAATGGAAAAATCAACGACAATATGTATCCATACAAAGTACCAATTGTTCGACAGATCTTACCTAGAGATCACGCTAGTAGGTTTAATTATTGCAACTTCTTTTAAGAAAATTTAAATAATGACGAAATTCTTGATCTAAGTTTTTTTACTGATGAAGCATGGTTTTCTTTAAGTGGGTTTGTAAATAAACAAAATTACAGAA
Organism: Melolontha melolontha; assembly: GCA_935421215.2. Lineage (NCBI taxonomy): Eukaryota > Metazoa > Arthropoda > Insecta > Coleoptera > Scarabaeidae > Melolontha > Melolontha melolontha. The sequence continues at coordinate 178,726,172 of OW285235.1, read as the reverse complement.
CATGGTCTATAAACAATCCAAACAATCACATCGAAGTTCCTTTACATCCTGTTAAAGTTGGAGTATTGTTAGCTGTATCTCGTAGAAAAATAGGACCAATATTTTTTCATAATAGCATTCATAGCCAACGATACAGAGAATAGTTATTAACACCATTTTTAACTCAAGTGCAACGAGGCGAATTCAACGGAGGTTACTTCCACCAAGATAGGGCTACTGCACATACAACAAATTTAGCGCTTTTAGAAGTTTACTTCCCTCATCGAGTTATAAGCAGAGGTATTTAGCCAGCGAGGTCGCCATATCTTACTCCGTTAGATTTTTATATTTTCGTATTGGTAAAAAAAATGAAGTATATAGGACAAGAATGAATTACTTAAATGACTTGATGAATACAATTACAATTAAATGTAATGAAAAAACACCAAATGGATTGCAGAATATTTTTGACAACATGAAACGTCGTATTGCAGTATGCATTCAACAGAATGGTGACCATTTCGAACACTTGTTATAAATTATAATAATTAAAATTTATACAAATTAGTTAGTTGTTTGATCAATATCCCAAGTTTAAAGTTTTCTTATTAAATAAATTAATAATCTAATTGTACTTATTATTTCGTGACCATATCTCTCGACGATAAATTTTGACAGTAACAGATAGATAACCTTCATATCATTTAATCTATACCCGCATTTCAAGAACGCAGAACATCATAATTTATAGGAGAAATTCATGGATAACTAGATGTAACTCTTTTTGAAACGCGTTGTAGATGCAATTAATTATTTTACCGAAATCCTATTTTTGCAAAATTACGTTACCAAATTAGTTACAAAAAAAAGTTTTTCGTTATTTAAAGTCATTAAGATTCTTTTAAAATTAATTCCATTATTTTGTGTCCTCAAATACATATTGAGTAAACGCGTTTTTTTTTCTTTTAATGTTTTTATTGAAACTTAATTCCCGCATCTTCCAAGTTCGGAATTAATTTATAATAACCAATGTCAACGCACAACATCTACGGTCATTAAGAACATTATCCCTTATGTCAAAACTTGGGGCAAAATTCAGCACGTCTTCCGAAATTATCCAAGTTTCTGCACCTCGAGCAGTTGTCAACTGACTTTTAAAATAAAAGTATACAAGACAATTTCCATGTAGGTACCTATACGGGGAATATAAAGTTTCCGAGGAAAGGTTTTATCATAATCCCATTTTCAATTCTTACGTTCCAACCATCACACAATTCTTATATAAAAATCGTATATTTTCATTCGACGAGAAGCAGCAACAACAAGTATAACTCGCGTAGAAGTATTATAAAGAGATGAATGTTTTACATCCCTCAAAAGAAAATATCAGGACATTTTTCAATAAATGATTTTTGCGTTCTGCTTGTATATCCCGTACATGAGACTGATCTAAATAAACGTATACGTAATATTGAAATACATCAGTTGTAAATGGTATTCTCTGAATCGCGTTTAGAATCACAAATACAAATGCGAAGTTCTATTTATAAAAGTACACACGTATCTCTACATTTAGAAATGCGTACCAGTGAAAAAGAAATTTTCATTTAAAAAATATAAACGACTCTGTGATATGATCCGAAATGTGAAATTCCATATGATATTAAAAATCTACCATCTGAGCAAGCACCATATTTTATTCGAAAATAGCTACTAAACATATTGTTGTGGATTTTTCCATCCAGAGAGTGAGAGAAAAAGATGGAAGATTTAAATTTTGAACAACATTTGAATTTTTTTGATATTTATTATATTTGTAATTATATTTTTGACTGACTCTGTATGTTTATTAGTTTAAACGTATGGATGCGGACAGTATTGGTACTATTGAATTAGATGTATTTTTCGCGGTAAATTTAGTTAGAGATATCAGGACTAGCAAAGTAACTGGTTGTAGAGTATAAGAAATTCATTTTTATTCTCTGTTTTTAAGTAAAGTCGGGTTTTTATTTTTAGTTTATGCATTTATTCCTGTGCATGTATCGTTATTTCGATTTTTACGAGAGTTGGTGATCTCGTTGTTGAATTAATTAAAGTATGGTATCTCTCACGTAGTTTTTGTGTTATCAGTGCTTAGATCGATGTAAGTTCTATAAAAACATTTAATTTATATAATTGATACTACGATTATTTTGCTTATGTTTATAATTTTGTGTATAATTTGCGATAATTTTGATATTTAAAGTAGTATATGAATACTAGAGAAAGTTGTCATGTTTTTTAGTTAGTGGAGTTTTTTCTTCAAGATAATATTCTAGAACGTTTTAAATTCAGGTTGGATTTTTTTTTATTAGTTGTGGGTTGATTTTGTCGTGTTTTATTTGCGCATGACTGTAAGACTGTTACGTGGTTTCGATAACTTTGTAGTTGTTGACATTTGAGTTGTAGGGGTTAAAGTAGAGGTCAAACTTGACAAATTTCTCAATTATTTATTAATTTTATGTTTGTTCGAGAGTCACAGGGGGTTTTTCTCTTTGTGCGAGTCATATTCATAAAGAGTCTTTCCTCCTAAGCTACTGTTAATTTGCTTTAGCTCCCTGTACATTCGGTAAAGGGATTTTTTTTTCTTTTTTTTATTTTATTAAATATTGTAAACTAGCTAGATGTGTCTTTTATTAATGTTTATTGTTTTACTTCAAATATAACCTGGCCCATATCTGCGAAGATCGACCCGAGAGAAGTGAGCTCAAGGAATCTACAAGACTGAACAGCTGGAGGTATAAGTTGTAGTGTGAACAAAAAAGATTAATAAGTAATCAAAAGCAAATTCCACTGCAATATGTTGACAATGCGATCAGCGCTAGTTTCGGACTGGCTGTCGATCGTATAGACACATTTTCTTGTAATTCTATTTATTGATTGCAGAATCTAGTATTCTAGTATTTTCTTTTGCTAACGTTGCTTATTTCTATTTTCGTCATATTTATTATTATTTCCATTAATACACTGATTTATATCTCGCTATGGAAACTTTCTTTTCAAAACAAGGAATTTATTACACTCATTAAATTTTCAATTTTTTTTTGTATATATAAATTTTAATGAAAGAAAAACATTATACAAGAAAAAATAGTTTGTTTTTTACTGTTTACTTAACAAATATTAATTTTTAATTAGCAGAAAATCATTAAAAGAATTAATGATGAATTTTATGAAAATTCAAGATAACTATTTTAAACTTAAATGCAACTCGGTTAAGCAAATACTAGTCTTTTTATTGAAATAAGAGCATAGCTAATAACGAGTATTCCCATCTCGATCTCTAATTACTGCTTGCATCCTTCTCGACATGCTACCAATTGGAGTTTGAATATATTCTTGAGGAATTGCGTTCCATTCATATTATGTTGCACACGTGATCCCACACGTGTTCAATGGGATTCCGGTCTGTGCTATACGGTGGCCAATCTAATCTTTGAATCTAAGCTGCATCATTGTAATTAGTCACTATACCAGCATAAGTACGAATCTGTCGTATCTAATGTGGCCCACATATGGCAAAACATGATCTTGGAGGATGTTTTCGATATACTAGTCACTAGTTATACTTCCATTGGCTTCCACAAGTTCGGTGCGTCCATCCCAACTTATACCTCCCCCAAAGCGTTATGCCACCACCTCCAAAACTAACAATTTGTATGAGATTGCAGCTGCTGTACCGTCCCCAACTCTTGTATAAACATGATTTCGCCCATCTGGCTTCAATAATTGGATTCTAGTCTCATCAGTGGATAGCATATTTTTCCAATTTTCGATATTCCACTGAGCATGTGTTCTGGCAAATTGTAATCGACGAGTGATTTTGGAAAAAAACGTGAAACTTTGGCAGACTGTCTTGGCTTTAAACCTACTTCTTTTAGGCTTCGTCTAACCCTTCGCGAACTAACATTAACATGTCTTACGTTTCGTGAATCGTTTTTGAGATATGTGGATGCCAATGTGCAATTTCGCCCTTGGCCGGCTCTTCGTACGAAATTTCCAGTCTCTTGATATCTTTTTAAAACATTCGATACTGTAGTAGATTGACCTCTCCTGAGACGTCGTGCGATATCTTTTTGTCTATATCCTTCATCATACAGAGTTACAATTTGTACCGCTTCAGCTTTACTACAGTAGCTAACTGGTGGCATAATGCTTGTTTTTTAAAAGGAAGCAACAAACGAAAATCACTAACACTTTCTTAATTTCACCACAAATAAGTTAACTCACGTTAATTCTTAAATTATGTGAGGAATTTTTAAATGGCGCAACGCGCGACGATAGACACTATACGCCATTAAAATCACTAAAATGAATTATACGTCAAAATATTTTAAAGCAATTGAATATATTCACCTACTAAATCAATAACATCAGCACATATATAACTTAACGGTTATTTAAAATTATATTTGAGTAATAGAGACAACAAATAATATTTGATAATTTTGTCTATGAGTGTATTAAATGTCATAATCTTGGTCTGCCAATCAGAAAAGTTATACATTCATTTCAACCAGAATTTGAAAAAAGCATAGCATATTCGACAGTGCGTCACCTTATTAATAATAATTTCGAAATCTATGGTTGCTTGTATCCGCAACACCATAACATAAACAGAAAAGAACTTCACGAAATGAAGAAATAATTATTCTTATTTGTGCTGGTGGAACTAGAACCGTAATTATCTAGTAGAAAAATTGCTGAGCAACTTACTGATTAACCCTTTAAAGGTCGCATAAAATATTTTGCCATGAACAACTGTACGTATCAAGTAATGCGAGAATATAAATAATTGCTAAATTCCAGTCTACATATTCAAGACAACAGTGCTCATGTAAATTTCGTATTCGGCTTCTGAAGCATCTCATTGGGAAAAGAATAAATTAAAAATTCCACAGGCAACGCGATCTCAAATATTTAATAGGATTTGTAATTCAGCTCGTGATAATTTTAAAACCACGTTTTACGAATTTCTTGTAAAAATTAGTTAGAGATAAGTCCAAATACATTAAAACTCAAATGTTCTATCTAAATATTTCGTCAATTTATTAATGACTTCACCAGGAGACGAGCTAGAGTTAAGCGGTGGCAGTCTTATTAATTAAGTTACACAATTGATTTTTTCTTTTACTTAATATTAATCATTTCCTTAATTTAACACAATGAAAAGGGGAATTAAAGAAATTATTAATATTAAACAAGAAAGAATTCAATTAACAACAGAAGTAACATAAAAAATCTAAACAGTATACACTATAACTTAGAAATATAAAGAACGATCTGCAATTTACCATCATGAATATATACAATTGTTATATAAATATCTATCATATGTTATTGAAATATCTGCACAATGGCTTATCATGCTGGCAGTCCCGAGTTTATATCCGGGACTAAGCTGTCCGAGTAGGTTTTCCTTCTCGTTCTAGGCGAATGCCGACAGCTGAACATCTTAAGTCGCTCCACGGCCACAGGCATAATAATAACTCATGGCTTGCCAATGCCGCCTGTTATTGGCATCAAGCTGTTGAGGTTGTGCTAAGGCATGAATTATTATGATTAAACTTGAATATATTTTTAAATAATGTAATTTTTTATTCATTACAACTTCACATATATAAATATGACATTAATATACTGTCATTTATAATTTAAAATTCTTTGAAAAATGCTATAATTGCCGATACATTTAAGAGATTATTTTAAATATAGACAAATTAGGGTGAAACAGACCTTAAATCGCCAACTATCTATAACTCTGATTTCCGGGTCTAATCCTCATTGTAAATTTTTAATCCATATAACTATTGATGTTTCAATACTATCGTTTACATCTTCTTCTGGAGCGAATAATAATCGAACTGGGATGAGACGAAACCTGTGATCTTTGTTGTGTTTTGTTTATCCTACTCTGTCTGGTTCACTCTTCGTCGTTCGAGAGTTGTACGTGATCTTGGTCTAGTCTGCGTATCAATTGGACACTAAATAAATACAACGTCGACGCGGTATTCAAAAAAATGCAGAAACAAGGAGATATTTTACAGCACTATAAATATGTTATACCATTAGAAGAAAGTTTCATACATATTTTATTTAATATTAGTACGAAATTTCAAATACTTTTAAAATTAAGATTATTCGGAGGAAAGAGGACTACGGAAGATATTGAAATAATTTTTTTATAATCATACATACTTCTCTCTTACCATCTAGTTTAACTGTAGACTAGAACACAATATTTAAGCTCGCATGTGGATGCTTCATTAGTAATCAAAAGGTGCTATAATCTATTCATTTGCTTACTTAAGACAGATAATAAAAAGAAAAACAGGGAAAAATAGGTGACAATTGTAATTAGTACAGGATTATCAAACGTTAGTGTTACTATTGCACCAAAATAATAATACAGTCAGTAAGGAGTTACACTGTACAAAGAAGAATGTGTTTTAATCGAAAAATTTAGCACTTATTACTAAATTAACTACCGAGCGCGCAAAAATAACGTCAAGATTTATATTGGATAATAAATCATGTAAAATCTCCTTCAAACGTCCTTCTTTCTTTGGGTGTTATTTGAATTATTACGAACCTTCTCTCGGATGTTCTAAATATCACGACAGGGAATACTGATACGAAGTAAAATGAAATTCGTAGCTCATTTTCCGATTGGCTTCCTAATTATTTGCAACAACGCCGTGTGGCACTGGGGAACTGTGGAAATCATTAATTTTTTCCTCCGTTGCTGAGTATTTAGGTAGCACCCCATTCGACAATCTCCAGGTATTCATCATATATATATACGAACACCCCAACGGCAACACAACCGACATCCGGACGTGTACAACATTTAATTATTTCCCCATAAACGAAAACGGTTAAATTCGCCGATGTAGGGGATAATTCGATCCATTCCGCTCTCTCGGCGGATGGATATCTCGCTCATTTCGCCTACCTATCCTGCCATTTCACCGAATTTGTCGTCCACTCAAGCATCTAATTCCAGATTCGTCGGATATATGTATCGATCATATAAGAGCTACATCTCTCTCTATATATACATATATTCACTGTTCGTAATAATGAGAAGATACCTACATATAAACACAAAGGCAGACAATGCACACAAATGATTCACTAGAGATATGGCTAGAGTGATGGAAGTGCGTCTCTATGGGATAACTGTCGTCTGATATGACTTACAGAGCCGGATTAACAAGTTTTAGAATGATCAGAATAAATTTATTTTGCTCTTGTAATGGTCTTAGGTAGATTATCATTGTTATTGAATTAGTTATTTCCTTGTTCTTTAATAAATACTTTATTTTGTTTATACTTATTTTTATACTTACTTTTATTATTATTTTCTATATACGAAGATGATTAAAAAAAAAATAAAGTAAGCTCTAAGATCTCTCTCTCCTGGACAAATTTTATTCCACATGCAGAAGATTCATATAATAAAATATAGTACTAATACACATTACCTTCAAATATTATCTAAACATTCGCTTCAGCAGTATAGTAAGAAATCAATGCCCGTGGAAGAAATCTGCATTAAGTTGTCATATTATGACGGCTTGTTTAACTTCTCTACCGATTGTCAGTGCAGATTAAATACGACTATCATCCTGAACCAGGCCTTCGATGCAGCATACCCTGTTATCTGCAGTAAACATGCTTAGCTGATCAAATCGCTGCTCATCTGGAACATATGTTCTACCACTATTGAACTCAGTTCACCAAACTCACACCCGAACCGTGACATGATATTATAACGGGTGTTCAGAAACATTTGAAGTCAAAGTAGTCCTTGAAAATATGAAGTCATGTCTGATATAGATTGATACATTTACTTAATACAATTTTATAGGTTATCATACACGCAAATGTCAGTTTATGTCGAAATATATTACTAGTCAAATAATGATTTTAGAAGGTAACAGTAATTAATTTGCTAATTTCAAATTAAGTATTTTGATATTTTAGAGAATTCTTGCTGAACAATAGCACCTCTTCATGCGATAACTGGAAAAAATTATATAATCGAATTAATATGCTATTCATTCTTGTGTAATAAAGCTCATCTAATCAGTAGTAACATGTAAAAAGACAATGCAGAATTAAGACGAAATAACTTTACAAGTAAAGGTTTTATTCATCTTATAGTGACAATAGTATCTAGTTATCGTACTAGTTTAATATATTAACATTCAATAAATTATTGTAAGAAATGGCTTAAAATAAATTTGAAACAAATAAATTGTTTGTAGAGTCCTTAGATTACAACCTTATAATAAATATCATAAATTGTAATTGTATAAATTACCAACAATAATGACCATAATTATAAAAGATGTTGAAAATGTCCACCACCTTCTTCCAAGCATTTTACGCACCTCCTAAATGCTACTAAATACATTTTGCAGTATGGGACTATTTCTAATTTCACTAATTTTATTTATAATTCTGTCTTGGAGATCTATATAATCTTGCACTGGTACTTGATAAATTGAATTTTTTAAAAAAGGCCATAAATAGTAATCACATGGTGAAGATCACCAGATCTTGGAGGAAATCCATGATCGCTGTTCAAACTGATTAAACGATTTCCAAACACTTCTTGTAACATATTCATTGTTCCCCCGCTGTGTGAGCTCTAGGACCATCTTGTTGAAAGTATCCCAAAGCTAGTTCATCATCGCGAAGTTGAAAGAAAGGCAATAGTATTTCCTGTCGATATCTTTCTGCAGTCAAGGTACCATTAAAAAAAAATGGACCAATAATCTTTCTTCTACTTATAGCGCACCAAACACCAACTTTCTGAGGATGTAAAGGAGCTTCAACATAAAAATTATTGGGCTTTGTATCACTCCACATTCTCATGTTTTGCGAGTTAACATATCCACTAACATGAAACCATGCTTCTTCTGAAAAGAAAGTTTTGACTAGGACATCATCATTAAAATTATTTGTAAACCATTCGCAAAATACTACTCGTTGCGGATTATCAATATCGAGGATTTCTTACAAACAAGTTATACGATATGGGAATAACTGTAAATCTTCTTTTAAAACTTTATGGCAAGAACAAACTAACAACCCGGTTTGTTGAGCAAGAGTTCTTACTGAAGTTTTAGGGGCATCAGTCATTATTTCTCTAACATTCCCAATCACTTCGTCAGGACTTTTGGTCGCCTACCACCCTCTTGGCGTCCCACACTACCAGTTTGTCGAAAAACTGGAACAATTCTGATTAGTGTACACTGAAAAGTATTATAATCAAAAGCAAGGTTGGGAAATTCATCTCGAAATTCTTCCAAACAAGCTTGAATTGAATACTTCCACTGGCCATCGATCTTTTGACCATTTCGAAAATATGCTTCAACCATGAATGCTTTGCGTACGTTAGTAAATACCATTTTCAAAATTAAAAAATATAAATTAGTATCTTCGTTATTAGATTCTGACAATTTTTGACAGACAACAGTTGACATTTAATAATTATTACAAATCAGATACTTATGTAAAGATATACGATTTTTTGTTCAGAGCCCACTTGACTTCGAATGTTTCTGAACACCCGTTATTACAAAAAAAATGTAGCAGATCCCAACTATAGCAATAACTATAGCAAGAAAATAATAAACTTGAATATATATATTAAAGTATAATAATTTACCTATTTAATCCATACATGTCTCTGTATTGGTATCATTGAGTGTTTACAAATACGAAATAAACACATATACAATACAATATGCATCATATCAAAATCTTTATTCAAGTCTTAATCATTCAAGCTTCAATTACAGCTACACTCTCCCTTCTTTCGTGTTCTTCTCGTGTAATATAAGTCTAAATAGATCTTTTTTTTTGCTTCATACAACTCTTTGTAGCGTGATAGTTAACTAGTTTGATAAAATTCTACTGTCCACAGACCACTTTGATCAAAAAACTATTATTCATTCACACTACCCAAACCCTTAACAATACCCACATTAAAGATTTCACACAAAATATTCCAGTTATATCATTATAATTATAAGTTATTATTATTACTTAAACAAATAAATATAAACACTGCTATATGATATAATTACCAATTTAACAATAAAAATAATAATAATATGCCGACTGTACAAAATGCTACAAATTGGAAAACTCAAAATCCAACGAGGTATTTTCCAAAGTAACGCGCTAATCCCACTATAGTTTTGCTTGCTTTAAGACTACTCACATTTTTGCTGAACAGTTTAAAACAGGGATCCAAATTAACCATTTATGAACGACTTAAAGCTTTACACTAGGATACAAAATCCACCTGCACAAACTCCTTGAAAGTGTAGGAAGATTCAGTAGCGACATTCACATGAGGTTCGGAGTCGACAAATGCAGAATGAGCTGCATGTAAAAAGGAAAACGAGTACATCCTACCAGGTGTAAAGTAAGCTAAAATCAAGGAACAATCTTGGGGATGGAGGAGGATGAAGTATCTGGGTTAGTCTGATTGAGAACTCATAATAAGTACAACTATGAATGAATATGTATACTACTACGCATTTCTAGTGTACAAACCGCAAGTTAAAATACATGTCAAATGTTGGGAAAGCGAAAAGTTTCTACTGCTCAATATGCAATACATGACTGTGGGTTTCAGCAATAGGTCTACCGCCTTTTCCAATTCAAACTTGTCGCTCTGTGATGAGTGCGCAAAGGTCATGGCTTATTCTGAAAGCAAAAATCCTAATTACTTTTATAAGGACTATTAATTAAGCAATAAATAAGTAAGGTATACTGAAAGTTGATCGTATTGGAAAATAAAAAGTATATATTCTTATACTTGTGTCACAATTCTTTCAGTCACTTAAAACTTATTACACTTTCAACTTTTTGGCTAAACTTACAACAAACAGAAGCGAAAAATTGAGAATATAAATGATATTACCCAAATTCGAACCTAAACATGAAAATTTTTTCACAATTTTTCACCATCTCTAGATAAATTTATTATGATAGCATTCACTTTAACAAATATATCGATTCTAAACACAGATGTCTTTAATTATACTTTAGAACGAAAGCTCCCGAGCGATATGTGAAGAATTGAATAATGGAGCTCATAATAATTGATTCCAGATGCTTTAGTTTTATTTACATATAAAATGCTTGAAATAAAAGTACATAATATTAAAACGAAAATTATTATTATCCAAACAGAAGCCATACTCTGTAGATACAAAGCTTTCAGATGTTATGTCAGGTGGTGTACAGAACGTCAAATAACAAAAGAGAAACCGCATTAAAATGCTTGACTGTTCGGCATTAAATGTGTTCACAGTTAGATATTCATTACATAATTCTTGTAGACCTTTATTGTGATCAGTTTTTTAACCAGTTATTAGTGCTATTTAATGTCGATGTAATAATTTATTAATGTGTTATGACAGTACTTCTGTACATACATCATATTAATTACTATGTACTATAAATAATTTACTGAAATTCTATTTTTATTTTGCAATCATAATATCTCAATATGATTGCTATTTACATATTAAAATACAAACAGAAAATTTAATAATCTTACTTTTTAAAGCAATAACAACAAACACTTTTAGAACGAATTTTACTTCTTTGGAAAACAACTATTTTTCAACTTTGTTTTCCTATAAGTAGACTTAGAATCTAATTTGAACATATAGAACAGAATATATACCGTATGTGTTAAATATCATTAGGCATAGAGAATCAACGTATGAGTACATACAATGTATACGTACATGAGAAAGCCAGTTCAATGCCAGCGAAGACCGCGATGACTAATGATTGTCTCCGATACCGATTGACTGGAAATTTTGCATTCTGTCTAGCTGCTGCCGTTATAGTTTGAAAGCGTACAATAAAATTAATGTATAACGGCTCTTTATACACCCACTGAAAAGCTTTAGTTAGTAAAATGGTTTTATGCTGGCAAGTCTGCAATGGAGTGCATGAATTTGTTTGCGCTGACTTTTGCAGACCGTTCTGTACCTTACAGACAAACAATTTATAATATTATAAATAAATTTGAAACTTGCTTCTGTCTCAATAACTGTACGAAATGCAAACCAGGAGAGGTATCACCACAAAAAATTGAGGAAAGAGAACGGCGGGATGTATTAATTTCTAGTATTGTGGAAATTGATAACACGAGATCTACTAGAAGTGCTGCCGAGGAATTGGGTACAAGTAACACAACTATTTCACGTATTTGGAAACGTAATGTTTTAAAATGTTTCAAATATTCGAAAACTCAAGAAATATTTCACGAGGATAATTTCCGGAGAATGGAGTTTTGTCAAGAGGTTATGGAAAAGATACATCGAGATGAAAATTTCGTTAAAAATATTCTCTTCACCGATGAATCAACTTTTCCATTACACGGAAAGCACAATCCCTCTGTTCTTCGATATTGGGCTTCGGAAAATCAACGCCGGCATCCTCAAAAACTAAACGTTTGGGCAGGTATTTTAGGTGACCATTCTATAGGCCCCTATTTTATTGATGGTATATTAAATGCCGACAAGTATCTCGAATTACTGAAAAATCAAATACTTCCCGCCATTCAAAACATTGGAATAAATCAGGAAATCGTTTGGTTTCAACATGGTGGCGGTCCAGCACATAATGCAGTGAGGGTAAAAGAATTTCTAGGAAATACTTTTCCTGACCGTCTTATTACTGGAACAGGAAACATTAAATGGTCCCCGCAATCTCCTGATCTATCTCCAAATGATTTCTTTTTGTGGGGATATCTAAAAAATATTGTTTATACTCATGAAGCTGGTAGAGCAGAAAATGTAGTTGCCTTGAGAGAAAAAATAACTGAGGCTGCGAATTCATTAACTGCCGACATGTTAGCAAATGTAAGAGCTAATTTCTACGACCGCCTAGGACAATGTCTTGCTGTGCAAGGAGGAATTTTTGAACCTCTTGTATAATTTATTATAATTTTTAGAATCCTTTTTTATTTATTTTATTAGGATTATTCTTTAATTTTATTAGAATTACGATTTTGTTTATGCGACGCACCGCAGCTTAAAAATTTCCTGCATCTACTGAAAGAAATAAGAAAAGCAAATCCCTTGCAATTCGTAAATGTTATTTTAGAAATCATTACAAGTACCTATGTCGATGGTCAAATGATTACTGCTAACTTGTATTTGCGAAAAAATCGGAGACAATCGTTGCCGGCCGTCGCCGTCTTCGCCGGCATTGGATCGGCTTTTCCATATATCCATATGCCTAATGATATTTGACACATGCGGTATATATATATATTAAGCTGGTTCTGTCTTCAGTTAATTATTTATGTGAATATGAATTTTTTTTGTGTTAATATTTAAAGTTAAATTTGAATCTATATATCTTATATTTAAAATATGGCTGACCGCGCCATCTATATTGGAATAACCTAAGTAAGGTTATCTACATGCAGTTTATTTACAATTTTAATATGTCAATTTATCTTCTAAGTTATTGTTTATTATTTTGGATATTTAAATACCTACAATTTGTTTAAATTCTCTTTTATCTAGTAATTCAAACCAACAATTCAAATTAGCCACGCTTTTTTACTTTTCGGCGGCAATTTTTCCAGGTAGTCATCGTGTTAAATTAAGGGAACGTTGTTTCGTAGGTAACGAAAAAAAAGAGGCATGAATTAATTAATCAACAACCGAATATGGCGAAGCGTCGCTTTTCAGAAAAGTAAGCGATATCAGGATTTAAAAAGGCGATTTCTAAGTGTAAAATCTCATTTAGAAGCTAAAAAATAAAGTACATTATCATTTAAAAATTATATTACGTGGGAGTTATAATTTTACCTTCGAATACTAGTGCTTTTACAAGTTTTGATACCCCTCATCAGACAAGTATCGAGCCAGTATCCTGTACAATAATCAGTCTAATCCTTAATTTAATTTTATCATATATAAGCCATCCAGAAAACTGTGCGGAACATCCATTTACCTGCCATTTTATCGGAAGATCTATACCTGTATCCAGTTTCCGAATACCTTCCGATGGTCCCTATATACCAAGCCAGGGTACTCTCTGTACGAGTTTTTTCAGTGCTCATAGTTAAGGTAGAATTTACCCTATAAATAAAGCATTTTTTTTGTATTATTATTATTAATCGTAAATAGTACAGCTATACTATATAAATTATCACCTATTTGAATATTTAAATGTAGAATTACTGAGCTAGTATTTTTTCAATAACATATTGATTGATAATTAAGACATAACTTACCTTAATTTGCCCTGAGATTAAGATATCATAAATATAGAGAACAGATTCCATTTTTAGGTTATATCATATCGTTTTGCATTGATCATTGTTTTCAATTCTTTCAATCCACCTAAAGGGGAATTATAAATATTGACAAATTGATTGGAAACACATATATTATATCTACTTACCTGTTCGTGTTTTAACTTTATTTTCAAACTGAATAAGCTTATTTTCCTTTATCATTCTTACCGTTGTTTGTCAGTACTTAAGTGCACAAGTACTCGAGAATGTTATTGGGGGGATAATTCAAATTGTAACGCGTATTTTATTATTTGTATTTCTTAAGTTTGTTTATTAAATTGAGTTTATCTGTTCTTGAAGTGTTTCCTTTTTCTTACATCTCTTATATTATTATAATATATATATATATATATATATATATATATATATATATATATATATATATATAAAATAAAAAATTAATTTAAATTCGGGTAAGCGGTCTGTCTATTAAAAAACTCCTTTATTAAATAACCCTATATTTCGCAACAGAATTTGTTGCTTCTTCTGGGGTAAAAAATGTAGAGTTGAAAAATAATAAAATTGACGTACAAAAAATAAAAATTATTAGATTTTTTAAATCTAATCATTTTGATTTTACTATTTTTACTATTTTATTATTGACGTTAAGATCTTAGACGTTGAAAATAACCTTAAAAAAGAACCTTTTTAGAAATGGTCCACATTAACAGCGACACAAATAACATAAATTATAGATCTGATACTAATGGACTAAGTATAATTTATTTTAATATACTCGGTTTGACGGTTAGTTGACCATCTTAAATTGTTTTGTTATTTGGTCCATATATTGTTAAATTTATATTGCATTATATTTTTTATTTTTCATGTTTTAACGTTTACATATACATGTTTTTTAAAGGTTTTAAAGGCTTGTTTCTATAGTTACTGTATGTTTTAAATCTAATCATTTTTATTTTTATTGTACGTCAATTTTATTATTTTTCAACTCTACATTTTGTAAGTATTTTTACTACTGTTTTATACTCTTATTTATTTTATGTTATTTTTCTCATTAATCTTGTAGTACGCAACAAATTTTGTTGCGAAATATAGGGTTATTTAATAAAGGAGTTTTTTAATTGAGAGACCGCTTACCCGATTTTAATTTATTTTATAAATACATATATTACGGTCGATAATTTCGTTTAAATTATATATATATATATATATATATATATATATATATATATATATATATATATACAGTGTGTCCACAGATTCATTCTCAACATGGGGATTTCGCTTATTATGAGAGATAGAGATTTGGTTAAATGGGATCAAATACTCCAGAGGTAAAGTTGTACCAAACCCTATACACTAGCTTTGAATATTTAACGTACTTCGGGCGCTATTGCAAAAAAAGTGAATTTTTGTTTTTTCGATTTTCTTTAATATTTCATTTATTTTTAAAGTAAGACAAATTTAGTTTGCACTTCCTTAAGGCACTTTTTTAATAGGAATCTCGTGGGGTATTTAGCAAGATAATGCACCACCGCCCAAATCTCGAGAAACAATAGCTTTTTTGCAAGAATTTTTCGTTACAAGAATTATTAATTTTCCTCCAAGATCTCCAGATTTGACAATTTTAGACTATTTTATTTTTCCATATTTAAATAATACCATTTTCAAGACCAGACATCACACAATCGAAGAGCTTCGTAATGCTATTGTGAATTCTTGTGCTGAAATAACCTAAGAAATCCAAATAAATAGCTTTGAAACCATGAAGCGAAGAGTTCGAATTTGTCTTTAAAATAATGGGCCACATTTCCAACATCTGCTTTCGTATTATTTTCCTTTAGTTTTGACTATTGCAATAAATATTTTTCGAAAAACTAAATTACCAATATTGCATACATTTACGTGACATAACAAAACTATAAAAATTATACGTTTGTGACAGAATACGTGCACTGTCACCAACCATTTTCAAAAAGCATGGCCGTCTCTAATGAGAAAAGTTTTTGTAGGCACGTACATGAAATTTACGTAACGTATGCCGCACGAATTTGACTATGAAAAAATTAATTTATGAAAGTAATACTTTAAAAAAAATACGACATATTTAATTAAAAACAATTTTTCTTTAAAATCCCACATTAATTTATTTAAAATGCGCCTAGTGTGCCCTAGATAAATAGAACAATACAACTCTGTCTTTTCTGTTTGCTAAAGCTCGAACTAAAACATCATCACCGCACGTAACATACACTAGCAACAGCCAAAGTCTCCTTCGGGGAATGCGCGATTGACATTCTGCGGAATTTCTCGATATCACTTTGGCAAACGATCAATTGATTTAAGCCGATCAAGTTTTCGTCCCATCAACTCTTCCATTGGAGAACAAGAAAAATAAAAAATGAGAGACTTTTTCACAATTCAGTATGAACGTGTGTGTAAAAATGTTAAAATGTGATTTACTCGATTTACTCAAGACTGTATGATATTTTAGTCTAGATGGCGTAGGTTTAATTTAATAAAGAAACGTCGTCTGCTTTCTTTTGTCGATTTTTTTCTACTCTTTTGCTACGTGAAAAAACATTCAGACTTATTTTCACGAGGACAAGTAAATGTGTTTATGCTGCTTTACGCGTTTTACCGTTCTAACTTGTTCCCACTTTCATTAAATAATACATTATATTGTATTCGAACGGTTCCGAATAACATCGTACCTTTTTGTGTTTTGCTGTGCAAATTAATTCATTATGTTGGCGAGTGGAATCCCAACACAACAACAACACTACATAAAATATATTTTAGATAATTAAGAGCAATTGTAAGTTTCGAATGAAAAGATTTCTTCTGAAGACGGTAAACGAACTTCTACAATTAGTACCTCGCTATTAGCGAATAGTATTTGCGCGGGGTTATTGTAAATGTAGATATAATTAATGACGGGATACATAAAAGCGTTATTTTCTGTCGTATAGCTTTTGACGAATAGATTACATATAGTTAAGATGTTTGATTGAAGAACAGACAGACGGCACATGTACGATATGAATGTCTCAACATATGTTACTACAAAGCATCTCTAGTATTGCAATTTTTTTATGAAAGTCAAGTCAAAACGAATGTTCTTCTGCTCATTATTAGCATACATAATATACTATATGCATCTATTGAGCAACTAATTTGTAGCCAGATCTCCAAGAGGATTTGAACAGTAAATATACGTTAATACTGCAATACGCTTTTGATCGATCTTTATATGCCAGGTGTTCTTGAAATAAAAAGACAAAGTATGAAAAATTGGAATATGTAATTATATAGAATATAAATTAAAAATATTTTCCTTAAATTCCCTCTCATAAGCGAGAAAAAAAATAACAAAAATATTTAAAAAAATTTTGTCACGCCACTGTGTGTTCGACTATATTATAAAAGACGATATCTTAAAATTGCCCGATAATAATAAAAAGAATGGTTTTGTTATTATCGATTTTGCTTTAAGTTTCGTTTCTCATTAAGCTGTTACGTATGTAAATATATAATGCATAGAATTCACGGTTGGCTCTTGGTGAAACATAATGAATAATTTACTAAATAAAACACTTGGTATATTTGTTTCACAAAATGTGGTCATTCTCGAAGAGTCATGTAAACTAAGTAAAAAGTATACTATTTTTTTTTTTTAAGATTTATTACAGCATCGATTGTGGGGGTGTTTGAAAAATCCGACTGCGTGTTTGTGACCTGTCTGTTGAGATTTATGGCTTTTTTAATTTCTAAAATTTCTTTTACCCTTATTACAAGAGTGTAAAAGTTTGAAATTATTAGCATTAAACAAATGAGAATTTTGAATACAGTGTTCCGCGAATCCCGTAACCATATTGCCATGTAGAATAGAACTTCTATGTTCTTTGATACGTTCTTTTATGGAGCGCCCTGATTGGCCAATGTATACCGCGTCACAATCACAGAAAGTTAATTCATACACCGCTGACTTATCACGCAATTCTGTTTTTCCTTTATTGTTAACTAGAATATTTCCTAAATTGCATTTATTTACTAGGATGACATTTAAACCTAATTTATTAAGTATATTAGAATACTTATACAAAAACTAACAAAGCGTTTCACACCCTAAACTATATACCTGGGGTTAGCAATAAAGTTTCTAATATACTTAATAAATTAGGTTTAAATGTCATCCTAGTAAATAAATGCAATTTAGGAAATATTCTAGTTAACAATAAAGGAAAAACAGAATTGCGTGATAAGTCAGGGGTGTATGAATTAACTTGCAGTGATTGTGACGCGGTATACATTGGCCAATCAGGACGCTCCATAAAAGAACGTATCAAAGAACATAGAAGTTCTATTCTACATGGCAATATGGTTACGGGATTCGCGGAACACTGTATTCAAAATTCTCATTTGTTTAATGCTAATAATTTCAAACTTTTACGCTCTTGTAATAAGGGTAAAAGGCTTGACTTCTTAGAAATTTTAGAAATTAAAAACGCCATAAATCTCAACAGACAGGTCACAAACACGCAGTTGGATTTTCAAACACCCCCACAATCGATGCTGTAATAAACCTTTTAAAAAAAAAATAAATAAAAAAAAAAAAATAACTCATAAATATTGGTAGGAGTATACTTTTTACTTAGTTTACATGACTCTTCGAGAATGACTGAATAAGTCGAAACATATGTCAGAGATATTTTAAATACATTTTGTGAAACAAATATACCAAGTGTTTTATTTAGTAAATTATGTAAATATACGTTATACCGTACGTGTGTGTGAGGTATTCATTATTTATACAAATTCTAAATGTTTTGAATTCATAGGAGTAACGTACTATTATTTTCAGAGTGTTTTTAATTTCGGGGTTCGGGTCGTAATTAACAATATTTTAGATTTATGTTCTATATCGTTTGTTCTTTATTGATATGCGAATATTTAAGGGTGTGAATCTACATGAAAAATAAATCATAGTTTGCTTTATAAACTATGTTCCAAAAATATGTTTAGTCTTTATTAATGACATCTCTTCATGTCTTGGGGGAATTAACTGTACAGTCATTAATTACGCCGACGATGTAAGCGTAGCTATTACGGGAAACACGATAAATGAGCTGTCATTTAACTGACCTTGCATATGACAATTTATGTCTATGGTTTGAAGCTAACAGACTTTCTGTTACTAAAGAGAAAACAGCTTGTGTTATATTCCAAAATATAAAATCGAATTTGGTAACAGATATATAAATTGGATTAAATTGTCACCGGTTCTCCATCAATGATCAGACTAGGGCAGGGGTCGGCAACCTTTTGAGACGGAAGAGCCAAAAGTTATAATTTACAAAATTTCCCAGTTTTTAAAGAACCACTAATTTTTGTTTCAATATTATAGTATTAGAATTAGATTATATAAATTTGATTTTTGATTTAAAATAAACAGCTTTAAATACGAAATAACAGGTATTTATTCATATAAAAACATACAAATGTTTTGCACAAAACATATTAAAGTTTAGCTAGCTCTGCTAGGATAATAAAATAAGTAATCACAATAGTTATATCAATGATAGCGTTGGCCTTGCATGCCTCTTGAAAGATTGGTTAAATCTGGCTCATATCATGTTGTTTTCAGTTTCAAGCACGCCCCTAGGTTATTGTTTGTTAGTTGACTTCTTACTTTACTTTTTATTATATTCATGCAAGAGAACGCTTGCTTGCACGAATATGTCGACCCAAAGATCGTCAGCACTCCTAATGCCAACTTCTTCACCTCACTGTAGCATTCTGGAAGACTATTCCATGCGTCGAATATGAGTGCCTCTACTCGTGGCATTTCTTCTAGAGCTCTCCGCTTGTGCAACGCGACGTACATGCTTTTCTGGACCTCCAACTCTTCTAACTTACTCTTGAGTTCTGTGAATTTGCCACTCCACAAGTGTTTGGTTTTCAAATCCAGCAATTGTATTTGAAGCGAACTAGCATCAATTTGAAATGGCTCAAAGTTGATCTCATTTGTATTTGGGTTGATAGGATTTACTATAAACGGCAGAGTATTTGCATTTGTTTTGAATTGCCCAAATCTCTCAGCGCCCAGAGTCGGTTAATGTCCCCCCTCAGACAGTAATTTGAAATGGGACAAATTTATGTCAACGATTGGGTAAAATATGTTTAAGGTCCCTGAAAAGAACATGCAATCCGGATATACTAAAAACTTTTTATCAATCAAATTTCTTATCTGCTCTGCGATATGGTATAATACATTGGGGATGTTCGTCGTCGAGTCAAAGAATATTCTTAATGCGAAAAAGAGCGATGCGTATAATTTTCGGCCTAAAGACAGCAGCGTCGTGCAGGACTTATACATATTTAATGTGCATAAGTGTTACGCTAATTTTAATTAAGAGAAGATAGATAGAAGATCTTACATTTAACACGAGGCAGGATAATTATTTGTTACCACCGAAACATCATACTTTCTTTTACCAGAAGGCCTTAGTGTTTAGAGGATGTATCCTCTACAACAAATTACCAAAAGAAATAAAAGCAATTAACAGTTTTATTTATTTCAGAGAAGTGTCAAGGAATGTTTAATGCATCTTCATTGTTACACAATAAATTATTATTTGGCAGCATTTCCATAAGATTCACAAATAATATAATTGTAACTATTACATATTGTTTGACGTTTTTCAACATGTTATCGTGCTGTATTTTCTATATTTTCTTGTATTTTGCTGTACGAAGCATATCTTAGAAATAACGTTATTATTATTATTATTATTATAAATAATATCAGGATCTTGGTTGCTGTATAAGCCACACTCAGTTTACATTTTGCATTCAAACGTGACTGTACTCGTGACAACTTTTATGGTGAATACCATATGACTATGGTGTTAAAAGTCAATAAAGAAACATAAGTGATTTTGTGAAGAAAGTATATTTTCCTTACTTCAAGACAAAGCCTGGGCTCCTCATAAGGTGTACAAAAGGTGCGAAGAAAATCTTCGTTTGTGGTTTAAATGTAAAAAACACTCATTTCGTTTTGGTATTCTTATGATGTGGAGTAAACAGTAAAACCACATTACCGACTGCTATTTCTGTTCGGTAGATGTGAAAGGTTTCGATACGAAAAATATAAATAAAATATCTTACCAAAACCTTAATTCAGCTATCCGTCCGGTGCCTCATAGCTCTGAAATACCAGTTCCACACCCACCTTCCAGTTTGAATGATATCCTGTGTGATTCTGAGGATGGTAATACATCCTCACCTTTCGATGACGAATCTGGTTCACATTTTTTCGTTAATGAAGGATTCCAGCTTTTTTTTAAGAGCGAGCTCAATGACTTGGCTAGAGATTTTAGGCCTTTGAAAATGCTGTCAAATTACTGCGGTCAAAACTAAAAAATAAAAACCTACTGTCACCCGGTACCTCATTTTCGTGGTACAGCCAACGAGAGAGAGAATTCAGTTGTGAAGTTCAACAGCTAATGAAGTTTTTGAAGTAGAGTATGATTCATTTGACTGCCTTTTATTCGTTGATTCATCAAAAACCAACCTCAAAGCAGTCTTGCTGCATAGTGGGAATAAATTTGCATTTGTATTTTGGAAAAGAACTGTATCTTATGGAGGGAAATGGGGATCATTTTTTGTTTCAGCAGACTAGTAAACATAATATTTACCAAAAACATCGGATACAGTTGAAAAAATAGTATATTAAAAAAACAAGTTTCATAAGGCACCATTTTGCCACACGAGATCAGTTTAGAAAACGAGTCGCGATAGCGGCGAGTTTTCTAAAGAGCGAGTGCGGCAAAAGGCCTTATGAAACGAGTTTTTTATACTATTTTTTCTATTTTGCATTTTTTACATTAATAAATTGGAAATATTTAATTTGGAAGTTCAGAATTTAATTTTTATATAAAGCATGCAGTTGGTCACATAGATACTTGACATTGTCAAATTTAAATCTTGCTATTCGCCAAGTATATTATATTACTTATCATTTATTAATTTTCGTTAACATTACTTGATATTTTATTTAAAAATATAGACATGAGTAACTTAGAAACTAATATATCTTGGTGTCAATTGTTTACAATATACGTTGTTTGTGTAGAGTACGAACATATATCATATCTAGAGTGGACCAATCCGGAGCGATATTGGTAAATATTTCATGTAAAAGCCGAAAAACTCCAATCATTTATCAATTTATATATATATAAATATATATATAAATTGATATATATATATATCATATCTCGTTTTCTAAACTGATCTCGTGCGGCAAAGTGGTACCTTATGAAACTTGTTTTTTTAATATACTATTTTTTCAACTGTATCCGATGTTTTTGGTAAATATTATGTTTACTAGTCTGCTGAAACAAAAAATGATCCCCATTTCCCTCCATAAGATATAGTTCTTTTCCAAAATACAAATGTAAATTTATTCCCATATAGATATATATATATATATATATATATAAGTGTTTTAGATAATTTCTTAGCCGTTTATTAAATATAACAATTGATAAATTATTGGAGTTTTTCGGCTTTTATATGAAATATTTACAAATATCAAATTAGAATGTATGTAATTGCAGAGTAAGTGGGGATGTAAACATTGCTGTCTACAAATTAAAAAGCAAATCATACGAATTTTTTTTATTTGAAAAATATGGTCTACGTTGGGACTCGAACCCAAGTCTACAGCTTTTCGGGCTGTCGCTTTTACCACTAAGCCACAATAGACCCAGGTTCAAGCTATTTAGAAATGCATTATAAAGTAACAGTGTTAATGAATCAGATGTCAGTTATTGAATGTAGATGTCAAGTTGAAAGCAGAAGTCAGTCTTGAAAGCGCATGTCAGTTTTGATAGCAGATGTCAGTTGATAGCAGATGTCAGTTAGTGAAAGCAAATGTCAGTTAATGAAAGCAGATGTCTGATTTGAAAGCAGGTGTCAGTTATGAAAGCAAACGTCAGATTTGAAAGCAGATGCCAATTTTTGAAAGTAGATGTGAGTTATTGAAAGCAGATGTCAGTATTTTGAGAGCAGATGTCAGATTTGAATGTTGGAAATGCTAATTATTACTCCATAGCTATATGAGTATTTTAGATAATTTCTTAGCCGTTTATTAAATATAACAATTGATAAATTATTGGAGTTTTTCGGCTTTTATATGAAATATTTACAAATATCAAATTAGAATGTATGTAATTGCAGAGTAAGTGGGGATTTCACTAACTGACATCTGCTATCAAAACTGACATGAGCTTTCAAAACTCACTTCTGCTTTCAACTTGACATCTACATTCAATAACTGACATTTGATTCATTAACACTATTACTTTATAATGCATTTCTAAATAGCTTGAACCTGGGTCTATTGTGGCTTAGTGGTAAAAGCGACAGCCCGGAAAGCTGTACACTTGGCTTCGAGTCCCAACGTAGACCATATTTTTCAAATAAAAAAATTTCGTATGATTTGCTTTGTAATTTGTAGACAGCAATGTTTACATCCCCACTTACTCTGCAATTACATACATTCTAATTTGATATTTGTAAATATTTCATATAAAAGCCGAAAAACTCCAATAATTTATCAATTGTTATATATATATATATATAGTATTTTCGTGACCTTGGTATGATAAGGTAAATTTAATTAGTCGGCGATTAAAGGTCTGGTTATTACTTCAAAGTGTATATATTTAAAATAATCCTACATGTTTCGGCAATGATGCCTTTGTCAAGGATATATATAGCATTTATATTTTTTATATCCTTGACAAAGGCATCATTGCCGAAACATGTAGGATTATTTTAAATATATACACTTTGAAGTAATAACCAGACCTTTAATCGCCGACTAATTAAATTCACCTTATATATATATATATATATATATATATATATATATAAGTGTTTAGATAATTTCTTAGCCGTTTTTTAAATATAACAATTGATCAATTATTGGAGTTTTTCGGCTTTTATATGAAATATTTGCAAATATCAAATTAGAATGTATGTAATTGCAGAGTAAGTGTCCCAACGTAGACCATATTTTTCAATTAAAAAAAATTTCGTATGATTTGCTTTGTAATTTGTAGACAGCAATGTTTACATTCTCACTTACACTGCAATTACATACATTCTAATTTGATATTTGTAAATATTTCATATAAAAGCCGAAAAACTCCAATAATTTATCAATTGTTATATTTAATAAACGGCTAAGAAATTATCTAAAATACTCATATAGCTATGGAGTAATAATTAGCATTTCCAACATTCAAATCTGACATCTGCTCTCAAAATACTGACATCTGCTTTCAATAACTCACATCTACTTTCAAAAATTGGCATCTGCTTTCAAATCTGACGTTTGCTTTCATAACTGACACCTGCTTTCAAATCAGACATCTGCTTTCATTAACTGACATTTGCTTTCACTAACTGACATCTGCTATCAAAACTGACATGCGCTTTCAAGACTGACTTCTGCTTTCAACTTGACATCTACATTCAATAACTGACATTTGATTCATTAACACTATTACTTTATAATGCATTTCTAAATAGCTTGAACCTGGGTCTATTGTGGCTTAGTGGTAAAAGCGACAGCCCGGAAAGCTGTACACTTGGCTTCGAGTCCCAACGTAGACCATATTTTTCAAATAAAAAAATTTCGTATGATTTGCTTTGTAATTTGTAGACAGCAATGTTTACATCCCCACTTACTCTGCAATTACATACATTCTAATTTGATATTTGTAAATATTTCATATAAAAGCCGAAAAACTCCAATAATTTATCAATTGTTATATATATATATATATATAGTATTTTCGTGACCTTGGTATGATAAGGTAAATTTAATTAGTCGGCGATTAAAGGTCTGGTTATTACTTCAAAGTGTATATATTTAAAATAATCCTACATGTTTCGGCAATGATGCCTTTGTCAAGGATATATATAGCATTTATATTTTTTATATCCTTGACAAAGGCATCATTGCCGAAACATGTAGGATTATTTTAAATATATACACTTTGAAGTAATAACCAGACCTTTAATCGCCGACTAATTAAATTCACCTTATATATATATATATATATATATATATATATATATATATATATATAAGTGTTTAGATAATTTCTTAGCCGTTTTTTAAATATAACAATTGATCAATTATTGGAGTTTTTCGGCTTTTATATGAAATATTTGCAAATATCAAATTAGAATGTATGTAATTGCAGAGTAAGTGTCCCAACGTAGACCATATTTTTCAATTAAAAAAAATTTCGTATGATTTGCTTTGTAATTTGTAGACAGCAATGTTTACATTCTCACTTACACTGCAATTACATACATTCTAATTTGATATTTGTAAATATTTCATATAAAAGCCGAAAAACTCCAATAATTTATCAATTGTCATATATATATATATATATATATATATATATATATATATATATATATATATATATATATATAGTAAACCTAATCAGTAGGCGATTAAAGGTCTGTATATTACTTCAAAATATATGTATTTAAAAAACTCTACATGTTTCGGCTGTATACGCCTTTTTCAAGAGAATACAAAATATGAATGACAGGATATAAATATTTATATCCTGTCATTCATATTTTGTATTCTCTTGAAAAAGGCGTATACAGCCGAAACATGTAGAGTTTTTTAAATACATATATTTTGAAGTAATATACAGACCTTTAATCGCTTACTGATTACAAAATATGAATGACAGGATATAAATATTTATATCCTGTCATTCATATTTTGTATTCTCTTGAAAAAGGCGTATACAGCCGAAACATGTAGAGTTTTTTAAATACATATATTTTGAAGTAATATACAGACCTTTAATCGCCTACTGATTAGGTTTACCATATCATACCAAGGTCACGAAGTTATTATATATATATATATATATATATATATATATATATATATATTAATTGATAAATTATTGGAGTTTTTCGGCTTTTATATGAAATATTTACCAATATCGCTCCGGATTGGTCCACTCTAACATATCTGTCAAATGTACTTAAATCCTTAAAATCAAATGACAACAATGATATTTATTTCTGTGTTCGAACAACGCCAACATTGAAAAATGAAAAAAAGCTTATCGAAATGAAGCTCATTTCGATACTGTTTTGGGTTTCATAATGAGTTCATTTCGAACGCAAAATAGAAAAAATATTTTTTGCAACCTGTATTATCCGATCACGCTAAAATTTAGTTAATTCATTTAAATTCGTATGTTGTCGAATAAGAAGCATTTTTACGCTCTACTAAAACTAAATAAAGCTGTACGTATTCTTTACAGTGACACTAAATAAACAATGTCAACAGAAATACAGAAATATTTCTTAGTTTACTGCCAATGCTACCTAGAATAATTCGATGTATGTTACTGAAATTTTCATCGTTTACTAGTAAGCGCAAAATACATGTTTCCCACAAATTTCACTAAAACACAACGATTATTGGGTGTTCGTTCATATATTTATGGCCGCCAGTATATACGCATATTATATAGCAACTCTAAGCCTATGTATTTATCATATTTGGGAATTAATTCCTTGCAATATTAGAATATTACCAATACATATCAATTAGCTTTAACATAATATCAGTGTATGATTAATAACGTAACATCAATCGTTAAATATACGAGTATATGTACCAAATAAATATTAATTGCAAAATACCAGAATTGTAATTACATTCACACAGGTCGAGAAGGTAAAAATACAGTAAATAATTTTAATAAAATATATGTAATAAAGTCTCTGAATTTATTCACCTCATTGCATCGATATAATTATCAACAGATTTACATACAAATTTTATATAATCTGTTTATTTACAAGAGATGTTTCTAAAGTTACAAAAAACTGTTCCAGTTGAATAGCACGCAACTTATAATTGCCGTTTTCTGTTACGAACAATTCTTAATATGTTTGTAATGATTTTAATCAATACAAATTAGTTTTGTGTAACTGTTTGACGAATGCAAATTATTTTTTACGTATGCGTTTAAACATGAAATACATCAACTCTCAATTAACTTTCTTTCTGTAGAAAGAGGGTTTTAAAAGAGTGATTAATCGATTGAGTGTTGAGAGAACATCTCCCGAAAACGATACACACAACCAAGTACTGACTGCTGAAGGACAAGATACAAGTAACTATTGAAGTTAAAATTACTACCTAGCAAGGCCATGTCCATTCTCATTTAGAGTTAACGAGTTATCAAACATTAAGGAAAATAAAACCAATATTATGGAAACCAATATTAAGGAAAACCAAAATTAAGGAAAATAAACCAAGAGATAGACTTCCATCACTTCAGTTAATTCGTTAAGTTATCAAACATTCAAGCAGGCGCGGCTCGTGATGACGTATTTGGGAGTGCATGTACAATGATGCGAGTGCCTCATGTGTTTTCGGTGTTTACTAAGAAAACGCTACAGTTAGTACACGAGAATACACGAAGCACTCGCATCATTGTACATGCACTACCAAATACGTCATCACGAGCCGCGCCTGCATTCAAGTAATACAATATATGGGTTGGAACTAAAATTTCAAGTTCGACACTTAGGTCAACTACAAGCGCTTGTTATGGTAAATTATTCTCATAGTAAAAGAAGAAACTCTACTCATTTGACTCATCTCTTGCCATCGTCCCAACTTTCCAGTTTGTAAAAAAGGAATGAAAAGTCTGAGGGGCAAAATCTTAGGAATAAGTTGGATGAGAAAATAGTCAAAAATGTTTGTCACTGAAACAGTCGAAATGTGAACAGGTGCATTAACCTAAAAAAGCATTTGTTTTTTCTTCCTGTGACACCATAGTATTCGCATGTTATCTTTTTAAAGATAAGCGATAAGACTAATCCCATCACACTCGCAAAAGATAGCAGCCTCAACCCTTCCGGTCTAGTGAAAGGTTTTTCCTTTCTTCGGAGTACTTATACCAGACTCAGTTCGCTGTTTCGATTGTTGCTTCATTTTGCGTGTATAACATGCGTGTGTAAGCGTTATCATTCGGCGCCTAAAATTCTTCGCATCTTCTCATAACTTTGGCTGTTGACGGTTGGAATGCGTTTTCTCTTGCGTATGTAGTCCACAGCCAATACATATAGCATCTATCTTGCACATAATTTTGTTATACTCAATTTGTTATGCAAAATCGAAACCACTAATTCAGATGAGATGTGTAGAGCCTTTGCTATTTCCTCAAAATGACATCGCCCTTTTTTAATATCTGGAGTTCATAAGTATTTTAGGCATCAGCTGCTTTGTTCATTAAATAAACTTGTCTGGCAAGATTTAAACATTTTATAATTGTAATCTATAATGGCTTGTCTATACAGTGATGTAACCATTGCTAATATGCGTTGTGTATGTCCATGAATGTATACAACGTGTTCACACTTAAACCCGCACCATTGGTAACTCCGTTATTATTGGAGCTAGGAAGTTATCCAAATTAGCAAACTAGTAGGATTTTTCCTGGCGGTTACGACGATGAAAACAAAAAAACTATTGAGCGTCGCGTTTTTCAGATATTTGACAAAATGTAATTTTTAACATGGAACACCCTATTTATTTTTATGCGGTTGAATAAAGAATTTAGTTCTGAATAAAAATGTTTCAATACATTATCTCAAAAAAATTGAAAATAAAAAAGTTATCACGTGATTTCTTAATCATTGCATTTTGTTTAAAAAAATTTATGAAAGACGTAGCATGTTTAATATGTTTATCCAATTGAAGTCATCTTCAGATATTACATAAAATAATATCATAAACATCCTTAAAATTTGCTTACTTTATCACTAAAACGTGAGTTTTCAAATGAGATACCGTGCATTTTTAGGGATTTAGGATTTGTTTTTAGGGATGCCTAACGAAATTTGTAATTAAGTAATATGTACCGATTATTGTAGACTATTCTCTTGTTGAACGGATGAAAAAAAATTTTGTATAGGTTCGTGAAGGTTTGTTCATAATATTCCTAAATGAATTCAAAGGAAACGTTGTGTTTTTAACGAAATTTATTTTGATTTCGTCCACGAATAACAAATAAAAGAATAATGAAAACTATCAATCAACATGCATTACTAAAATAATTGTTCGAAGGTACCACCTTCTTGGTCCAGACACTTGCGGGCTCTTTTCTGAGTGCAGCGCGTGGCTTTGAGAAGGGTCCTTCCATCAATATTCCGAATAATGGCCGTAATGCTATTTTGAAGTTCTTCCACATTTTGGTATCGATGTTTGTAAACTTCATTACTCGGCCCCATAAAAAAAAATCTAGCGGAGTTAGATCTGGTGAGCGTGGGGGCCACAGAACTGGTCCATGAGATCCAATCCAACGGGGTCCAAACAGTCTCTCCAGTAATGCGTTAACGATATGGTGATTATGAGCCGGTGCACCGTCTTGTTGGAAGTATATCCGCGGCCTATCCATCAAGTTCACGTTGTCCACGAAAACTTCCAATACATGAGACATAATGTCCTCATATCTCTCTCCCGTCAATGAGCCGCGGTAAAAAAAAAGGATCCACAATTTTAGATACAATCATACCACACCAAACATTAAGGCTGAACCGATGTTGTGGATTAGTGGGATGAGCCAAAAAAGGATTTTCCCGACTCAAAAAATGATAGTTTTTTCGATTAAACATTCCCTTATTAGAGAAGTTACTCTCATCCGACCATAAAACATATCGAGGAAAATTTGGATCTTCTTCACACTTATGTAGGAACCATTCACAAAATTCCATTCTTCTTATATCATCATTAAGATGCAAAGTTTGTACTGGCCGATATTTGTATGGCTCAAAATTATATTTTTTCAAAATTTTATGAATCGTTCCCAATGAAAAGTCTATTTCTCTTGCCAATTCTCTAATTGAATTGTTAGGATGCGCCTCGAAATATCCCAGTACATTTATCTCTACCTCCTCACTAACCACAAATTGCTTCTTCGTTCTATTCTTCTTGAAAACCTCTTCGTTTCGCCGAAATTGTCTGTATAATTCCAAGAAATATCTTCTTTGAG
The DNA here is from genome assembly GCA_935421215.2 of Melolontha melolontha. Taxonomy (NCBI): domain Eukaryota; kingdom Metazoa; phylum Arthropoda; class Insecta; order Coleoptera; family Scarabaeidae; genus Melolontha; species Melolontha melolontha. The sequence continues at coordinate 178,695,701 of OW285235.1, read as the reverse complement.
GAATCGCGCGCTCGGGAAACATTGCACTATAATGTCCGCGAGCTCTAATAGTGTTTTTTTTCTCTGAAATATGTAAGCTTCCATAATATCACATTTTTCCTCATGTGTGAAAGCCATTTTTATTAGAAGAAAACACGAAGAAAAAAGCAAAATAACCATGCGAATTTTAAAACACTGACAGATTAATTTGACGGATTGTTATTGAATAATTTTTTTTTTTGATAGGTGCCTACTTGATCTAAATTGTAACAACTATTGTAATGTAGGCTAATTTCATTTTCTCTTTTCCTTTTTTTCTGAGTGGAGTTTTAAATTATACTGTGTCCCATTTTAAAATGGGTACTTTTCTGATTATCTCGGGAATATGCTCCTTTAAAGAAATCACGTGATAACTTTTATTTTCAATTTTTTTGAGATAATGTATTGAAACATTTTTGTTCAGAACTAAATTCTTTATTCAACCGCATAAAAATATACAGGATGTTCCATTTTGAAAATTACATTTTGTCAAATATCTGAAAAACGCGACGTTGAATTGTTTTTTTGTTTTTATCGTCGTAACCGCCAGCAAAAATCCTACTAGTTTGCTAATTTGGACGACTTCGTAGCTCCAATAATAACGGAGTTACCAATGGTGCGGGTTTAAGTGTGAACACCCTGTATACAGGTAATAAGATCTTAATTGCTGATCAGTACCCCACTTTTTTCATGACTCAAAACAAACTAGAAACACTTTAATTACGATCGAAATAAACACAAATTCTTACCTTTTATTAATTATGTTTTAAAGGATTACCAATTTGAAGAGCAAATACGATGGTTTTTCGTGTTGCCCTCTATCATCAGACTGTCTAGTTACTAACCTGCCCTCAGTGTTCTATATACTACAAATTTGCCACATATTTAAGCCACTATTAACAAAATTTGTGTAACTTATTTGGTAGAAATAGATAAATTATAGAAAAATTATTCGATTTTAATATATTTAGATTATAATTCCTCTAAATACGAGTATAGTGCACAAAATATAGCAAACCAAACCATTTATTATATTAATCTTAAACTATTCTATACATTCGAATTATATGGTTTTAAATATTATATATTATGCTTGACTGCATCACATCTTTACATCACATGTAACATGTTCTTTGTTTTTCCCCGCATTGCCTATGCAAATTGAACTGTTTGACTAGAGTTATTGACTACGTTGCAGTAAGAGAAATTCTGCGCCAGACAACGTAATTTGTGAATTTTTAAAGATGAATTACTTTATTCTCTCCAAAAGCTGAATATATACAGAATTCATGCAAACTAAAATGTCTATCTTTAGGTCATATACATGCTTCTCCACAATTCATGCTGTTGGAATGTCCTATAAATTTTACATAGCGAGTGATTTGTTCATAATCACGCTTAAATATAATTATGTTACGATTTAAGGTAAAAGTAAGAAATTAATTGTATACTTGCATTTCGACGAATTGGTCTTCATCTTCTGTATTATATAAAATAGTTTTGCATTCGAAACAATACAGAATCCAACGAATCAGCCAGACGACAAACTATTATAAGATTTCAAATAAAGGAGTCCGTATTAATTAATTATTTATTTTGATTTATAAAACTATATCCGCGTAACTATATAATTCATTAATACTAAAGTGTGAATGAGGTTTATACGTCAATTAATTTTTCGCATTATTTTTGTCATTTAATATGTTTAGTCTTTGGAAATCTTAGTGTGTTTATGTGTTATCGACGAAATGATACGATTCAATTTGTCCCTGAAACACATCGATCCTACGATGCCTTACAGTATCAAATAATGTTTGGTAAAGGGCAAGACGGATACCACTTCAATATGATTTTGTGCTATCACCCGTATTAACATACATTCAATAATATAATTTTATCGCTCATATTTTTATACATCAATTTCAATTTCTTTCTGATCGCTTTGTTTCTTTATTTCGTACATATAGGCTAAACAGAACAAATATAACGCATTCCATTCGTCTTGCATTTTCAATGCTGATAAACAAGACTCAAAGCCAATCGCTTGAAGTGTGCGGTTTGAATCTGGAAAATCCATGCTTTTTACATAACAATTTTATGTTGCAAGCTCACGCGAAGGACAGCCCACGAAATTATTCATTTCTGCTAAATACGAAATAGTTAAAAATATAGTGGATACTCAAGCATTTCAATAAAAAAATGAAAAGACAACAGTGGGAAGGGAAATCCAATTAGATGGTAGATCTTGAAAATCAATATCTCGCCTGATATGGAATTTCGTGAGCGGATGCCTCGAGCAGCGACCTTCACGTGGTAGGTCCTGGTGAATTAAAGATATGAGAATATCTTTAAATATCTCAGTATTCCCATATTTTTACTGTTTTATTCGATTAAACAAATGTGCTTTCAAATACTATTTACAGAATCAGATAAAAAATATCTTATTTGAGCGGCATAGCAACGCATGCCGGATTTTTGCTAGTAACTAAATAAAAAAAGCATATCTTTAAGCAGAAATAGTTATATCGCAAACTTATAAATATGCACATTGAGTAATTTACGCACAAATTAACTACTTACAATTAAGCACTTGATATACATATGAAAGTTCTGAATTAATTCACATGTATATTCATAACATAAACAATTTGCTTTCGACCACTATTTAATGATGAGTAACCACTAACCGTAACCCAATCCGTTCTAGTTACAGAACAAGGTTGTTATTTATAAACATCATTATTTGCGGTTGCAGAAACTTCTGCCATTACGGTTACTTAAAACCTGAGCTTTAACATTCCTTCGTAACTAATGCCGAGAATATAATTTCGAATAGTTGCTAATTGAGATTTAAAATACATTCCCCTGCTTAATTAAAATTTTCATTTCTGTTTAGATTTCCTAGAATTCGCCGACATATTGCGTAGGGAATTCGCGAAGAAATAGAAGCTTCTATGACGTTTGAAAATAAGAACAATATATTTCAAAATGATGCATTTGTTTAATTTATATCTTTGATAGTTCAATGCTTAGCATAATTATTTCTAAGAAGTACGAGGATAATCTGAAATGTTTTGAGCCTTACACAGAAACAAGTATTTTTCCTGTCAAATTTAGTTTTTTTTTCACATTGTTTCCTTTTACGTGCATATACTTTTCCCAGACACGCTCTAACATCTTTAACCCTTTCAAATAGTAGTTGGCATTTTGCACTGAAAAATGGGCGGTTACGCATGCGCTGATCTCCTCGTTTGATGAAAATCTATATCCTCCAAGCGCTGGGGACAGATCAGGTGAATACGATAGATGGCCAATCAATTCAAAGTCAAATTCGTTAATTTTGACTGTGTCCGAAGTGTGAGCAAATACATTGTCTTGACGGAACAGCACTTTCTTCTTCTTTAAATGCGGCCGTTTTTTTACAATTTCTGCCTTCAGCTAATCAAGTTATGATGTGTAATACACTCCTGTTATTTTTTTACCTTTTTCAAGACAGTCGACGAATACAATTCCGTGACTATCCCAAAAAACCGTCGCCATCACCTTTCCAGAAGATGGAACTGAGTTCGCCTTTTTCAGAGCAAGTTCACCTTCTACAGTCCACTGTTTTGACTGTCCGTTCGTCTCAGGAGTATAGTGGTGGATATAAATTTCAACTATAGTTATGAGTCGACGTAAAAATCTGACTCGTTTCACTTAAACTTCTCCAACAGGGCTTTGGAAATGATCATTCAAATGCATTTTTGGTCCAAAGTGAGAAGCACGGTATCCAACGCGAGGATAGCTTTCGCATCTGCAATTCTTTAGTCAATATATGAAAAACGCGTTCTTTCGATATTTGCATAACCTCTGCTATCTCTCTAAAACATCGATTCGACGGTCATCCAGTACCATCTAGTGAATATTTCCAATGTTATCCATGGTGTTCGCAGTTTTTGGTCGTCCCGAACACTCATCATCAGCCAAGCTGGTACAACCACCTTTAAATTCAGCTGCCTATGTTTTCACGGTGGCGAATGTCAGGGCAAAGTCCCCGAGCATCACCTGACACAAACGACTATCAAACAACAACTGAAGGTCCAAAATGGTTGAAATTTTCACAAATATCTTTCAAAGCATATACAATTGTAGTACCAAAATGATTTTGACGAGCAACGCCATCTTCATGTTGAGGCTCGAAACATTTCAGACTACCCTCGTGCATTTCCCTCAACAAACAAAGAACCTTTTTATATTTTTTATCTAATTTAAATGTACTTAATACACCTGGTGTTGCGACAGTTTAGCAACCGTAAACAATTTTATTGAACCAAAAGTGAGATATGTTTAAAGGAATTGGAAGATATTGAATTTTGCTTGAAACTAAGCAAAATTTTCTCGGAAACATATTAGAGGGTACACATTTACTATGATTATTGTTCATATCGAACAATAATCCAATACATACTCAAATACCTAAGGAAATAATTATACAATTATGCAACTTTAAACAACTAAATAAGTCATAATACAGTTTGAATAAAACAGCTTTATGAATATAAGAACAGACGATCCCTACGATTGTAATCAAAACTATCAACTGACTCGCTTATCACACCTCCGACAATTTATAAGGCAACCACTGATTTTAGTCTAAACTACAAAAATATCGGACATACGTGAACGCGAGCCCAAGGCCGCGAATGTTTAACGTAAACATGTTATTTTATCTTGTTGCGTCTCAAGTCCGGGGAAGCTCTGTGTACCACAGTTTGAGAAGCTCAGCATTACTACAGCTGTGCTTTGCAAAGAATCATTTTTTTAAGTAGTTTTTTAAGTCTTACCGAAATTATAGTCAGTACATTTCACAAAATTTGATTACCTCTTATGCAAAGAGTTTCTATGCTATATATGTCAACTGAATACTCAAATTAAATACTCAAAAAAAAGTATATAGGGTATGGTTTCTATTTATAGTCATTTATTTAAATTTTAAAGGTAAATTCAATTAATAAATAATCAATTAATAAGTAATTAATTTTTCAATTAATATTTCATCTTTGAACAATTACACTATTTGGAAATCCAAACCTTTTCGAATTCTATGTTTCCTTATAAATTCTATTTATTCAGTATCATTCTTCGGCATTCTTATATTAATACAATAGATTTTTTTACCGTTTTTATCTTTCGTGCATTTTACGCCAATTTATATCGATAAAAGTAAAGATCGCATTAATATCGGTATTATAATATCGAATAAAATCAGTCGCTGAAGTATTTAGTAAGAAAAAGTACATACTAAAGCATTCAGGTTCACCTTTTATTTTTTTTAAATTGGCCATTAGTAGCCAAGTAGCGCAGCAATTTTCAATATGAAGTTCCTCCATTTAAACGATACAAACTGCCGTTCGCTCTCCCTTAATTGACTCAAAACGACTTTCCGGAAAGAATTGAACTTTAAAATGAGATTTATGCGTTTTCAGTCAGCAATTTCCATTGTACGGTAACCCACGTCAGTACGAAGAAATTCTCCATGTTATTGTACTAGAATAAAGAACATTATCGACTAGCAAATTTTCAAGATACTCGTCTACTTTTCTATCTATCGAATTTATCGCAATTAAAACGGAATTTGTAAGGATAAAGGGTTCAAAAACGAACTAAATATTGCATTCACATGAAATGAAATCGATGAAGGTTTCTTTAAGGTCAAACAAACAATTTGGTTAAAGTGCTTTACGTCTTAATACCAATTTAATAATGTATTTAATCGTAACGAAGTTTTTATTTAAATGTTTGTTTCTTCCCAGCTTAAATTTCTAATTCTTAAACATGATGTACTCGTAGATTTTAAAATTTAATCGGAAATTTTACTAATAGTTCGTCAATATTCACATATTTAATAAAGACAATTATAAACAATAGCAGATGAATCATTATCATCAATTTAAGTTATTTTATTTCCGTTGAATTCAAAAATACTGCAGCAAATAAAAACAATGAAATGAAAATAGAATTCATAGAATTAAACAAGAAAAAATTATTATAAATCTAAAAAGCAAATAATAAAAACATAACTATTTACATAGATAAGATCATCAAGAAGTACAACTAAAGGTCCATTGGTTTACAACACAGAAATCTATGAAAACTGTGTTTAGGTAAGTAAGTTAAGTAAGTGTATGTAGTAGCAATTATCAGAGGAAGTGAAACTAATCTTCGAGCCAATATGGAAATATACCGGGTTCTTTTTTTATTATTACACATACATGTTTCCCTATGTGTAATAATTAGACTGCGGAACAGACATTATCCTCTAATGAGTCATGCAGGCGCAGAGACAGAGTCCGTTTCGCTTAATAATAAGATTGATGCAATATTCGCTCGTAGCCCTGATTTTAATGTCCTGAAAGGCTTTTGTAGCAATGTTCAAAATACGGAAATCGGTAGATATATTAAATTTAAAGATTATTATTTCTATGCGCCACCCACTAGCTCTGATGTTGAGCAAAGTTTTTCAATATTTAAAGACATACTGTCCAATAAAAGAACGCACTTTACAGAACAAAGTTTAGAATGTATTGTAATAATTAATGTGAATAAAGAATATTTATTGTGGTGTGACAAAGCATTCACTTTAATTATATATGAATTAATTATGAAAAAGTATAAACTTGAAATTAATTATATCACCATAATTAATTTCAAGTTTATACTTTTTCAATATTTTAAATTTTTTCACTGTATAAAGTAAATGCATTTTGTGTATATATATCTTGAATTAATTTCAATTTAAGATAATTTAAATTCATTTAACTTCAGTGTTTTATGTATTTTCCTAAAAATAAATTTCCGTATAAACTTTTCATTGGCTTTATTACGACTCTGGCATATCTGGTATATTTCACACTCCGTCTGTTTGCATTTAAAGACGAACAAACAGACAAATTTTATCAACACCATCGCGCTATAACATTCATATATACTGTTAAGGTGATCACCGATGAATCACACCCGATACGGTATTGCGCCGGTTCCGCAGTCTAGTAATAATAAAAAAAGAAAAGTCAATGCATAGCTGGCATAGTAGGCAACCAGTTATGCACCTGTGAAACATTTACCTACAAACAATAGCTTAATTCTTAAATTAGATTGCCATGTCAAAATTTCTGAATTTTTATTCATACATAGGTAAATCTTAAATTAAATACATTTTATTGTTAATAAATAAGTATAGCAAAGGCGAAAATATTTGCAATGATAAGGTGGTACCAGAAGAATAATAGTTTAAGAACGGTCAGAGACATGTTTACGAATTACCGAACGTAACCTACCCGTAACGTACCCACCTATTGGGGGCATTTCAGTAACACGATAAAATAATGTACCTATACGTTAAACAAATAACACCTCGTGGTATCTTACGAATAAGTGGTTTTATAAAATGAAGAAATTTATCTTAAAAAGCAGTAGTGGGAAATAAAATGGTATGTTGTCTAAAAAAGATTTAGTATAGTGTACTATCTCTTATCTAAGGGTGTAATGTGTAACGAAGCATTAATTTGCAGGAGATTTAAAATCTACAAGAAGTCTGTCACTGCGCTCAACAAGGGATAAAGATGAATCAGAATATAATGAGAATTCAGTGCCTAAAAAGACTAAGATAAAAGACTTTAAACAAGCCAATGAAATGAAAAAAAAAAACAGCTCTTTGGAAATATTTTAAAATTTCAAATGACAGACTGGCTAAATGTATGACTTATGGGAAAGAATACAAGACTAGGAAATACCAGCAACTTATCATTTAAAACGTTTTCATTCTATCTTAGATAGCAAGGCTATTTTCATATGAAGGACGATCAGTTACTAGAGTAGCAACTGTTTTAAACCCTCAATTTAAAAGAGAAGGTTTCGTATTACTGAAAATGCTACTTAGGATCCTGAAAATAAAGAACACATGCCTGCAATCATAACAGACATTAGTCTACATCGAAAATCACTTTCATTATTTGGATTTTTGCAAAAGAATAAAATAGAAAGTAAAATCAATTATAGCTGATGTGATAATAACTAAAGGGCAATACATCGAAAGGCTAAATTCAAATCGGGATATAGATCCTCTTTTATTTTGGAAGACAAGTTTAAAAAAAATTTAAGTACGTATAGGTGCATTATTTTATCGTTTACTGAAATGGCCAATAGGTGGATTACGTTCGGTAATTCGTAAATATGTCTCTGACCGTTCTTTAGCTATTATTGGGAGTTTCATAAACAAAAGGTAAATATTGATCAGAACAAACTAAATATTTAAATTTTACACGTCAAATTCTTTTACTTGTAAACTAGCGAACTTGGTTAGTCAAATGTAAACAATTAATCTATGCAGACTCCTATATTCATCGATGGGTTCTTCTCTGCATATTAAACAATCCGGAGGTAGAAATCCCATCAATTTTACTACACATGAAGATGTGTACATAGATGTAATTTGGTAAATGTCTGTACTTATGTTGTTTAAAATTGGTCTCATATCGTAGTTACATATTATTGTTACTAAAAATACATAACCTTAGAATCCTAGCGAACCATAAGTGAAATGGTTACATGCATCCTTTCATATACAAATTTTGGCGACTGCTTCTTATTTCTTTCCATTATCCTGCCGTCTGCCGGAGCTTAGTTATTTTTTTTCCTACTGCAGGTTTCATGGCAATGCAGTGTAGCTGGAAACATTTCAAAATTTCAAGTGTATATCTGAGCTATCCATACATTCTTCTTTTCATTTGTGCATTTGGATCCTCCTCTCCGATGTTTGTTTTGTATTTGTTTAATTTGGATTTACCAAACTCCCAATGTTTCTCAAGCACCTATTGATAAAACTTAGCAGTTCTCTGAAGATCGTAGATTTTATTCGCTTCTATGCGATTCTTCTCAACTATGAAATAGTTTTATCAATATTTTCCGGAAATGTGTATCGTCCAAGTTGTACGTTCCTTGCCCTAATGGATTTCAATGCAGTACTAGGTACGTATCTGGAAATATTTCTAGGTTTTCTGAGCGTATATCTGACTCATCCATACTTTATTATTTTTATTTATTCATTTATAAACTCCTGTCCAAATATTTATAAGAATTCTGTATTTTTTATAATTCTAAGTAATCATACTCCCAACATATTTCTCAGATTTCTATTTGCAATACTTTGGTCTCTATACATCTAAGCCGCCTGGTCGATAGTGCAGTGGTAAGTCACTGGTTGGCTTATCATGCCGAAGGCTCCAGGATCGAATTCAGAATAGCTGTTCAAAGAGGTTTTTAATGGTCTTGCTTCTCGTTTAAGGAGAATGCCGACAACCAAATACCTTAAGTTGTGGTCTACCAATGCCCCTGTAAGTCACGTTAAGATGAGAAAGGGATCTTCAAGCATGAATTGTTGTTATTATCACTATTGTTAATATTATTAACAGCGGAACGGTGCAAATGGAAGAGCGTCGGATAATGGGAGTGAGAGTCCCGTTAGTCGAGGGTTCGATTCTTGCGACCAGCATGTAAGAGGTCGGTTTTTCCGAACCGGTATCCTTTTCAGTTACCCTTAAATGTTAAGAAAGTAGTGACAAAGCCATGGAACACTTTACACACCAGACACACTCTAACTGTCTTCACATATTTTCAGCTTAAGACAATGAACTGCTATATACACACCACACCACGAGCTTCATTATCGAGTTTAATAATAACAAATATTTTATTAAGAATATTGGGGTTCTAAAGTGTAATTAAGTAAGACATGTGTGTTTACCGTCAATATATTTGTTAACGGCTGAACGGTGGTAAGTAGTAAGAGCGTCGGACAACGAGAGTGAGAGGCTCGTTGATTGAGGGTTCGAGTATCGGGACCAGTGGGTGAGATGTTGGTTTTCTTTGGGAAATGAAAGTTAAATCAATATTTATACCCTCTTGCGACGAGGAGATGTACTAACAAAGCCATGAAACACTTTACACACACCATATGCAATCTAAGTGACAAGCTTGATAAACTTCCAATTTTTTTGCGATCCAACATTCCTTGATTCTACAGCTAAATTATTTAATTTAAACTGTATTTTCTTGTCGCGGAAAAAGGTGGGCAGATATATACATAGACTACGTCTTCCAAAACTTTCATCAAAACCGACCGAATTTTCACAGACTACTTTAAATGTTAGCCGTATTTTGATCAGTAATTTTAATGGTGACAACATACAGCCCTGCTTTACTCCTGTATCAGCTCTGAAGGGCTCCTTATGGGATAATCTTTTTCGTCAAGACCTTTATTTTTTATAGGGATTAAAATGTATTCTTCGAATATACTCGTACATTTGGTAATTATGCTATAAATTACGATGGAAGTCGAGGACGTAATACCCGTTCACATATAATTAAAAGAAGAACGAAGGAAAGTAAATAATGATTTTATTAAATGAAAGTATAATACATTTACTCATTTTTCTATGTAGTCGTCGCCGTTATTGAAACATTTAGACATTTGTCGTGAACCCATAACCTTTTTCGTTGAAAGTGACTTCTTAAACTGGCGCGGCCTTGTTGGTGATCCTTGATGATGCCCCTCCATGGCCTTGCGTTTGGTGTGAAATGGCACACCCAAGTTTCATCCCCAGTCACAATTTTGACAAGGAATGCATCGGCCTATTCGTAACGAGTCAAAAACGAGAACGCTGAACTCACGCGATTGCTCTTGTGCTCGTCGGTAAGCATTCTGGGCACCGATCTTGACCAATTTTTTTCTGTAATTCAGATGGTCCATTACGATTTATTTCAAGGAACAATAAACGTGAAATTTGAGGAAATTGCTTACTAATTTCATTAATTTTTACACGCCGATCTACCCTCGTGAAATCATCGACACGTTTCTTCAGATCGTTGATGATAAGAGAAGGGCGACCTGACCGTTCTTCATCGTACACCTGAGCTCTTCCCTCTTTGAAATTTCGAACCCAGCGCCTGACAGACGACCCATCCATTGTTCCTGTACCATACACTAGTAATCGTGCGATGAACTTCGCTTAGACGGTCGTTTTCTACACTCAAAAAACGGATCACGGATCACACTTTGCATTTAGCGGGATTTTCTATCACATGCGCCATTGTAAACAGTCCGCAAAGCTACGATGACACTGTTGACTTTTAATTGATCAGTAGCGCCATCTATATGAGTAAACGGGTACTACTTTCTGGATTTCCCTCATAAAATTGCACTCACAAAAAAATCAAACTCCCAATGGATATCCATTACCAACAAGCTCACCACAAACAATATGGGTCGCAAATTAGGATCCTGCATCTATTTCTAAAATCAGTAATTAAATTTTAACTTCTTTATTTATTTCTGTTTATTATTTATTAATTTCCTAGGTGTACATTACAAATGTGTACTCACAAAATACCTATCTACTTGAAAATATTAATTTTTAACATTAACCCAATGGGAGCAATATATTTAACTTAAAGAACGTTTTAATAGAATACATACTTGGCTTTAAGTAAAAGTTATTTTGTGCGAGTTCGGTCCGCTGTTTCTGTTTATTTTCTAATTTAGAAACTCGTGCTTATAAATTTCAGGGAAATTTCCCTTGAGTGCAAATTAAAGAATGAATGGGAAGATTCTTTCACAGCGTCTGGATATAACTCTTGCGCTACTACATGATAATTTACAAAATTTCCACGTGACAATTCGAAGTAATAATGTATTTAAATTATATCTTACACTGTTGACGATATTTTGTATTATTTATGTGTCCAAGTTTTTATATTTTGATTCCATTTTATTATCATCGAAGCTTTCTAAAGAATGTATTTCTAAAAGAAGAAACTATAATCTTAATAATAAATAGTTTTTCTAAACGTCTACATACGAATCGCGATCATATTAAAAGCGTAAAAAAAGTGAAGAGCTTTAAACGTAAAAGAATTTCAACTTAATACAGGATTTTTTACACTCAAAAAGCGTTTATGTTCAAAATCAAATATATCTCGTTCATATTATGTTCATATTATGGTTCTGTATATGTGTTAAAAATCTGTGGCAAAGCGAAGTTGGGCCTTGTCCAAATTTTAAGTGATGTACAAGTGAGCACACACTCTACATGGAAAACTCAATATTATTTTCAAAAATAAAATTTTTGCAAAATATCCTAGAGATAATAACAATAAAATTTATTAATGAAATATCCTACCCATTTTGCGCTTATACTAAACCACTAATGCGTCCGGCCAACATTCTCAAGATCCCAAGCAGTTCTTGAAGATGGTGATTTTTTCAGTAGTGTGGGGATTATCCACATGCACCGATATACGTGCCAGGATATGAGGATATTGAAAATAATGAAACTAAGAAGCCGAGGAGGACTGAAGTAAATCATAGAACCAGTACTCCTGTTTGTATAATCGCTAAGGATTCCGCCAGAAAGGATAGCTGATTACGACCGCAAATAGAACATGATAGACTAGAGGTCGGCGGAACATCAATCCTATACATAGGCACTATTATGAGAGCTGAGTAATTAGCCTATGAGGAGCGTCTATGCAAACGTAGGTTTGGTTAATAAACCCAGTGTCGAAGATGTAAAGTATTGAGGGAAACTCACCTTCATGTAATCTGTACTTCTGAGTTACTAAAGAGACTCAGACAAAAGCATTTCGGTAAGAATCTATTGGAGTGGACCAGGATACTTCCTCTGATAAGGATAGTGGCTTTTATCAAGGACACAAAACTGAGAGAGAGGAAGTGATAGACTTATTGAAGGTGATACAAAGAGCATTAAACTCAAGCGCCCTTATTAACATTCAAAGTCTAGTCTGAAGTCTGGCGATAAGGAAAATACCACATGGAAAAGGGTATCATAATTGGTGTATCAATAGCTTTGAGTAAGAACAGGGTAGTTACACCTATGCATCCATAGTCTCAGAAATTATGTTTGCTAATGCCCTCCATACAACTTCGTTTCTGGATAATCCTTATAGTACTATTTTCACGTATTTCTTGACATACCCGCCTGCAATATTTTTGAGGGTCTGCTTAGTGATATTGTTGTTAGACCTCCTGTATGTGTGTCATATCTACTTCCAATTACGTTTCCTTATAGTTTTAGCCATTGTTTCCTCGGCTAAAATACTCTGCATATTATCCTTAGACATTTATTATGGATTTTCGTCTGTATTATGTACATTCTGATTTTTAGCATAATTCCCACTTAACTACAACAAAACTATTCTTATAAAAACTTTTTTTAATTTCTTTTATCCTTTAATTTACAGCTTGTTTTACGCTAAGTGAGACACATAATATAAATGTGGGAATAGTGTCAAGAGTAATTCGTTTAAATTTCCTTACGTCGACAATGCACGTATACTTCTATTAACCTCGTTAATGGTCATTTTTACAGTTTTCATATCCTTCCTTGCATTTATGCTTACTCTAATTTCACACACACTTCATCTATTGTTTCTCAATAGGTCCTTCTCGACAGCATTGCTTATATCTATTATTATCTTTTATTAATATTTTTCCACTTAAAATCACTTTTGCAAATTCATCGAATACTTCTTTAATTTCTTAAACGATTTTAAATGTTTTATGGCCCCTTTCCACAGAATAAAAATAAGAACTTACATTGTCTTCCATAACTTCCAAATTAAGACAAAAAAATCAGTTTTGTATTCACCAAAGACCAAATCATACTAGCTGACATTGACTAACACCTTTGGGAAAATCTGTCGGGACTTATCTATACACGAAAGCATTAACCATTAGGCATGCATTATTCAGTCGACTCGTAATTTCCAGGCCTTTAGGAACATCCCTCGTAGAATATTTCCTGAATGGCAGATGGATGGGAGTACTCTATGTTTATTATTGTATTAAAATATGGACCCTAGACTAGCTCCAAAGCACTTGTACATATTACGTAGCCAATTGCGTTGTGTTAAATTACATTTCCTTACCTTCTCTATGAGCTTAGAATGACACTTTCGGTTGGTTATATTTAAAGTGTATGTTAATTTGCATATATTTTCAAATTGTTTGTATATTTTATTATTATACTTTAATCAACTCATACTCTTTCACTGTTATGGTTATCTAATGTCATGTTACTATACTTATGAGGGACGAGTTGAAATTATTGAGAATAAAAAACACGGTTAATATTTCCTAGGATTTTATTGTAAATATGTTCAAAGTAATTCCCTTTAGCAATGATACACTTTACCGTTCTTTCTTTCCACTGTTTAAAAGCTCCCAACCAATCTTCTTTCGGAATACCTTCAAAATAAGCGTGAACTGTGGTATCAATTTAATTTAGGCTCAAAAAATAGCCAAATGTCACACTAAATCAGAAGGGTACGGTGGATGTTCTATTACTTTTGTATTTTTTTCCAGCCAAAGCTGGTGAGTTAAAACTGCCGTACGGGACGATGCATTATCATGGTGGAGCATAATTCCTTTGTCTGGAACTCCTACTACTCTACTTAACACTTCAGACAAATATTTTTCAGTGTACCACTAAGCTGTAACTGTCTTTTGTCCAGCAAATTAAGCTATTGTATTTACTTAAGCTATTGTATTTACTAAGCCCGTGCTTCTGAAGAATACCGCATACATAACCTTTTTCATACCTCGCTGCTTCTTAGTCATTCTAGGAGTTTTCTCATCTTCGTTAATCCATACTCCTTGGCGGGTAGGAAGATCGAAAAATGGAATATAAGTTACGTCACCTGTCACTATTTTGGAATTTTTTTTTAAATGCAGGTGATCGTATATTATTGTTGAGGATCCAATCTTAAGTTGATGCTCTATTATCGTATAAGTGACTTTATTATCCTCCTCAATTATTTTTAACAGCAGCAATGTTTTTGTCGGTAACAGCCGTAGGAGGACACCCTGCTCCTTTTTGATGCTGAACACAATTCCTTTAGCATTCAAATTCCCTATACCATCGGTGAATTGTAGCCAAGGAATGTTATTGTTCACTAAAAACTGAATCTAATCTCTTTTTGCACTCATAAGCGCTTAAATCTCTTTTAATATCATAATAAATTATGATTCGTAAGTGCTCTCTAGTTAATTCTATTTTCTTTTACTTTTAAAAAATAAGTAGCTGAATTATAACGAACGAAACAAAACGTCAAATGACATAAACAGTTGCTCTAAATAAACACTGTATGATCATTTTTCACAATCTACTAGATTTTCTTATTCTCAATAAATTCAGCTTATCCCTCGTATTTGCTAACGTCTAGAAAGATGCAGACCAATTTTAAATATAAATTTCAGGTACCTCGGCAACAGACATACATATTTACTTATAAATGAAAGGTATGAAATATTATCGAAACCTAAATATCAGGTATTTTGTGGAACTCAAGCAATGTCGGACATTATTTTTTAATGTAAACTTTTTCACAATGGAAGATCAAACAGACAAAAACACGAAAAATCAGTAACCACAATAAATTAATAAACTTCTAAATACGTATTTCGGCAACTACGTTGCCATCTTCAGTAGGACAATCTGAAAAAGAAAGATATTGTTAAACATGGCGTATTTGACAGTACAATTTAAAGATATGCTCTTCAGCAAATCGCCAGTGGGATAACATCGTTTTACTGAAGATTGCAACTTAGTTGCCGAAATACGTATTTAGAAGTTTATTAATTTATTGTGGTTAGGGATTCTTCTTCTTTTTGTCTCTTTCAGATTTCAGGCCACACTTTCCACCAATTCAGATATTGTCTGAAGAGGTTTCTAATTAATAAAATCGAAATTAGGTAGCTATTCTCCATATAAATTATTATATAAATAATAATAATAATAATATATAAATTATTATTCTTACTTTGACAGTACTTCAATATATTTAGTGCATGTAACCAACCTCACTATGTCTGACCTTTTACTGTCTAACGATAGCATTTATTCGTCTCAATATAAATCGCAACGATTTCGAGCTCATAATCTCTGCTTTTCTACCTCGAAATTATCCATAATTTGATGTATTTATGAAAAAACTGTATTTTTAAAACAAAATACCTAAATACCGCACAATAATAGTTATTTACGATACAAGTGTTAAAAGTGCGATTCTATTTTACGAGTAAAAGTTTGTGACACGAGCGTTAGCGAGTGTCGCAATTTACGAGTGAAATAAAATAGCATTTTTAACAGGTGTATCGTACAATATTTTTTCTACAAACACATTTTTTATTATAAAATATAAAGAAACTCCACTGACCAAATTTGACAGCTCATGAATACGTTTTGACACAACTGGACGCATAACACTAGTGTTAAAAGTACTACTTTTAACACGCTACGCTATAAAATCGCATTTTTAATTGAAGTTAGCCGTGTCAAAATGTCAACTTTTAACGGTGTTTGTAGAAAAATATTATTTTAGATTGGAGAAATAAACAAAATGTATTTACGAACACAGTCTAGCAAAGGTTTTTTTCAATCTTGAATTCTTTCGTTTCCTTTTATTACATTCTTTTCAAACAAATACATTTGTAATCGTGGTTCTTTTTTGCTCTTACACGGATTATAGAAATTTTAAGAGTTCGAACAGCAAAAAATTGCTTTCGCGTACCCGTCACAAACGCCGCATTAATAATCGTTTGGTCACGACCACAAAAAGAACACATCAGAGTCACGCTTTGGTCGAGAAAAAAGAAGACCAAAATCCGAACACTCTTTGTGAAAACTGAACAGTAAAAAGGAACACGTGAATTAATTGCGAAAGGGTGTGCCATTAAAGTCAAATTAATATCTCTTTTCGGTGCTTGTCTGCTTACAACGACGACAGCGACGAGAAGAGCTAGGTAACATCAAACGAAAAACAAACAATTTCGGTCTTCGAAATGAACGCGCAGTGTGGGCGTGCGCGCCACTTTTCCGGTAATTATTCAACCCGGATGCATATTTAATCATAATAAATGATAAAATCGATGAAAGCGTTCGTTAAAGCAGGGAAACTTGAACACAAACACAAGAATGCATTTATGTAGATGTGTA
The DNA here is from genome assembly GCA_935421215.2 of Melolontha melolontha. Lineage (NCBI taxonomy): Eukaryota > Metazoa > Arthropoda > Insecta > Coleoptera > Scarabaeidae > Melolontha > Melolontha melolontha. The sequence goes on along the minus strand of OW285235.1, from coordinate 178,678,632 downwards.
AGTATATTAATCGAGTACAAGCACAGAGAGACGCGGCATAGAACAAAGACGAACTAATTTGAATTAAACGCTAATAACGAGCCTTACCTCGATTAGATGCCGATGTCGAGATCGAATGACTAGGTGGGATAACTTCTAAAATTACTCATCATCATCATTATCATTGTTGCTTGTATTTGTTCTCTTGACATAGAATATGATAAATACTTGGCAGGAACCGACGCAATGTTACGTATCCATCTATGTACATTTCAAATAATACGTTACCAGAACGTAAATTAACCCTATTTCCATTTAGTTTCATTTTGCCTTTAATAGTCGATTCTCGTGGATAAATACCTTACTTGATGACATATCCGTATATAGCGACTCATTTGGGTTGAAGCCGAGGAAGCAACTCAATAGAGTTCTTAATTACTTGAGACATACAGGGCGCTTGTAAGTTTGCTTAACCAACTTCTCGTAAGACAAACAACTAATGCGAAAGTCTTGCAAAACCTACAACACGGACTCTCCAAATTTAATATAACTTGGTAAATTTATAGATCCTATCGGATTATGTTCAAAGACGCTTTCTGTTTTATAATGGCCCTCATTTAATGGATAAAAAGTATCCTTAAAAACAAAAAAATAGGAAATTAATATTACTACTATTCTATAATTACCTTATTCGCAAGATTAAGGAATACGAACCTAATTTTGTAGAATTTTTATACATCATTTTCTTTTTTGCTTGCTTTTGAATTTGCCTTGTCATTCCTTTGAAAATCTACTTGACTTTTTTTTAGAATTTTTAGAATATTATGTTATGTCCGCCATATTGTTAGCACCATATGGGAAAAATCTCTATCTTTGATTTATTTAAAAATCTAAATCCGCCAAAAGTTTGTGCATATTAAAAAACCCAAAATGGACTATTCGGATTCTGCAAGCGATTTTTGGTTTTAGAGAAAATTGCATTTATCGAAACTTCAAAAAATGAAAAATAAATTTAATTTAAAATGAAAAGTACTTTTGGCGAACTTTGGTTAACATTAGTTAGATATCCAGTTAATACGATGTCACCAGATGAGTTTCTTAAACAGATGTCCAAATGTGTAATTGCTATTTCTCAAATTTCAACTTTCTCTTACAATTTTCACGTGTAATTTTGAATTTTAATTTTAAAAATTGAACTAAACTAGTACAATTTAATATTACAAAAGAAATTTTTTATTTGAAAAGAAATTTTGTCACACTATTTCACATTTTTGGTGCAAAGCCTTTTCATCATGAAAAACCTCATTTTAAGCTTCAGTTTGTTTTATAATTTACGCTAAATAAATGTAACTTAACAATTAATGTGAATAAATGCAACAAAAATGTATTTTTCCCTTAAACGGACTAGATAATTATAATAACATCATCGTCATATTTTACACAAATTCGTATATTGTTTTGTTAGTCAAATTGCTGTTTTATATATAATTGTTTCAGCCTTTACTTGATGAAATTCCATTATAACTATTATCAGGATAAAATAAAACAAATTTTATTGAATTTCACTTTTTAATTAACACTGTAACGATCGTTTCACTCCAGCCTGAGCTTCATCAGATATATAACTAACTTATTTACAAATTTTTTAACACAAGTATACGGTAACAAACAAATGTTTTATTTTAAATAGTTTAGTAATAAAAAGTACCCATTCCTTCAACTATTTAAAATAAAACATGTGTTTGTTACCGTATACGTGTGTTAAAAAATTTGTAAATAAGTTAGTTATATGTCTGATGAAGCTCAGGTTGGAGCGAAACGATCGTTACAGTGTTAATTAAAAAGTGAAATTCATTAAAATTTGTTTTATTTTATCCTGATAATAGTTGCTGTTTTATGTTTGACAGTTTAAATATTAATTCAGTCGCATTCAGTGTCATTATTACTTTCACAATGGAAAGTAAATTAAGTGAAAATGAGAAAATTGAAATTGTATGCGACAATTATAAAGCATGAGTTACATTACACTTTTTTTCGTACTAGAAACTTGGACAAGTTCTTGTACAAGTTTTCATACAAGTTTTAATTTACGCTACGTTGAATAGAGGGCACCAAACTTCGAGTGCGTTACCAACATAAAACAAAAATTGATATTTGTTTATTATTATATATTTGACGTTTGATGGGTTGTGATTATTTATTAGCTCTTATAGATACAACAATATTAAAAAAATGAATTCGAAAACCGTTATATCGGTGTCCCAAATTTTGTTACTGGACATTCTTACACAATTTCTATTAATTTCCAGAACAAAACAAACACTACGTAACCTGTAATTATTATATGATTTTTGTTTAATGAAATGAACAGTTGGTACAAACGAAATGGTGTTTAATGCGCAAGTCTAGTATGAAACTTGGATAAAAAGTGGGATCGGATCTAGTTTTGTAGTTTAGAAACTTTGATGCATTCCTTCTGAATTACACTATCAAAGTTTCGACAAGTTCATCTAGTTTGAAAACTTGTCCAAGTTTCTAGACGAAAAAAGTGTAATGTAACTCAGGCTTAAAACATTTAGAGAGACAGCTTTAATTTTTAACCACCTACATCCTGATAGAAATATCTCCCATATAACAGTTGGAAGAATTTATTCAAAATTTAAAAGTACGGAAACTATTGCAAATAAATTTAAACATCCACATGTTCACTGGATCACTGACGAAGAACGCCACGTAGAACGTCCTAAAACTTCTGTGTCACAAATAGAGCTAAATAGTGGTATTTCTGGCACTTTCGTAAGAAGAATTTTAAAGATGAACAAGTTCAAACCCTACAAGCCAAAATTTATTCACACGTTGTCTAGAATTTTGTTTTGAAGTATGTGTTGTTTAGTGACGAGTCAACTTTTTCTTCCAATGGAGTTGTCAGCTCGCAGAATTGTCGTTGGCGGGATGATTTTGACCGTAGACAAGAATTCTGTGACCAAATGACGGAAATTTGCCTTCGCGATCCAATGCTTTCTCAGCCCTTTTTATTTTCCGATGAAGCAACATTTTATTTAAATGGAACGGTGAATAAGCAGAATCGTAAATATTGGGCAACAATTTGAAATGGAGAAAACTACCTCTAATTTTTACAGTTGCAGCTGATGCTTATTAATTATAATAGCATTTGGTTACAACTAGAAAAATACTCTAACAATAACATCAAACAGTAAAAATCACAGAAATACCAGTGCTTAAATTGTATTTACACTAAATGTTCAAATTGACGACCTTGTACCCGTTGACAATACCCAAGATGATTATAAAATAAATATTTCAGATTTCGAATTTTGAATAGTTTGAGGTGATATTAATGCTGATGTTAACGGTGATATTAAATGCTGAATTTTTTGCCTGAGATCTTCTAAATTCTTTGGTCGATTTTTGTACATTTTACTATTGAAGAAGCCCCATATACAGAAGTCTAATGGCGTTGAATCTGGCCATTCAATCGGACCTCTTCTTCCTAATCATCTGCAAAAAATTTGATCCAAGTACTGTCGCACACTAATTACGTAATGAGCGAGAACACCATCATGTTAAAGAATTTAGTTTCTTTTTAGTTTTTAGCTGTTTTCTGACAAAAAATTACTAAATTTAACCGTTTCATTTTATAGGACAGTAACTATTCATTTATTAATAAATTTTTAACATTCGAAATTTCAAACTCTTTTTCCAATTTTTTATAATATGACATTTTTTATACCGTTGGAAACAGAATACAAAGTACTACCGAAATAAATATAGAAAGATATAGGTTATCGTTTAAAAAAAATATCGATGATGTCGTAACATGAAAAACAAATGAAATGTTATTAGAAACTAAACACAAAATGATCTACTCGCTACGTAAATTGATTTTTTAGTTAATTTTTTCAATAACACACTGCTTCCAATCTCAAATTGTAAGCTTTCGCTATAAATAGGAATGTTTAAAAATCTTTTCATACGATTAATTAAAAATTTTACGAAATTTATTCACCACTTTAGAAAATCCCTTCACAAGAGAATATAATTTATTTTTAATTATACATATTTTCATAAACAAATTCGATCTATAATCTTAAGGTTTACTTAATCTACATTAACAACTTCTGCGACTTCTAAATTAAAAAAAACTAATAGCAACATATCAACGAAAAAATATCTTCGACATAATATTTAACGACTTTTCTCCATACAAATATTCTACTGCCTTAAGTGAACTTGGAAATATAACAAGATCAGATTGAAACTATAGTATTCCGGCACCTTCACCAAAACTGTAATTGATGAAAGCGACTTGATATATGACTATGAATGTAATAAATATTCAATCTATAGCTTTATTTAAATAATATATCGCCAGATTTAAGAGAAACATTCCAAATTTTGTTATTATTTTATTTATATTTAATTAAAAGAACTTATTTTTACATTTTTAAATTATTAACCTCTAACAAAATTGTTTTCAATGGTATACACAAGACCTTGTACATGTGGTTAACACTAACAAGTTGCGTAATCTATATATATATATATATATATATATATATATATATATATATATATATATATATATACGCTAGCCCGCAAAATTAACGCACCCCTTGCAAATTTAACAATTTTTGTGATCAATCAAAACAATCGTAATTTTTTGAAGTAAGAGGACAAGTAGATGACTAGTAAGACATACAAGCATCTTTATTTCGATTATTGATTTGACTTAAATAAAAAACAAAAACCATAAGGTGCACAAATTTATAATTTATTTACGGTTAAATAGGTTCATCTTCTGAATTTTTATATTGTAGAATTTTATTTAGTCTTTGCATACTCATAATTAATCCATCAATGTCTTCTTGTGGAATTTCATCCCATATACGTAGGAGATATTGTTAAAGTTGATTCAGGTCCAATGGTGGTGGATGCTGCTGTCTAATTTTTCTTCCCATCATGTCCCAGACATGTTCGATTGGATTCATGTCTGGACTGCATGCTGGCCAGTCCAAAGCTCGGATACCTACATCATAGAGATAATCGTTTACTATGCGTGCAGCATGTGGTCTAGGATTATCGTGCATTAAGAGGAACCCATCTCCGATATAAGGCGCAAAAAGGACTACATATGGTTCTAGAATATCTGTAATGTATCGCACAGCAGTTAAACGACCACCATCAACAATGCACAGTTCTGTTCGTGCTCCTAAAGATATACCACCCCAAACCATTACTGAACCTCCCCCATACAATGTCGTTTGCCGAATGTTACAAGCTGCGTATCTTTCATTTGGACTACGGTACACTCTTGGACGACGATCGGAACTGTACACACAAAACCTGGATTCATCCGTAAAGAGTACCTTCTCCCAATTTCCAATTTGCCAGTGTAAGTGTTCCCTAGCGAAAGCTAATCTTGATCTGCGGTGTTTTACAGATAATCTAGGACCGGCGTTCGGGGGTAATAATTTTGTTGAGCTAATCTCTGCCTAATAGTGTCTGCACTGACTCTGGTCCCGTGGACATCAGCAAGTTGCATTTGAAGACTTCTAGCCGTAGTGAATCGTTCCCGAACAGCTCGCAACAATACAAAACGATCCTTCACAGCATTGGTAGTACGTATTCTGCATTGCCTTTGCATACTTCTGTGATCATTGGTTTCGTTAAAACGTTGCAGCACTCTAGAAATAGTCGTATGAGCCACTCCAAATCTTCTCCCCAGAAAGCGGTGGGAATATCCTTCGCCAGATAAAGTAACAATTTGTACACACTCATCTCGTATCAAATTACGTGCACCATGCTCCATTGTTGTCCAAATACTGTCAGTTATTTCACACTTCCAAAACATGCTAAAAAACGGCTTAGTAAGGTATTTAATTCATGCAAATAGTGCTGAAGCGCAATATATGTATAATACAAAAACTACACAGTTAAGTAAAAAAAGTAAGAGATGATATTATAATAAATCTACTTATATTCAATATTCTTGGTGTTAATATACTGCGACGTATTTGTTTTGCATTTCTAAATAAAACTAAACTTTTAAATACTTTTGAAGAGTTGCAAGGTTGCCCTTTTAATTAAAAATAAAGATGCATTGCATCCAATTTTCAACTACTTTTTCGAGCATTTGAGGCCGTATGTCCTAAATGGTGCGCTCGATGTTCGTTTCCAAGGCTGCAATAATGATTAGCTTATTCGCGTAGATCAATGTCTTCAAATAGCCTCACAAAAAATTGTCCAAAGGTGTCAAATCACATGATCTTAGAGGCCAGTGTACAGATCCATTTCTGGAGATAATCTTATCACCAAAAACTTCTTTCAATAAATCGATGGTTTTGCGAACAGGATGCCATATGGCACCATCCTGCTCAAAGCAAAGATCATGTTCGCGCACTTTTAGAACAAAAAATCGTTGAACATGGCTCTATACCGGTCGCGATTGACGATAACACCTCGATTTTCTTTGTTTTTGCAGAAATATGGCCCGATTATACCTCCAGCCCACAAACCGCACCAAAGAGTGCGGTCAGGGTATTTATCAGGGCGCATCGGTAGTTAATGAATCACCTATGGATTAGTTTGTTGCTTATTCACAAAGCCACGAGCCAGAAATGAGCCTAATAACTGAACACAATTTGACGGTACAACAGTACATCGACTTCCAACTGTTTAAACGATCAATAACTGAAAACTGAACTGATATCGAAAACGATGATCAGTTGACTTCAACTTAATCTTGTAGGCATGTAAGCCAAGATCCTTGAGCAAATTCTTCCACAAAATCGATGAGCACAGGCCAAGTTCTTTCGTGCGATAACGAATGGATAAATTTGGATCATCCTCAACACTGGCCTCAACGGCGACGATATTTTCTTCAGTGTGCACTCTACGCAATCTCGTTGGTGGATGGGAGTCTAAAAAAGTAAATTCAATGCGATATTTTTGAATTATGTTGGGAATAGTCGCCTCATTTGGCCAATGATGTATCCCGTAAATTGAGCGAAGCGCTCTGTGAACATGTTTTACTCAACATTTATCTTGGAAGTAAATTTCTACAATTTGTAAACGCTGCTTGGATGTAAGCCTTTGCATTATGAAATGACAAACAATACTGAATTAAATGGCGGTATGACTTGTCGAATTAGCTGTCCTAAAGTCAGAGTTTCTCCCTATTGAAGAAAAAGCTCTTAAAAAACACACATTAGGTATACAACGGGAAACCACAGGAAAATAGAAATATCATACCGCATAACTTTAAATTTTTTTAAAATTTAAAACCAGACTATAATGATTATAATGAATACTGTTAGAAGCCGAACTATGCGAGGCATTGCTGTATTAGGTTAGGCTGATCTTCAGTTTAAGCAAACATTAATAAAGGTTATAGGAATATCACAATTGACTATATGTTCAGCGAAGATATTATTGACAAACTCTAATATTTTCTTAAATCTCTATTTATTTTCAATATTAAAGAATTCAAATTATAACCCAAGATTTACATCTTGATTAATTTTTTATTACTTACTACAAACTATGGCCGATGAAATGGAACGAATAAAATATTTACCATATATATTATATTCAAATCATATTCAATGCAGTCCATAAATTTTAAATGTAAATAAAAGCGAGTCAATGCTGAAAGAATTTGCCGTCAGTGTCACATCCTCTTTTCATTAATCACGTTAACGACAAAAGTTTATACAGAAATATGACCCAATTCAGGAATGAGCTTTTAACCTTCCGACACATTATTATTGCAAGTTCACCCGTGGCAAGACGGCCGAATTAAACGACATTTACCGGTGAATGGTGTCGATTAAAGAGACAGCGAGAAAAATAAGGTTAAAGAAGCAAAAGAAAACGAGGAAGGAGGACGCGGACTAGCATTTAGAATCGAAAGACCCGTCCCACCGGTGTGCCGGTGAATCGCTGGAATAGTCCGCGCGATGTCGCTTCTTTCTTTCCCCCGGAAACGACAGCGGGGGTGTTGATAAAACTCAACGTGGTACGCCATTAAGTGACACGGATAATAACTTAGCGACATTTTAGTTTTTTTTCTTTTCTTTCGTTTTTTTTGTCCGTTCTCTTACGTTGTACGGGGACGTCTCGTAACGGAACTACGTCATTAGTTATATAATGTGACGTTTTATATGAGATAAAAGTGGACCGTCAAGCAGTAGAGTCGAGTCTCGAGAGTTGGTCGGCGCGACGGGACCGACGAGCGGGATATTTCGCAATCCATTTACTCCAAAAACAAGAACCTACGGAGAATAAAGATAGACAGAGGCGGATTAGCTTTTAAATTAAAGTAATATAACAGCGTTTCTCGTCACAAAACAAAAAAATAATGAAACAAAGTTATACTCAGAAACAAATGTACCTTCGTAGTTTTTTGTTTTTTTGATAAAATTTCCTGCAATAAAGAGTACTTTTTTCTATATTAAGAAGAATAAACTTTACGTTAATATATCTTTGCTGTCATTCTAAACACATTCTCATATTTTCAACCATATAGTCGCCATTTTGATGTCATATAACTCTATTGTCTTGGTAAATTGCTCGAATTTTTTTCACCAGGTTTGGTCTACAAGTGATGGTTCATTTCTGCCTTTTCAGTTATAGTAAAATTTAAAGTATTTTGAAATGACTGCAATTTACACTAGGCGGATTATAAAGAGTACCTGCTGTGGGTTTACCTGTGGGGCATGAAACATTTAGAAATAGTATTTCTTTATCAAGAGTGTATCCCAAAAAATTGTAAAGCGGCAAGAGGTGCTGTTTTAAATAATCAATATTGAAAATATTAATCATCGAAGTTTATGACATATATGAACATTTTATTGGGAAAGTTATGATTAGAGACCCGACCCATCAGGCCAAAATTACTATGGACCATATAAATAGTATATAACATCGTTAAGTACAACACGCAGTTATTGGGTACCACTATTCATTCGGTTAACAGCACATCTGTTGCTTGTCGTTGAATTGTGACGCAATTACTCCAATTTCACAGTAAAATTCCTTTCTTCATGGACGTGGGTAGAAACGTGAGGAGTTTTTATAACTTAAATTTAATTTTTTAATTTATATTTCGTAAGATAAATAAAGTACAGTGAGTTAGTTTCTTTTTTCTTTCATTATTTTAACTGTTAATTATATACTTCGTAATTTTTATATATAGAACCTATTTAATATCGTTTCGTTGAATTTACTTCTCCCAATTATTTTGACGTAAGTGTCCAGTGAATTCCGTTAAGTTTGAATAACTCAAGCATACATTTTTAATTTTCATTTATTTAGATCTAGAACATTGTTTAAGTTACTTTTTCAGATATGATATGGAACAATGTCGAGAATGGCATCGTGAAACAAAGGCGAGTTGAATTAAGGGTCATACTGATTGTATGTCCGTTGCCAGTGATTCCGAAGTTTATTGCAAAGTCAATCAAATATCTTTAAAAAATTCCAAAAAATCGCACGTAAAACGTCACTTAACATTGTAAACACATACACGGAAATTAGATCCGTTGGAATCTGACAATTTTAACGAAGAACTCTGTGAAGCTTTAATGGCGGCAAATATTCCATTAAATAAACTTAACAATCCTGCCTTTAAAACATTTCTCCAAAAATATACTAAGTAGTCGAAATGTTGCTGATGAATCCACCTTACGCAAATATTGTGTTCCTAACTGCTACACGAAAACAGTAGAACGCTTTAGAAGCCATCTTTCAAATCAGTACCTATGGATAAGTGCCGATAAAACTGTCGATACATTAGAACACTGTGGTAAATGTTGTAGCTAGTGTACTACATCCAACTATTCCATATAACGCATATGTAACAGCAACAAAAGTTATAAATACAGTTAATGCTGGAACAGTAGCTAAAATCATTTAGGAGAATATGCACCAAATGCTTCATTCGGACGACAGGTACAAAGAAAAATACTTTTAGAATGTGTGCGAGGTAATTAATATGCTTTCGCTATCGTGTATTATATACTATTTTTTCAAGCGTGATTTCAAGCTTAGATTATTTCTTTGAGATTTTGTAAATCATTTTTAGGCCTGGCCTAAATGACAGATTACCATTTAATTCTCTTTATTAATAATAATGTTGACGTTTTAGGTTAGTTGCGCAAGCTACTTTCCTCCATTAAGTTCTGTTAGTTTCTGCCTTTGCAATTATTTTCCTTCATTTCTTCCTGTCTTGCCCTAGAGTCACTGTTTTGAGGTCATATTACTCTATTGTTTTGATCACTCCTATGAATTTAAGTTATTTTCCTCCATTCCTTTCTGACCTGCCCTATAATCACTGTTTTGAGGTCGTATATATATATATAATATTTTATATTATTAAAAATACTTTTGTATTATACAAATTGGTGTGGTTTTACCCACTCATGTATGTTTCAAATTATTTTATTATTAAAAATGTTTTTGCTTTATACAAAGGTTTTTACTTACTCAAATATGTTTCAAATTACTTTGTTATATTAGATATAGTGCCAATTAATTTGCTTTCTCTGCAGTTCTTTCTGGAATTTGTTGCGGAAAAGAGTTCTTTACTGTAAATTGTTATTCGATGGCAAAAATCGATGTTAACAGAAAACGTAATTACCTAGTGAAACGACTGGCATTTCCAATTATTGATTAAATATTAGATGAAAATAAGAATCTACTTGAAATAAGTATAGAAATGATTAGTACGAAAAACTTTTCTTAATCTAAATTAATATTTTAACCTTAATATTGCATACTAACTTATTGCAGACATTTACAGTTACGCATCCATATTTCTGTATCCAATATACAGGCTGATTCATTTTCGGCCCTCACCATGGGGATCTCGCTTATTATTGGAGATAGAGTATAGGTTTAAATTTGGCAAAGTTGTTAAATTTTGTGTTTGTTATAAATCCGTAAAGAAAATAGACCTGTGACAAATGACCTTCGTTATTTAAAAAAAAACGCGAAAACCCCATTTTCTTCTTTTACCTGTAGCACCGACATTTGGCCTTGTAGAGAAAAAATAAAAACACACCCTTGTGGCCATTTCTAAACTTCTATCCATTGGTGTACTCTAAATTTTTATACGACGTTTCGTTTCTTTCTGGCCATCATCAACTATCTAATTCCTTATAGGCGCCATATTGGATTTAGACATCTTCAGAAAGAGGTTTATTTTTCTGATTTCAACTCTGTACCACATGCTGACTAAAGTTTTTGACATTAGGTTTTATATGAAAGAATAAATTATAAGATTAAATAAGGTAGCCATGGAATTTCAATCAGTCAAACATTTCATTTATTGTTCATTAATAATACAAAAATGTAATACACTAACAATGAGAAACGAGATATGATAAGTATTTTTTATTCTTCGAACCGAAATTCAACAGTAGCGAGTACAAGATATCTACAATTATATCCAGAACGACAACAGCCTCATCGTACCATTTTTCTAGATCTCGACAGAAATTTGGTCGAGAATGGATCGTTTACTAAGCCGCGTAATGGTCAAGACAACAGGAATTTAAATGAAAATCGACAAGATATTTTACAAATGGTAAATTAAAAGCGTGTTTTCAAATTTCATGTTAATCTTGTATTTTTATAGATAAATAATAATCCATCAATTTCTACACGCGAAGTAGCGTCAGAATTAAATTTGTGCCAGTCCAGAGTTTGGAGAACTTTAAATAAAAGTAGGTTTAAACCATACAGGATCCATGTTAGTCACTCTTTACTGCCTGGAGATAATTTGAGAAGGCTAGAATATTGTAATTGGTTAATGGGAAGGATAGAGAAGACGAAAATTTTTTAAGCAAAATCATTTGGTCAGATGAAACAAAATTTACAAATTCTGGAATGTTCAACAGAAATACGGAGCACTATTGGGCAGTACAAAATCCCCGACAAAACGGCTAGAAGACCACAACATCGTTTTGGAATAAACGTTCGGATGGGTATTTTGGCAAATCGTCTCTTAGGACCAGTTATGTATGAAGAACATTTAAATGGAGAAAGATATTTAAACATTTTACGTACATACGTATCTGACTATCTTAACGACAATATCCCATTAAATCAATTACAATATTTATAGTGGCAACAAGATGGCGCACCAGCACACAATGCAGCGCTGTTGTTAGAAATTTCTTAAATCAAGAGTTTGCAAACCGTTGGATTGGAAATAGGGGAGTTGTTGAATGGCCTACGAGATCACCTGATTTAACTCCGCTAGATTTTTTTTTATGGGGATATGTTAAAAATAATATTTATAAAGTAGATGCGCCACAAAACATTGATGAATTACGAGACAGACTTCAGAATACCTTCGATGCAGTTGCTAGAAGAACTATACAAAGGGCAGTACAAAATGCCAGAAGGCGTGCCCAATTGTGCATTACCGAAGATGGCCAGATAATTGAACATTTACTGTAATTGTTTATTGTTTACTTTTCTATGTATTTTTATTAATGTTTTGTTATCTTGTACTCGCTACTGTTGAATTTCGTTTCGAAGAATAAAAAATACTTATCATATCTCGTTTCTCTTCGTTAGTGTATGACATTTTTGTATTATTAATGAACAATAAATGAAATGTTTGACAGATTGAAATTCCAAAGGCTACCTCATTTAATCTTATAATTTATTCTTTCAAATAAAACCTAATGTCAAAAACTTTAGTCAGCATGTGGTACATGGTTGAAATCAGAAAAAAAAAACACTTTCTGAAGATGTCTAAATCCAATATGGCGCCTATAAGAAATTAGATAGTTGATGTTGGCCAGAAAGAAACGAAACGTCGTATAAAAATTTAGAGTACACCACTGGATAGAGGTTTAGAAATGGCCACAAGGGTGTGTTTTTATTTTTTCTCTACAAGGCCAAATGTCGGTGCTACAGGTAAAAGAAGAAAATGGGGTTTTCGCGTTTTTTTTTTAATAACGAAGGTCATTTGTCACAGGTCTATTATCTTTACGGATTTATAACAAACACAAAATTTAACAACTTTGCCAAATTTAAACCTATACTCTATCTCCAATAATAAGAGAGATCCCCATGGTGAGGGCCGAAAATGAATCAGCCTGTATATTAGAAAATACGTAAATGCATATATACGTTTTATTTAAGTAAGATACACAAAAATACCCTTGAATATTGTACCTCGATTATACACATACGTATTTCGTACGGTTAAATTTAACGGTATTATGCTCCACAAACCACCAGGAATTTTCTAAATATCCATTTTAACAAAGAGACAAAACATTTGGTCAATAAAAGGTTTATAGTACAGTGTGAGGGTTGGGACAAAGGTAAAATCCCGACAGTCGAAATTGCCGACATACTTTAAACAACATTTGTCTCGGGTTTGCGCAAAACAAATGAATATGTTTAAATCTCCAAACATTCGAAACGGTTCCAAAACAAATTATTATAAATGTTCCGACTTATATTATGTGATTTATGTACATTTTCAATTTGTGAAATTATTTACAAAGAAATTTTAGTCTCCTGTTTTGCACGAAACATTTCACTAATTATGACTTCTGTATAGCATATTATTCTAAAATTGGATGATTAATTATGAATACCGTATAGGTCTTGACTGATATCGGCATACTGTATAGATGAATTTTAGTGTTTAAATGGTTTATAACTCTTCGTACTAAATTAAAAAGTTTATTACGGGAATCATATAACCAATATTTAGTAAATGTTGAAAATTCGATTCTTGGTGACATTAAGAATTTTTGGTCATTCATTCGTAGGACGAAGTGTAGAAGCAGGAGACCGGGAAGAATGTATCTTGATGGTGAGTATATAGATGAACCACTGCAAATTGTTAATGCATTCGCTAAGCATTTTAGTTCCGTGCATCAATCGTCTATATCAATCGGAAAGTTGAAGGGTGGACTAACAGTCGATCATAATCAAATTGCAAGAATATTTTTGTTCGACCATTAGAAATTATATTCAACCTTTCCCTTTTCACGTTTATTTATCCTGTTCTTTGAAAGGTATGCAAAATTTGTCCGGTATTTAAGACGTATAACTTAACCGGTGTGCTCGACTACCGACCTATATCTATAATTTCGAAAGTACTTGAATACTTTTTGTATATTGGTGTCAGATTTACACCAAACGGTCTGGAGTTACTAACTTAGCGTGTTTCGCCCAATTTATTACTGATACTATGGATGGATAGAGTCAGATGGATCATACATACATGGACTTTGCTAAAGCGTTTGATGGATTCGATCACGGTCTTTTGCCAGATAACCAGAATCGTTAACATTCTGAACTTACTGCAAATGAGAATTAATGAATATTAAATCTAATTTTTACATGTCAATGTCGCTTTATGTGATGCATTAATAATTACAATTCGACAAACCAAGTTTGTACTAGCATGTAACACACCTCGTCGCGACTACGATCTTACAGGTTCTTAGGATAATTAAAAATTTGTGAAAAGCTATTTCCATCAATGAGAACATGCAGACGCGTTTCGCTTTAATTAAAGCTTATCAATGTACGGTATCTCAAAGACTTGGTTTGTCGGATTGTAATTATTAATGCATCACATTAGGCGACATTGACATTTAAAAATGAGATTTAATATTCATTAATTCTCATTTGCAGTAAGTTCAGAATGTTAACTATATATACACGAAGTAGAGAAGTGAAAAGCTGTGACTGTCTTTGAGATACCGTACATTGATAAGCTTCAATTAAAGCGAAACGCGTCTGTATGTTCTCATTGATGGAAATAGCTTTTCACTAATTTTTAATTATCCTAACAACCTGTAAGATCGTAGTCGCGACGAGGTGTGTTATACATGCTAGTACAAACTTGGTTTGTCGGATTGTAATTATTAATGCATCTCATAAGGCGACATTGACATGTAAAAATGAGATTTAATTTTCATTAATTCTCATTTGCAGTAAGTTCAGAATGTTAACTATATATACACGAAGTAGAGAAGTGAAAAGCTGTGACTGTCTTTGAGATACCGTACATTGATAAGCTTCAATTAAAGCGAAACGCGTCTGTATGTTCTCATTGATGGAAATAGCTTTTCACTAATTTTTAATTATCCTAATCCAGAATCGTGTTTCACTGGTTGCAAATCAGAATGTTGCGTAAATATCTATGCAACAGAGAACTTTTGGTCACGTATAACAGATACGGCTCTAGTAGTGTAATTACAACGTCGGGAATTCCACAGGGATCTCATCTCGGTCCCTTACGTTTTCTTATATTTCCGATGACGTGATGTCGCTTGACTAAATTTTATTGTTTTCCGACGACGTTAAGTCTTTTCTCTCGATTTCAACTTTCTATCATTGTAATGCTTAACAGAGAAATTTGCATCTTTGTGATTGAAATATTAGAAACAAGCTACACATCGCAATATATCCAAATATTTTGTAATGCAAATTTGTTGCATTTTTCGCAAAGTAATGTAAATGTAAATATCTTTTCTACATATTACGACGCTAATTTATTCGAATTTTTTATAGAAAAAAAATTAGCCCTTAAGTAGGATTCGAACCCACCTGCGTGGCTTGCCAGACCATCGCTCTAATCACTAAGCTATCAAAGGCAGTAAATTCGAATCTTTGTGGGGCTATGTAATGTCTTACAAGCGCAAAAAGATAGGCGTGCAGTATTATAGTAGATTATAAAATAAATAATATCGTACTACATCGTCTCAATGTCATAATGGATCTTGGTGCATTGTTTGAGTCAGAGTCATCTTTAAGCAGTCATTTAACTTTTGTAGTGTCTTCTTCGAACTGGATACTATACTTAGTTTTGTTATACATACATCTAGATCATTTAGTCGAATAAATGCTTTGTGCGTTTTTTTTTAATTCGCTTGTGAGATCAAAATTTGAGTATCTACTCTGCATTATTTTAGAATCCATTTTATGAGATGCATAAAAATCTATTGGAAGGAGTACACCGTAAATCCGTACAGTATCTATGCCATCAAATGCATGATAGTTAGACCGCAACAGATTACCTCAAGCTTAACTCTTATCAGCATTTGGGTTGCAGTCACTGTAAATCAGGCAATCTATTAGGCACTCAATTTTTTATTTACTGCAACACATAGTAACGTTGACGGCGTAAAATTTTTAAGTAGCTTATCGTTTTTTGTATCGAGGCGTTCTATGCCAACATTCTGTACTATCAGACCTCGAACAAGTTTAATGATTAAGTCACCAATTAGTCTTATGCCGAAATTCGGCATCTTGACGCCTACACTGGTATTTACCCTATCAAATCTGCAGTTCTGCAAAGTAGCGTACTCGGACCCTTTCTTTACTTACTATATACTTCCGAGCTGGAACGACTAGTGAGGTCACTACCGTTGAATACACAGGCAATACAGCCGTCCTTGTCTCACATGTCGATCCTGCTACTGCTTCGCAATTAGTGCAAATAAATCTGAACAAAATTAAGTATAGAGTAAACAGAAATAAATCTGTTCAAGTAATATTTACCACCAGAAGAGGTTACTGTCCTGCAACGTATCTAAATAACTATCCTCTATCACAAAAGAAGACGCTCAATACCTAGGAATGCACCCTGACCAGAGGTTGACATGGAGAAAGCATATATTTGCAAAAAGGAACCAGCAAGACTATATTGTTTAATTGGCCAAAAATCTAACTTGCTCCTGGAAACCAAAATCAATGGCCGCCATTCACAAAGGATTCGCTCCTCATGAATTTTTGGCAAGTTTACGTAATATATTATTGTGGGTCTTCACCTTTTGACTAAAATATGATTCAGATTTTGAAGGGTTGTAAGCTCCATTTCTTATAATATTCATCTCAAGCTTGTAAATCTTCAGCAACTTGTAATTCCCCATCCTCTAAATTCTTGATTTGGGAGCACAAAGCCAAGTGATCTGCAAATAGAAATTTTCGTAATTTTATGGGTGGGAGATCATTGGTGTAAATGTTGAACATTAGAGGAGCCAGAACCGATCTTAAGGAAAGCCATTTTTCAAGGTTTTGCCATTATTAGTTCTATTGTTTAGCCAAACTACGATTCGACGATTGTTCAGCATATTCTGGATAAGTTTGCTTAATTTAGCACATGGGATGATTTTTTGGAATTCAAAAATCATTCCATTCCTCCAAACTGTGTCTCCTCCAGCGGATGTTTTCAGGCTTTTCTAAAAACCTGCTTCGATGGGCATTGTTAACGCGAAGATTTGATCACAGCAGTTCCTTCCCATTCTGAAACCAGCTTGCTCCTTTTTAATAATCTCGCCGATGGTGAGCGCTATTCTATTGTCGTTAAGTCGTTCTAGAAGTTTATAGCAAGTAGATAAGAGAACAATAGGTATGTAACTTCCAGGCTTATCAGGTTTTAGCATCCCATTAATAATAAACATTACTAAAGTAATCGCCGAAAGCTTGTAATTTGTGTATTTAATAAAGCCTTAGTTTTCGGTGCCTTTCGTTTTGATGTATACAGTATTCTATTAAATTCATAAAAGCGAAAACCTTTATAGGATACATAGCAAATCCGATTTTTTAAATGTGAATAAACATAATTTACAATTTTATTTTTGTTTCAAATCATTTCGATTGGAAATTTGGAATTTAATTTGGGATTTCATAAAGCGTGAAAACTTCTTATGGAAAATACAAAATTCAATCATATTTGAAGTTACAGTGTTAAAGTAAAACGTAAAAATGATTAATTCGAAATCCCATAAATACTTCAACATTTAAAAATAAACCGTATCTGTATACTGTTCCGAATTCTCTTATTGAGAAAATAAATCATTGCCTTAATCCAAGTCTGACGGGAAACGACCACACTTATAAGAACACCACGTTCAGAAAAGTGTCTCCTCACGTTTAATTGCCTCTTTTTCCTTAATCTTGTATTCTTTTCCTCGTTTTATCTTCCTCCGCTTGATAACAAAGTGATTACAGAATTGCAGAAAATTTATAATTCCACCGAATAAGTCCGCGCTGCAACAATTCTAATTAAGGCCACCTAATAAGTTAGACGAAACTTAATATGAAGGTCGTAAATGTCGGGACATTAAGACTTAGAGGCAAGGCATTTCATATGTTTTATAGACATACGTGTATGCCTGTA
The DNA here is from genome assembly GCA_935421215.2 of Melolontha melolontha. Taxonomy (NCBI): domain Eukaryota; kingdom Metazoa; phylum Arthropoda; class Insecta; order Coleoptera; family Scarabaeidae; genus Melolontha; species Melolontha melolontha. The sequence continues at coordinate 178,660,466 of OW285235.1, read as the reverse complement.
TATAGTGCATATCCAAGTCATTGTTTTAAGCGGGACGCCTACTAGAATTAAGGCGAAGATCTCATTAAAAAGCACTTTCCGAGAACCCATTTTCCTATTTTACATATTTCACATCTGCTCTAAAAGCATAACTACATCTACATTAATTAATTAAGATCATATTTTCTCGAGACATGTAAATTTCTTCAATATCAAATGACTTACGTACTAAACATACTTAAAAAGAGAATACGATTCATATATTCCTATTTTCTAATATTCACAAAGAGAAATCTAACTTTAAAGCATGGAAAGTTTTTTTATTAATTTATAAGTTACCACTTTACTAATTAAAAGTTTCTCATTTTTCTTACTTTCTGCAAAGAAGTACAGTTAGTATACCACTAACAAAAAAGGCCGTAAACAATTGTAATAATAATAATAATAGTGACACTAATTTACCTTACTGTATCCATCTCTGTGCTCTCTGTATGAATGTAACATTCTATTAATTTATATACATTCACAATGTTAGTGGGGTGAATGGTGTAAAATTGATTAAAACTGAATAATTTGTAATAACTTGTAAACGGTCTTATTTAAAAGTCACCAGAAACATAAAAAATAATACAGCAATACCGGTTTGAAACCAGACTAATTAAAGAATTAAGTATATACGAGGGTAGATCAAATATGAGCCGACCTTTATTAATAACTTTTTATTGAATTATAATTACAATAAATGAGTAATATCTTATTTTTCTATATACATTCCTTACTTCTGAATACATTTTTCTCAGCGGCTAGGTAGAGTCTATTCCATTTTCATAAAAAGAACGAGGACGTGTACTTAACCGATTGCACATGAACTGCTCCACTTAATCATCGTCATCAAAACGTGCTCCTCCCAGTGAATCTTTTAGTAGACCAAACATATGGTCATCACATGGCGAAAGGTCTGGACTCTATACAGTGCATTCCATGAAAGACCAATGCATTTCCGCAAGTTTTTCTTGCGTTCGAGCAGCTGTATGCGGTCAGGCGTTATTACACTTATTACACTAGAACAGAGTTGGGGAAATAGATTTCGAAAAAGGCCATATAAAATAATTAAAATATTTACGCGGGCCAAATAAATTTATTTTTAAATTTATTATGAGGACGTACTAGGTCCGCGTTAGAAATGAAATTTAGTCTGTTCTTTAATCATCTCGTTGAAATTTGGTTCCAAATTACTAGAAGTAATTCGTAAAACACACTCAATAAGTTCGTCGGTCATCTTATTCCTCAATTTGCTTTTACGGAGATTCATTGTTGAAAACACGTGTTCACAGATGTATGAAGAACCAAACATCGGAATAATTTTAAGTTTCTGAGACTTCGGCGAAATTTTGTAGAACTCAAGCCTTGATGAATTTTAACGTATCGTTGCGTTGCAGTTCAATTACTTCAGGTTGATAGTGGGCTTCAATCTTCTCGGAATTTACGGCGAATGGTGAAGAAAATATTTGTAGGTCATCTTCTATCCTTTTATGGAAAAATGTGTGAGATTTCATTGTGATATTTGTGTCGGAAACAAACGTAGCTTTAATTTGAACGCCTTTATTTGAGCCCTTGCGTAATCAAGAAGTAAATTTTTGCCTTAGATACTTTTATTTAACTGCATTAAGTATCCAAGCAAATCAGTAAAAAATGCGAAACCCGAAATCCATTGAGGATTCTCAATCATTTTCAAATAATTATTATCATCCAACTTCGATTGTTGCAAAAATTCTATTATTTCGTTTTTTAATTGCCATACTCGTTCAAAACTAGCCCAGCGCTTAGACACCGGACCTTATTATGGTACAGAATAATCTGATTTTATAGAAGCGAAGAATTCTTGAAATTGTCTATATATTAGTCTACGGTCTCGAATGGTGTTGACGATTTTGACAACGACATCAAGGACGTGCTTTATTTGAAGTGCAGCTTTACACAATACTTCTTAGTGTATAACACAATGCAAGAATATTACTTTGTTGTCTGGATATTTTTCGTTGAATGTACCGATAAACCCTTGATTCGTTCCCACCATCTTCGGGGCACCGTCGGTAGTAATGTTTATTAATTTCTCTAATGGCACATGCAGTGAATTTAAACATTTTTCAAACTCGCCATAAATGTCCCTTCCAGTGTTCCTTTCATAGACTTCATAGACTTGACTAATTCTTGAATAATGTTAAATTCGTCGTCAATACTTCTCACAAAAACAAGTAATTGAGCGATATCTGATATATCTGTACTTTCGTCCATTGTTATCGAAAAAGCCACAAAACTTTCAATTTTCTCTTTAAATTGGGATGTTATGTTCTCGGTAATTGTTTCAATCTTTGATGTTATGGTTCGGCGCGATAAACTTATTTATTCAAAAAGTTTTTTTTTTATCTGGACACAAAATATCAGCTACTACTTGCAAACAATCCGTATTTATATAGATGGCTCTTACTGATCGCGGGCCGATTCAAATCATGTCGCAGGCCGGATTTGGCTCACGGGCGGCCATTTCTCCATCCCTAGAACTAGAGATACTAGAACAACACTTGCTGTATCGGGCATCCCCGTCTTTGGACCGATAGGCGGCTCGAACACGTTTCAAAAGATTGCAATAATAATCCCCATTAACAGTGCGTCTTTCGTGAAGAAAATACAACAATTAATCACAAAGCACTGTCGCCAAAACTTTACCCGAAGACAAACCTGTTTTCGCCTATACCGACCAAGCTTCACCTTTTCGTCTTCACTCCTTACTTGCTCGTTTGAATTCTAGTGTATAGCGGTGTACCCAAGTTTCATCACAGGTCCCTATACGATATAAAGATGCTTGGGGAAGCAAAGGATGCTGACACGTTACGAAGCGGAAGGGGTTCATCTTCGTAACGTGTCAGCATCCTTTGAGAAACTTCAAAATGAACAGTTCGTTGATCTGCCTTTAAGAGCCCATCTTGCCGAAATTTTTTGAAACTGAAGTTTTGTCCTAAAGAAAGATTGAGCACTAACATAGCTTATTCCCACTGTTTGTTGAATTTCTGCAATGGTCAGTCGACGATCTGTCGCAATAAGGTTGTGAATGGTGTCAATGTTTTCACGAGTAGTGCTTATTTTTGGACGACGTTGGTGAGTTTTGTTTTGCACGGCATCTCTTTTCCCTCTACAAAATTGTTTATCCCAACATTTCACTTGTGTCTCGGACATTGTTGATTACTGCTGCATCACACTGTATAAAGATTTTCTTATTTTCCCGCCTTTTGCTGAACGTTTTAAGTTTAAAATTTCAATAGCACAGATATTTGGATAGTATTCAGGGAACCCTACTTCCTATTCATCAGTCTAATATCTGGCCTGAGATACACTTGATTCGTGTATTTATGATTAATTAATTATTTGTTAAATAAATTAAAAGAAAAATGAATTTTTCTAAAATATAGAAAAACGAATTTTATACAATATCAAATATATATATATATATACAATATCAACTGAAGTATGTTTGGCTTAATTACTTGAAAGCAAAAAGAAAGCAATTTATGTTAAGAATAGCATAAATGGTGAGACGGAAAACGGACTAGGAAGTCGGAAAAAGAACTGACTGCATATCGAAAAAATTAGAGAAAGATACTAAAAGTTACAAATTTGAATCACAAATGGCAAGATAAAAAAAAATTTAGATTTTCATTTATTTTAATAAAAATTTAAAAAAAGGTATATAACCCCTTACCACAATTATTAGTCGTATTCTAAATACGTATTTCGACAACTAAGTTGTCATCATCAGTAGGTAAAAACTACTAATTAAAAGTCGCACATGGGGCACAGTTAAACAAAAGAAACGCTCCCGCACAACTATTATACACTGCAACCCTGTATAGACTAAATATAACAAGTCAATCTAAAACTACGAGATAAACGCGTACCTACTTTAGGAAAGGTCTAAACATATGTTAAATTGTCGGACAAAGGAACGGCAGACATCCTCTCTAAGGGGGGGCGGCACTTCGATTTTTAAAAACTACGATGACCCACTATTAAACTTAGATAAACCACCTTTTATTTTCAACAAACCAATAGTATATTTAAACGTATTTACTCGAGTACATGTATAGTAAAAATATCTATTTTGGGTAGGGGTGTAAAAATATTTCCAATTACAAATGGTTGAAAAATGCTAAAATCGGAAAGTGTGGTCGTATATTGTAAAAACTGTACTCTATTGAAAATTCTAAGAAGGACAAAATTTTGAAGAAACCGTTACATATGAAAAAACAAGACATCTGACTGTGTTGACTTATATTAAATGACAATCAAGTAACCTGAGAAGGTTCTATGAATTATAAGATATTGTTTAAAAGTTAATTATAAATAGGTGACATGTTATTGTTAAGGAGGTAATTTTTGTGTTTTTTCATATGTATGGTTTCTCACATGTCTAAAATTTCTGCTGTTACCCACCCACCCTTTTATGTTAATAAAAATGTGAATAAACAGCTGAACGGTATAGGTGATTTATCGCTATTCAAGGAGGTATGTTTATTTTTATTTTTCGCTATAAATATACTTTCATAAGCATCTAGTTCGTGGGGTTTATTAATTCCTTTGATCAACTTCAAACCTGTAATCGACACATTGTGCAGTGTGCTCAAAGCGTGATTTGCGACATTTGATTTATCCGGTCTATTGTATTTGATATGTGATATGTGTTCTTTAAAACGGGTTAATATAGGTCGTTTAGTTTGGCCTATATATTTCAAATTACAATCCGCGCAACTAATTTCATATATCCCTGATTTCGAATTGGAATTAATTCTATCTTTAGTATTCCCTAGCAGACTTTTGATGGTGTTTTCGGACCGAAAGGCTACCTGGAGACCTCTTTCTTTCACAACTTTATTAATGTTTTTCGTGACGGGGTGGTATGGTAGACATATGTACTTTTTCTCTTGGTTACTTTGGGATATCAAACTCGTGGATTCGCGGATTGTATTTTTTATTTTTGTTTTTCTAATTAATTTATTGATTATTTCTATGTCAAAGCCATTGTATGTCGCAATATCTTTAATGAAATCTAGTTCTGTTTCATATCTCTCTTTTGTTAACGGAAAATTTAGTAACCGATTGACTAAGAAGTTAAAGGAAGCTGTCTTATGTTGATAACTATGATTAGAATCCGCGGTGATGAATCTGTTGACATTGGTTTCTTTCCGGAAAATATCGATTTCTATTTTATGTTTATTTCTAATCAGTAAAGTATCTAAAAATGGTATCTTGCCATATTGTTCCTTTTCCTTTTTACCCTTTTCCTTTTTACCTACTGATGATGACAACTTAGTTGTCGAAATACGTATTTAGGATACGACTAATAATTGTGGTAAGGGGTTATATACCTTTTTTTAAATTTTTATTTAACCACAGTCTCCATTGAAAGAATTTTTATTTTAATAAAGTTATATATATTTTATATTATTGTAATTATAGTTATTGCTAAACATATCGTAACCTACGATCCTACAACCCATTAACAAGCCCATAATCACATTAAACATATTAAAATTGTATTAGCCTCTTTAAGATATATTTACTAAAGAAACACATTTCGTATATTTTCCTTATATTATAAAAGTCTTAAAAATATATTTTCCTAAAAACGGCGCAGCGATCCTGAATTATTTAAACTTGCGACTCGAAAAACTGTAATACATATTTCACTAGACCTATGTACATTATTAAATGGAGGTATATTCGTCATATACTCTTAGATCAATAGAATATTTCAAAATCTTTCTATAAAAAATTCATTTTGCTCTCAGATATACTTCCAAAAATTATATAGACAATTGTACCTATACGTGTATATACTAGACATGCGCAAATAAACAAGAAACCTAAAATATATTCATACAATTTTCTTTATAATGTGAATTTATTCTTTAACATATAAGCACCCTAATTTTCACGCCTCTAGTATATTATTTATAAATAAACTTGCCTCATTTAATTCCTAGAATGTACCTAAGGGCGGTTTGACGGACTTTTCAATGAAATATTTATTTTAGGGTAAAAAATATATTTTATTTTTCGGCTAATCCCCCTAGCGAGTTTCCAACTTTTTCAAACCATCCAAAAAGTAAGCTTTACACAACTCCGTAAAATATACATTTGACTCGGATATCACCTCTTCATTTGTCCGAAATCTCTTGCTACCGAGCTATCTTTCTAAATTTTCAAACAAAAAGAAATCACAGGGAGCCAGATATCGCGAATATGACGGATGAGCTAGCAATTCGTAACGCAATTCGACAAATTTTGTTGCAGCAACTGTTAAGCGCGAGAACAATAATTTTTGTTTGTTTTTGTTTATTTTTCTTAAATATATGTATAGTTTAGTTATTTAGTAATAAATAAAGTTCAGTTTAAATTAAAGCCTTGTGTTTCGTCGTAAAACAAAATTTGTTATGTTGTATATATTTACATATGTTAGCTATACATAAATTTAAGATAAAAAAATTAAAGTATAACATTTGCAATTTTATAAATATTGGACGTGCATTCTCATGTTTAAACCACTGTACAGCATATTTTTATTTCCATATTAAAATTGAAAAACTTTCTTTAGATAAGATAACCTACTTTATAATTTAGACCGTTTGTTTATTGCCTAGGGTTATTAGTGAACACATTCAAGAGACGATATTTAATCTGACCACCCATTGTTAACTAAATATGTATAATAGGGTTACATTACTCTACAAAAACATTAACCGGAACTACATTATTAGGTTTATGACGCCTACTAATACTTAATTAGTAATTATATTTATTTTATTATTTATTAGTAAGATCTATATAGCCCTATCGTAAACCTTTGGTGTACTGGGTATATTGTTACCCGTAGATACTACTTCTACGAACGAATTAATAACGCAGAAAATAATGTTCAACAAATACGAACATTTTTTTATTATGTAATAGTTAGAGGTAGTGGTATATTTTTACCCATTTGTAAAACAGTAAGAACCATAGTCTCATCCTAACAACAATCAAGAAAACATTCATTCTAACCACAACGCATCAACGAGCAAGAGTTCAATCACTAATACAAAATCAAAATTAAATATATACATCAAACGTTGGATTCAATAAAGAATTATTATAATTAAAAGTGTATTTTTATTATCCAACAAAAAGAAAACTCCAGCGCAATTATTTACAGCAAAGCGGACGAATGAGAAAGCCCATTATCTTGCTGGAACAACACTCTTTTCTTCAACAAATGCGGTCATTTTTTCTTCAGTTCTGCATCAAAACGTGTCAGAAAATCAGCATAATAATGGTCAGTTATGACTTTTCCCTTTTCAAAGTAATCAATAAAGATAACGCTCTTGGAATCCCAAAAAACTGTGGCCATGACCTCATCGCCCGAAAAAACGATTTTTGGTTTCTTGGAGGGACTTCTTCAAATTTCAAATAAAACGATGGTTTCGACTGTATTTTCGTTTCCGGACTGTAATGATGTCTCCAAGTTTCATCTACTGTGACATATTGACGGAAGAATTCCCTTGGATTACTTTCGAAGATATATTCTTCTCATATTTGGATGCGAGCACGCATTTAGTCAGAATTAAACAAACACGCCACCCACCTTACTGATAGCTACTTACAAGGGCATGGGCTTTATGGACCATTTCTGAAGTAGCTACAGCAAATGACATTCTGGGACATTCTGCATCATCCACACTTTTAAAAGCAGAAAATTACTTACAAATCATTCCAGCGGACGGAGCACAATCACAATAATATTTACGTAACTTTACGTAACTCCTCGATTTCCTTAATTGTTTTTCAACGTCAAAAATAATATTTAATTAACACTCAAAATTCCTTTCTTTTCATATTGCCAAAACAACGAAAACAGTTCTCTTTATGTGAATATAAAACATAACTTTTCTGCCAGATTTGTTTAAAATTCTGACGGTAGACATCAGAAACCAACATAATCACCGTACCGAAAGTGTTCCCAATCTTTGAAAAGTTACTCATTAATCAAACAGCCCTCGTATACATGTAGAAAGGTACAGTAGAGACTACTCGCAGCTTCAAAATACTTTTTCTATGTATTTATCCAATGACTTAAAACACAACTGTTAGATATTTAAGTATATTAAAAAATCGTTGTCCTTGGAGGAATTTTGTTTGTTTCGAAAATAACCAGAAATATAAGGGAACCAAGTAAGGCGATCTAATCTTTGACCGATTATCCAATTAGATCGCCTAACTGGAGTGAATACACAATGACTTAATGACCAAAAAAGTTCAAAACAAGTCTTTGAATAAACTCTCGCAGTCTCTCCAACAACCCCATATAGCATTTTGGATAACTATTTGTGACTTGCGATCAAGAAACACACAAGTGCGATCGTTAATCTAGAATGTGAATCTCACATTTACGCTTCTTTGAGAACCCGGTGAAACCGAGGATTCCATTACATGCTCTGATCTTTTGTTTCTAGAACGTACTGGAAGTATTAACTTCCACCACTCATAATTACCAAAAGCAGATGTGTATTTTCTGAAAAATCAATAGCAATATCAAGCAGGCGTTAATTTAATTCTGTTTATTCGCCAAGATCTGAGACAAAAATTCTTTCTCACAGTAAATTCTTCAAGCCATTAATTTCACATTTAATCTACTCTCGTAGTATATTAACTATATATACGCAAAGTATAGAAGTGGAAATCATGTCTGTCTCCGGGATACCGTGTGTTGACGAGCTCCAATAAGAGCGAAATGCATCCACGCGTTCCGGAATAGATGTGACTTTTTACGAATTTTTCATTATCCCAACAACCAGGAAGGTGACGTCGCGACGTGTAACGTTCTGCATACTAATACAAACTTAGTTTGTCGAATTGTAGAAATTGACGCAACACATTGACATTTACATGTAAAGTGAGATTTAATTACTCAATGGTTATCTTTTGCAGTCTCTTAATATTAACGCCCGAAATTGTTGTTTTTTGCCATTCGTTTCTGAGACCAGCCTCCACATATTTTTCGTCTTGCTTTAAACCTTTAGGCCCCTCAAACACACTCAATTTTTTCATAACATTTCACCTCATGCCCAGAATTCAATATTACGCTGCTCTATATTTCGATGTCCTATTTTTGCGTGAGCAAGCAGATATCTATTACCTGATCAAATACGATATTCTATTAACTGATTCTATTGGTTTAAAATTTACGAATATGCTGAAGCACGAATGCTCATGTGATTTCGATACAATACGTCATACGTAATACTACGCGACCTCTCCGGGAATTAAATTTTCGGAACTTGTGCGTCGTGTATGTACCATTTAACTTCGACATGAAATTAACACTGATTAAAAAAATTATTGTTATTATCATTACAACCTACGAACGTGCTGTATCTATACATTTGATAAATATTCATCGTTATTTGTCCGAACAGGTTATGGATTATCACAAATGTCGATATCCTTGAAATGAAAACGATGTTACCGCTGAAAACGAAATGACGTAGTCGGTTTATGTGAATTTAGAGTTGAGCCAGTAATGTCAATTTCCAATTAATATTAACCCCCTCTCAGTTGCCAATAGTTATTAGTTAAATATTTCGTAGTGATCTAAAGGAAATAATTATATATTAATAATCTAAATAAGCTTTCGGATTCTAAAAATTGAATTTAACCATTTGACTTAATAAAAGCTTAATATTACTTAGATGATCATATTGATTTCAAAATTTTCTTTTCTCATACTTTCGAACGCAATTAATATATAGATCAATATAAATTTCATATAATACCTTATATACTAGTAAATTTACATTCATATTTCTTCGTAAAAATGCAATAAATTTGCAACCTTATATACTTGTTTTAAAATCTGTCTAATGATTTTTTTTTAAATTGAAGCAAATATATATATAATATATATATATATATATATATATATATATATATATATATATATATATATATATATATAAACGTTGTAAATGTTTTTCCTAATCTAAGGATTGTTCGGAAACTAAGTGGTCTAACCCAGAGATGGCGCGAACTCGCAGGAATTTTCTTTACCATTTTGTAGAATCATCCTTTAATAGGTTAAATATAACAGTACAGAGCGATCCGTCAATTTGTATGTTTTTGACAGTACACCAAAGTGAACGTCACCTGTGATTTTGAAATAATGGACAAAACTTAGTACTTTCATTTGAAAGGCTTAACACCAATCGAAATCAAAACAGAGCTGGATTCAACACTAATAAAATCCGCTCCTTCGCTTTCAATAGTTAAAACTGCGTAAGTATCTCAAATGACAGTGTGCACAGAATTTTAACTGAAGAATTGGCAATAAAAAAATATTCAGAGCATTTGGTGCCGCGGTTAGTCACACCGGAACAAAAACTGAATCGTTTGAGTGTTTCTCGCGACCTTTTAGCATGTTTTCACCGCAATCATTAGGATTTTATACGCCGTTTCATTAATGTCGGTGAAACCTGGGTCCATCATTACACACCCGAAACCAAAGAACAATCCAAACAATGGACAAATAAAGGTTCTCCGCCACCAAAGATGGCAAAAACGGTTTTGTCAGCAGGAAAGGTTACGGCAACTGTTTTTTTGGAATTTCAATGAAATTATCTTAGTCGACTACTTAGAAAATGAGAAAAAAATAAATGAGGAGTATTATGGCAATTTATTGCAACAATTAGGCGAGAAAATCAAAAAGAAACGGCCTCATTTGGGAAAGAAGAAGGTGCTTTTCCATCAGGATAACGCATCTCCCCACAAATCTGCGATTGCTATGGCAAAAATTCATGAATTGAGATTTTAATTAGTGCCTCATTTGCCCTATTCCCCAGATTTGGCTCCCAGCGATTATCATCTCTTTCCAAACCTAAAAAATGTCTCGGCGATAAGAGATTTTCGTCTAATTTCGAGGTAATCGGTAAATAGCTATTTCGAGGACTTAGATCCATCGACCTACAATGAAGGCGTGAAGGCATTACTAGTTTCTAATATCGTTGGAATAAGTGTGTTGAGTGAGCAGGATATTATATTGAAAAATAAAATGTTTTTTGTCAAAAAAACTTGCGTTTTCTTTGTTAGTTTCATCACTTCGCTAATCAGTCTTTCACTTGAATTACCTTGTGGATGTCTTATACTTGAATGATCTTACTATTTTTATTATTTATGTAATTCTTTAATCTATCTAATTGAAAATATGTTGCATCATCATTTCTGATTCTCCACATTTGGTAATAAAACTTTCAATTCCTTTCATTGTATTTTTTATATTACATTTGCTAACTGAATATAAATCAATATATATATATATATATATATATATATATATATATATATATGTATATATATATATATATATATATATATATATATGTAGCGTTATTTGCCTCAAGAACGCGTACAAATTGTTAAATTGTATTTCCAAGACTTTTCTTCCTATAACTTCAACTCAACGCGCTTTTAATAGAACTTATCCCGGTCAAAGAGCTCCACACGGCAAAACAATTCGACGTTTAGCAAACGAATGTTTACAAAATGGCACAGTAAGTGATGTAAGGCATAGTGGAAGACCTCGTTCTGGTCGCTCTAACCAAAATATCAAAATATCGAACTTATTCGAGATGATGTTCAAACAGAACCAAGAACTTCCACAAGAAGACGTGCGGCGCAATTAGGGTCGTCAGAACGAACTTCAAGAAGAATTTTACACTTAGACTTGCATTTTGCTATGAATTGTGATGTTGTACTTTGCTAATTCACAATTCACAACCAATCTGTCCAGCTAGTATATTCAGACGGTTTATTTTCACAATGAGACTGCCTTTCCCTCAGAGTTCCAATTGGAAAATGTGGTTTTTCTCTTCTACAAAATTTATCAAGCGCCAGTAAAAGAGTTTAAACAAAGGTAAAAAGAAAATCACAATAAATTTAAATGAAACTTTAATACAAAAAAATAAAAAAATAACAAAAATATATTTATGGAGTATAAAGATAAATATTGCGTCATTAAACAATATTATTAAGGTAAAAATATTATACGAAAATGACCGTAGCGTATAATTAAACTTCCTTAGTGACAACCGAGCAAAATTAAAAACTAATAAATTGCAAAGAAGTATTTAAATTTCTCCCACAATAAACAAAGTAAACAACTTATATGACAGCCCGAAACAAACTCTAAGCGCATGTGCAAACCACATGAAAAAAAATGCCCTTGAATCCAAGCGAACAAAATTTAAACGTTATAGAAATCTTATACAGGAATTTTAAATTTTGAATATAATATATATATCAAAATTACCACAATGGTAAAATACACAAATCAATACATACAAGATAATTATATAAATGATAATAAGAATAATATACTTTACTTACGTAGTATAAAAAAAAATATATATTTTTTTTTTCGAGACACCTGAGTTAGAAAGCCACTAATTAAACAATTACGAGTTCTACACACTCGTAAATAAATCGGTATTGAAATCAAACGCCAGCCACAATTAAATCAAATCACGAAGCTACTTAAAACAAAGATAAAAAATGTATCTTCTCATACACACGACCTTCTAAACTCAGCGTACAATAGTGTCTGCGGAAATATCAAAGTAACCGGCGTACTACAACTAGGCAAGTCAAAAATATTAAATATCAGTTCAAAATAAAAATACATTCATAGATAATAAATCTCAAAAATTATACACTGGCATCCAAAATAAATGTACATACATAAAATAATATAACTTTTCAAAATGTTTGCGGGGAAAAGTCCATAGCAATATGTATCCTAAATTCGCACGCGTGTTCAAACTACGGTCAACTAATAGTGAAAGACGTTTGTAATACGCACAAATCGTTACAAACTTAGTGGAAGCAGAACCCAATTTTTTGCAAAATTTGATAATGAGCGTTGAAGCGAATTTTTGACTTTCTGGTTATGTTAACAGGCAAAGTGATCATTTTTGAGAGAAAACCCTCGTCTTATCCAAGAGAACGTGCAGTTTGATCAAAAAGTCGTTGTTTGGTGGGCAATACGTATACTCCGATCATTGGACCCTTCTTTTTTGAAGATGCCAGAGGCAATGCAGTTACTGTTAATGGAAAACGGTATTGAACAATGATAATGAATTTCTGCAACCACAGTTGGGAGAAATTAGCATAGAAAACTACTGGTTCCTACAGGATGGCGCTATATGCCACACAGAACGTGAAACGGTCGCTGGAGACATTGAGTGGCCGCCTCGTTCCCCTGATTTGATTTGACGCCACCAGATTTTTTCTTGTGGGTGTATTTAAAAAGTTATGCCTATGTTAATTGCCCACAGAAGTTAGAAGACTTAAAGACAAATATTCGTTAAGAAATTGCACAAATTCCAGGTGCAATATTGCGCAACGTTATTCTGCACGCTCAAAGTAGAGTTGGCTTGTCCTGGCGGTCATTTACTCAATGTTGTTTTCCATCAATAATTTTAAATCTTTTAATAAATAGTTTTCATAAACTAAAATTACATTTTTTGCGCTGAATTATTTTTTATTTCAAACAAAATTGGCTGGTGTATTTTGCTGCACAGCATATATATATATATATATATATATATATATACATATATATATATATATATATACAGGCTGATTCAAATTAAGTGCGCACTATTGCTATCTCTGTTATTATTGATTCTAGAAGGTTGGTTAAATTAGCAAAGTATTAGTGTTTTTAACATTGATTAGCATGCAGTTCATGAAAAAAAAATTGAATAACGCATTTTCGAGATATTTTGAAATTTATAATTTTTTTAAACAGAACAGCCTGTATATTTTTTAAAATTCTGAATGCTAATATTCTTTGTAATATAAAAGTTTCAATACACTATTGTCCTAAAACGAATAATAAAGTAGTTATAACAGTTTCTATTTCCTTCTAAATGTTGTCATTGCTCCGCTAACTTTTGACAAAACAGATACATATTTTGTGTTTAATGTTTATTTTAACATATTACAGCTTACAAAATTAAATTAAAAAGAAGAAAGTACATGTATAATTTATAAATACTGCCCAAAGGTGTCACCTTCCTGCTCAATACATTTTCGTGCCGGCTTCAGTACACTCTGGGTGGCTCTTAAGATTGTCCTTCTATCTAATTGGCGAAAAACTTCTCTGACGTTGTCTTGCAATTCGCGCACGTTGTCGTATCGCGTTTTGTACACCTCATTTTTTAAGTATCCCCAAAGAAAAAGTCTAAAGGTGAGAGGTCAGGGGAGCGTGCTGGCCATTGAATTGGACCATTTGTACCAATCCACTTTTCGGCAAAGATGGTGTCGAGGTAGGTTTGCACTAGGTGATAGTTGTGTGCAGGAGCACCGTCCTGTTGAAAATATAAATTTTGGCGCATCAGGTAATTGGCGTTATCAAGGAAATCCTCTAGAACGTTACGAATAAATTCCAGATATCTGTTTCCTGTCAACGTACCATTGTAGAACAGTGGACCAACGACTACCGAACCATTAATCAGCACCAAACGTTAAAACTAAATCGAACTTGTGCAGCATGTGGACGAACTATTAATAAATTTTCTTGAGACCAGTAGTGACTATTTTTCTTATCAAACATGCCTCTATTTGAAAAAATTTGTTTCGTCACTCCATAAAATACACTGTGCTCCATTCAAATTTTCATCCCAAAAAGTAACAAACCAATGACAGAAAGCTAATCTCCTGGCGGAATCTCCTGGCTGTAATGTTTGAGAGATTCTGAACTTAAAGGGGATATACTTATGCTTTTTCAAAATTCTTTGAACTGATGAATAACTTAATGCCAATTCCTTAGTAGCATCCCTAATGGAAATTCGCGATGGGCTTCAAAATATGCTAAAACTGCAATTTCTACTTCTTCGTTGACGACGATATTTTTCTTTGTTCTTTTCTTTCTAAATAAGCAATCATGCAGTCTAAACTGATTCTAAAGTTTTCGAAAGTAACGTCGATCTGGCTGCTGTCGTAAAGGATAGTGTTCAGCATAATATTCACTAGTCCTTATTGAATTTTTACGACATAAAATGTATGCTTCCAACATATCGCATTTCTCCAAATGAGGAAATACCATAGTGAAATATTGTCAAACACTAAGCAACGAAAGTAAAACCAAAATGCTTAGAAAAATAAATAGAGAACTAATGAAGAACACAACACAAAATTTAAAAAAATATATTTTTAATAACTAAACTAAATTATATTTTATTATTCGTTTTAGGACAATAGTGTATTGAAACTTTTATATTACAAAGAACATTAGCATTCAGAATTTTAAAAAATATATAGGCTGTTCCAATTAAAAAAATTATAAATTTCAAAATTTCTCGAAAATGCGTTATTCAATGTTTTTTTCATGAACTGCATACTAATCAATGTTAAAAACACTAATACTTTGCTAATTTAACCTACTTTCTAGAATAAATAATAACAGAGATAGCAATAGTGCGCACTTAATTTGAATCAGCCTGTATATATATATATATATATATATATATATATATATATACAAGTGTCCCGTATCGTTATGTTCAAATTTTAGGAGTATAAAATAAACTTCATTTCAAGTAACAAAAGCGCAAAACTTGTATATCCATCTTTATTTGTTTCAAAGTTACAGATCTATGAATGTGATTGTCAGATCATGAAAAAAAATGTAATCCTAAAGTCAATACAAACTGATTTTATTTTAAAAAAGTTATACAATTCAATAACAGGCCTGTGATTGTTAACGTCGCATAATAAAATGTTATCCTAAAATAAATAAACACGTGTCGTAGTGCATACAGTAATTTCTTGGAGATCTACAAAAAAGAGTACTGGAAACTGATTTATGATAAAGAAACTTACTTATTTCGTGCTGAACCATGAATATCATACAATAAACAAATGTTCAGATGACTGTTAACGTTGCATTTTTTAATAAAGGATTACATTACGTCTCAGTTCATACAACAGCTTATTAGTGAGTGGACACGTTTTTCTTTATTCAAAATGCCTTACCGATTTTCTTCACAAGAGTATGCGGACATGCATTTTGTGTATGGCTACTGTAACGGCAGTGCACGTCAAGCAGTTATTGAATACCGACATCGATTTTCCGATAGGCGCATTCCTCATTACAGAACGTTTCTGGAAGTACACAGACAATTTCGGAAATGCGGACTGCGTGATTATCTTTTCGACCGAGGAGTAAATTTGCCAGCAGACTTAGAGGAAGAAGCAGTAGCTATTGTTACAAGGGATCCAACTATCAGTGTACGTCGAATCGCTAGACAACTAGGAGTCCCACGAACGACAGTTTGGCTAATTTTAAAACGTGAGGGCTTATATCCATATCACTATCGCAGGGGACATGGTTTGCTTGAGGCAGACCACTATGCTCGTCTAGTTTATTCTACCTGGATATTAAGACAGTCACGGCTTCATTTTAATTTATACAGAACAGTCCTCAGGACAGATGAATCTACGTTCACGAGAAGTGGTGTTATAAATCTGAGAAACCTGCACAGGTGGTCATCAGAAAATCCCAAAGCTATACGCCCATCTAAATTTCAACATGAAGTTTCTAATTAACGTTTGGACGGCCCTAATCGATGACTTGTTGATTGGTCCTGTCGTTCTTCCTGGGACGTTAAATGCGGACAATTACCTTCAATTTCTTATTGACGAACTGCCAGGTCTTTTACAGGATGTCCCACTGAATGTTCGACGAGGCATGTGGTTTCACATAGATGGGGCACCACCACATTTCGGAATTGCTGTACGAAATTGGGTTAACGTCAATTATCCAAGATGGATTGGTCGAGGTGGTCCTGTTGCATGGCCACCCAGATCACCCGATCTTAATCCCCTTGACTTTTATTTATGGGGGTACATGAAAAATTTAGTCTACGCGCAAGTTTCGGACACAAGAGAAGAGTTGTTGAATCGTATTCACCTGGCTGCCGAGCAAATCCGGCAAAACAAGTATGAAATTCGGATAAGTACCTTACGGGCACAAGTCTGCATTCAAGAAGGAGGTAGACATTTCGAAAATATTATTAATTAAACGTTTTAAATAAAATCAATTTTTATTGACTTTGGGATTACATTTTTTTTCATGACCTGACAATCGCATTCATAGATCTGCAACTTTAAAACAAATAAAAATGGATAACAAATTTTGCGTTTTTGTTACTAGAAGTGAAGTCTACTTTACACTCCTAAAATTTGAACATACGATACGGGACACTTGTATGTATATATATATATATATATATATATATATATTTACATATTCTTAAAAAACAATAGAAAATTCCTTTCAAGGGCGGTTTCTATATTTAAAATTCATGAATACTAAATTTCTTTCTTTCGAATTTCGAGCCCCGAAAATGAAAAGCTTAAATACAAAGATCTGACGTTAATTCCCTTTCCTTGTTTCCCTTGCACAAAAAATGCGAAACCTAATTATGAACTAATGAATGTAATTAGAACATTTACGAAATGAAGGCTTTGTTATCACATTATTACCGACAAAAATATGAAGCGCAGAACAAAAAATATGACAGAACAAAAAGGAAACAACAAAATTAAACGTATTATGTTAAAAATACCGTTCGTGTTACCTGTTAAAAGTAACAATTGCAACTGATATTTTTTATGTAGTTGACGTAAATTGATTTTTTTTTTATTTTAATGTAATATTTCATAAACTTTCTAAGCTTAAGAGTACGACCGATTCGATTATTAGATGCCTTGAAACTTTCCCCTTTAGTTTCGAACCGGAATATAACTATTAATTCCTAGTTGTACAACAATAATCTAGTAAAGCAGTAACATAAATTAAATACGTTGTATACTTAGATTAAAAACTAAATTCAAGTAAACTATTTATAATAAAAGCTGACTTATTTACATGCAGAGTATGAAACAAAATCAATCATATTTAATAGTATCGAAAGTATTAGTAAAAATCAAGGTGTGGAGAACACAACACAAGCTCATACTTGTGCGAAAATTGCTATACCGACATGCATACACATGTTTCGTCATGCTATGGACGCGTCAGTGCACGATACTGGAATATACTAAATTCACCACACTGTTAAAAAATCTAAGATGTAACAAAGAGATCGATAGTCTAACAATTAAAAATGATACAAGGGAAATATTAGCAAAAGAAATAGATATTATGAAACCTTGGAAATAACTTTTCCAAAGATTACTTAATGTTGAGCCGGGAACAGAAAAACAAATATTTAAAAATGAAGACTGACAAGAAAGAGAACTATTTATCCAAAAATAAGACCAAGAGATAACTAATAAGGAGTTGACAGAAGCTATAAAACAACTAAAGAATGGCGAGGCACCAGAAAATGATAGAATTACCACAAAAATTATAAAGAACATGGGAGAAAAAAGAATACTGCTACTTCTCAGAATCTATAATAAAGTATGGAAATACGAACAAATTCCAGAGGATTGGGATATGGGAATAATTCTTCCACAGCACAAAAAGGGCAATAACAAAGAATGTTGTAATTGCAGAGGTATAACGCCACTGAGTACACAGTAAAACTCGTAGTGGAAAAAAGTTGAGAAAGATCCGAGAAAATGTAAGTATATGTCTAAACGAAAGGAAAGTTGAACCAAAATTGATAATAATAACGAAATGTCAATACAAAAGAACAAGAAACTTGTAATTAAGAAAAACTTGATGTCCGAGAAGTTTGACACCGCCAAAGAAGTGAGCTCAAGTCCACTATTGTTTAATGCCTTTATGGACGAATTGATCAAAAAGACTCAAAGAAGAGTAAAATCAATGTTTGTGGGCTACAGAAATCTAGAGGTGGTTAGTGTCTCTGAACGTGCCCTTGCGAACGATATTGCAATAGTAGCATGAAGCGAAAACGAAATGCTAAGTGAAAATGGAATGAAACTGAATAAAAGTAAGAGCAAAACTATGGCAACATCTGAGGACCGTAAGGAAATACAAATAGAAATGGAAGGTGAATTAATAGAGCAGGTGGATAGTTTCCAAGATCAGGGGATTGCTTTGAACCAAAAAGGGCGACAAAATGTCGAGTTAAACAACAGAATAGAAAAGGCAAACAGTGTTTATTATGCAATTAGTAAGTGCCTCATAAATAATAAAGATGCTTCCTCTGAAACAAAGATGCAAGTATACAGATCAATATATTGGCCTATCCTCCCGCACGGGTGTTGTTAGAGAAAGATAAGAAAAAGATTAGAGCAGTGAAAATAAAGTACTTAAGAAGAGTACGAGGAGTAATGAAATTAGATAAAATAACATGATAATAATAAGATTAAATAAATCAACTCGGAAGGTCTGAATCCACTTTGCATCTCTTCAAGCTTTGGTTCCATTATTGGTCTGAGTTTTATATTTATCATTTGTTCGTAGATTTTCGCAGCTGTATTTACAAATGTTACACCTCTATAATTATCACATTTTCTTGGGTTACCCTTTAAATATCGGTTTAATCATAGCTTCTTCCCATTCTTTCGTTATTTCTTCTTTTCTTCAAGCTGTGTTAATTATTTTGTGTAATATTTCTACTCGTCTGCTCCACATATTCTTAATCATTTCTGTAGCGACTTTATCGCTTCCTGGAATTTTTCCATTCTTTAGATTTTTTATTGTATCCGTTAGTTCACTCATTGTGAATATTTCTGCGTTCTCTCTTCTTTCCTCCTCCACCCTTTCATTAATTTCTGTATTTTCCTTGTCCCTTCCCACCTTATCGTGTATACCATGACAGAATCCGTCAATGAGGTGATCTTTTGATCTCTCCATTATCTCTTTTTCTTGCTTCAGTGTTTCTCCATTCTTATCATTTATGTATATTTATTCTTGCTTTGTCTCTTTTCTGAATAATTTAAATATCCTGTAGAACAATTTTTAATTTCCACGGCTTTTTTCCATTTCATTTCCTCCGAATTGTAAATAATGGAGGCAAATATATTTGTAATTAGTTTGCGTATTTTGCTTGTTTATAAATTAATAAATATTGATTACAATAAAAACACTGTCACGCAATTACCACAAAAAAATTAAAGATATGGCAGCAAACATCTATTAATAATGGTCATGAAATAATTTGTATTTTGGATTTTGATACTAATAATAATAATAATATGTTTAAATGATAAAATCATTATATTTCATCATTTCATCAAGTATGCAGTTTAAACAATGAAATAACACCAGGCAGCCCCTCTCCGATAATTCTTGCTTTCCCTTTTCTTCCTTTCATTGTCTTTTACAGTTTATTATTGAAGGATGGAACACAGCAAGTAGCAGTATAATTTTATGCTAAGTGATCGTCAATACAAGAAGTCGTCGTCGCTTTCAATGGTTATCTGTAATAATCGCATATTGAAAATGTTAAAATTCGCAAAACCTATAACCCGAGCTAATTTTGTATAAGAATTTTAATTTTAGGATTAACCACACATTAAGAAGGGAAGCTTAGAGGCCATATTCTTTTTATAACTCAATGCATTGGTTTTGAAATGTTTCGAAACAAAACATAATTCGATAAAACATTGAAAAGCAACATAAATCTATTTAAATATCTCTGCTGCATCCATTTATATTATTGCTGTAATAAGAAATCGACACGATACAATCACCAAGCACACGTCACTTTCAAATAGTTAAGTAATTGATATAAAATCTGTCTTTGTATGCGACACATTTTTCTTTAAAAACGGCTAAAATAGAAGCATAATGGATCTGTCTATATAACACGGCTTACTTCGTCGAAAGTGCGACATTTAAAAATATTGTTTTCTATATTTATACCTTAGAAATACAATAACAATATCCTGTTATTCGAATCTAAATGAGGAAATCGATATATTTACCACGTATATATACAAATACCTCAGAGACTTCTAATCACATAAAGCACCATTTTTCTATTTTCTATCTAAGAACGTGTTAACATTTTTTGTACATTTTTTTAGTACTATTTATATACTCTACATAATAAGGAGAAAATACTCCAGACAATAATCTTAATCTATTCCACTTATTGATCTTTACATTATATAGTTTAAAATAAGCAGTATAAAAGTACGAAGAGAAATTTAAATTGTAAATAAACAGCTACATCACCTGTGCTGACATTAAAAAAGCAACAATTAAAGTTATTTTAGTTTTAAGAGCACTCCACAAGACGAATGAGTTCTTTAAGTCTCGTTACTTATTGTGCTTACCATGCTCATTGTTCTATAACTTTTAAAGTATGTGTACACCTTTTCTTCTAAAACTTCCTGCTTTTATTTACAAATATAAATTATTATATACGAGTATAAGTTAACTGTAGCCGTTCTAAAAGAATTGAATCTATCGTACAAAACGGTTCAGAATATTAAGGGACGATTGTATTCGGTAATGTATTCAAGTTATATAGAACAGTTATTCAGGCTACGGTACTATGTGACTGAGAATGTTGCATAATTAACAAAAGAAGAAGAGGAAGAATTAAATATTTGGGAACAAAGAGTACTCAGGCAAATATTTGGTGAAGTAAAAGTACAAGAGACAACATGGAGAAGAAGGACACAAAAATCAATTTTCTATACGGAAAGCCATCTATAGTTCAGTTAGGTATATCTCCCAGTTTGCGGTGATTGGGCCGTGTGTTAAGATTGCAGTTAGCATTTTGGACAGAACACAAATTGTCAAGAGGAGAAGGACCAAGAAAAAGAAGAAGAAGACGACCAAGGAAGAAGCATTCAAAAAGAATTTAACTTCAATAACGATAAAGAGATGGCAGTATGAAGCCATAATTCTAAAAAAAATGGAAAGAAATAGAAACAGAAAGAAAGTCGAAGCCATGGTCTTTAAAGCCTGTTCAGCTATTTTATATATTATATATCATATATAAATTTGCAAAGATTATGTAAAG
Source organism: Melolontha melolontha (assembly GCA_935421215.2). Lineage (NCBI taxonomy): Eukaryota > Metazoa > Arthropoda > Insecta > Coleoptera > Scarabaeidae > Melolontha > Melolontha melolontha. The sequence continues at coordinate 178,638,447 of OW285235.1, read as the reverse complement.
TTTTTGATATAGGATGTGAATACCTCACTGTGGGCAGCGATAAAAACAACAACCTACCTTTGGAAAAGGGAACAACAAAGCACGTTGACAAAGCTAAATATTTAGGAGTAATTTTGAATAAGTAAGGAAACAGCAAAGGTGAGATCCAAGAAAGAATACACTAGGTAGGAAAACTATTGGAGCACTTAATTCAGTACTTTGGGCAAAAATATTGGACGAGACACCAAACTTCGTATTTACAACTTACTCGTTAAGAGTATTTCGACATACGGTTCAAAAGTATGGGATTTCAGTGAAGTTAATAGGACGCTTTTAATAAAAATATAAATGAACCTCTTGATTTCAATAAGTCCCTGTCACCAAAATTAAACTCCTGTCAATAACTTCTTCCAATTTCATGTACCAATTTGTACATCAGCAATTGAACAATTCTGTTTTCTTTTTGCACTTATTAACGTTAACTCTTGCCTTGTTCGTTCCAGTCCTTTTATTCTCAATTTAATTTCTTCCAATTATATTATATCTTTTTCAATAATTTATTTCTTGATTTGATCCTTGTTTTAAACTTTAATAACCTTTATTTTTCACTTTTTTTTTAATACTAATTCTCTTTTTTCTATTTATAAATCTCTTTTAACCATTCTCTTATTGTTGAATTCTTTTACCAAAGTAGTATATTATATAGATGACTAATACATTTTATGTCAAAATAAGTATCATTAATAATTATTATCATCATTAAGTACTAAAACTATAAAGATAATAAATTTATCATCCTTTAACAAAATTTTATGTCTTCCTCTTTCGAAATTTTTTCGATAAATAATCATCATTCTTTTTTTCTATCAAATTCCCAGCTACTTATTTTTTTAAACACATCAATCTCATAATAACTTTTACATATATATAGTAGGTTCAATTAGTTAGCGATTTAAGGTCTGGTTTTACTTCAATATGTATATATTTAAAACAATCTTACATGTTTCGGCATATAATGCCTTTTTCAAACAAATTTAAAATATAAATGACAGTATATTAATGGATATATTATATTAATTAATATACTGTCATTTATATTTTAAATTTCTTTGAAAAAGGCATCATATGCCGAAATAAGTAAGATTGTTTTAAATATATACATATTAAATTAAAACCAGACCTTAAATCGCCCACTAATTGGATCTACCATAATATACTAAGGTCAAAAAATTATTATCTTTATATATATATATATATATATCTATATGTTTAGTTGTGTAGTTTTTCCACACAGGAGTCACTTTTTTGTAGGTTAACATTTTGTTTTGTATACCTTAAATCTAATTTCTATTATATCTTATCGTAGTATCCCTGAGGAAGCACTGAAGTAAGTACGAAATATTGGCATGACATAAAAGACATCCTAAATCGAATATATTGTTGCTGTACTCCCCAATACCTGATTCTAACGTGATAACAAATTTTTTATATACGCAAACCATAACAGTAGGTTTAAACATGCATTTCAAAATAATTACGACTATACAGTATTATAACTTTGAAATATGTTTACTTACTTAATCTGTAATCACTATTCTATCTCTCGGTATCAAGAGGCCAAACAAACCGAGCCGCAGTGTTATGTTTAATGATCACACTGCATCTGACTATGGTAGTATCTGTTTGACTATATCAATTACAATATCTTACCTTAACTACACAGAGTAGCGCTCTTTTTAGTAGGAATCATAAAGGAATCAGTCCCGGAACTTTTTGAATGCACTGTAAATACTCTTCTAAATATATCATGTCATAATTCTACATTTTATATTTCAAGCAGACATGAGCAAAAATGTAAACATATATTTCTGAGTCGCTACTATCTCTTCTGTTTAATATCAACGAAACGGAACAAGTGAAAAGGCTTCAAAATTAAATGCAAATCGGAAACTTGCTGAAGTATCTAGTTTACATGTGGATCCATTTCTATGTTTGCGATTTATAATCCCGACGACAAATATCTAGTAGAACTTTATGACACATAACGAGTAATGCAGACGCGAATAATCAAAATAACTTTCGTGATGTTGGGTGATATATCATTTAATCGTGTTCGTTAACTCCAAACCTGAACTGTAACATTAACAAATCACTACTTGCAACTGCTTGCCAGTACATTAAATTATGCAATTCGTCTTACGTTCGAGGTATGAGCAACTTGGAAATTTCAGGAAGTTTCAGGACAAATAAAAGGCAAAGTAAATGAGACAGAGTTATTTATGAGACATTGTCAAAAAGTAATGCATTCCATTTTTAATTTTCTTTATTTCATAAAATGTCCTATTTTTAGTAGCTTTTCTTCTTTGTATCTCATTTCATTACGGTTTTATTTATAACTGGCTTTTAGTACCTCCATTTTCTTTTTATTTCTCTTTTTCTTTTCTTTTTTGATTTCCGCTTTCCTGATGTTTTTCTGTAACTGCCTTTCTTTTATAATTAAATATGTAGTTGAACATCTTTCTTTTCGTATTATTGCTTAGTTTTTGCTTATTCTTCACTACTTTCTTTTTGCCTTCCAGCTCCAAAAGAGTTCTTACTCCTATGTTCGTTACGAATCTTCTTATTTCTGTCTCAACTTAGAGTTCCTGGTCAATAAAGTTTTCGTTGCTTCATATAGTGTAATAACTCGATACGTAGTCATGTGTATGCGTAACACTTTGCCAAGGCGAAGCCTCGCATTTAATACAAAACATTAACGTGTTATCTAAACACGACCTTACCTCGGATTTGTTGCATACACAAGACCAACGCATCAGGGTTATACATTTGTTCTAGAAACAAATATAAGTAAGACAAGGATCTTCTCTAGTATATATTGACGATAGTTTAAGTCATAGGGACAGTCACTATGATATAGTTACTACGATAGTTACAACCAGTCAGTGGTGCGAACTGTGTTACATCTTAATAACCACGTTCTGCCCTGTCTGAGTTGAACCAAGTATAACATGTACATCTTGTAAATATATTGTTATCCAGTTTGTAAGCGTTGAGTTAATTATAGAATGTTACCCGAACTTCGAGTGTGTATCATTTAGTACTTTATTCCGCCTCGAACCTGCTACACCATGTGGCCGCCCAAACGGCCCACATTACATGCCGATCCTCCAGGCACATAGGACCTTTACATGGACGATTCATCCTGCCCACGTTACATGGCGATTCTACCTTATGGCATTAGGCCCTACCTTTATTACATGGCGATCTCTGCCTACCTTAGGGCATAAGGCCCTACCTTTATTACAATAGTATACTTGGAGTAAATTTTTAAGCCTCTTATCACTATATTCTTCCTTTCTTTTCTCTCCGTTCAATTTTTCTCTCTTTATGTTCTGTTGAATCTCTTTCTTCAATTTCTTGTTCCCCTAAGCTGCTTTATTCCTTTCTAGTTTCTCTCATTTCTTGAAGTAGTTCAGTCATAATTTCGTCCAATGACTTTCTCAATTATTTACCCATTATTCCTAACAAATTAGCTTACACTAAAAGGTATAAAAGATTCAAGATTAAGTAAGTAAATAAATGAATTATTTTCCAAGAAGCATAAATGATAAAATTGCAGAAAATGATACGACAAATTTATGTATACACAAATCACTTCCTGTTACTTCGAAACTGAATTGAAGCATACACCAAGTCAAAGTGACAGAAAGGGCGACGCAGCTCTTTTGGAGATGTAGAAGAGCTGTTTGGTAAGATCTGGAGATTAAAACCAAGTGTGGTACACTTGTTGTACGCAGTGGTAGTACGACCAACGACTACCTATAAAGCAGTTGGCTGGTGGAAGAGAACGGAGTTGACATCAACGGTGAGGCTCCTCCAGTGACAGGTTCTCTTGGAAATCACGGGAGCCATGAACAGCACGGTAACCACCTCGATTGGGGCCATCGTGGGTCTTCCTCCGCTGAAACTATTTGTGAAAACGGAGGTCATGGTTGCGATCCTAAGACTGAAGGCCAATGCTCTATGGTGTCCTAATAAGATTGTTGAGAGCCATACATATACCACGGTAACTATACTGGGAGAGTCGATATTACAAATGTCGGCGGGCAGTATGGCACCTGAGATTATGTTTACCACTAAGCTGAACATATCTATACCGACCAGGGAACAGCCTTTCGATTGGGGTGCTGGCGCTTGGTTCACGAATGGATCACAATCCAATCGGGGAATAAGTGCAGGTATATGTGGAATTTGCCCTAGAAGAAAGGTATTATTAAGTCTGGGGAAATATACGACGGTTTCCAGAGTTAATTGCCCTGCCGGAAAGCCGGCTGTACGCGACGAGAAAAGTTACTAAAAATTTCTCAATTCGTATATAATAAATTTGTAAATAGTATTGATTCGAGTACCATTATTCATGATTTAGACGTCCAGCGATGGGCATTACAAGCTAACACCCACAATGGTTTAGAAAATTTTTAAGCATCACTTCATTGGAATTGGAATTTTAAGAGAACTTACAAAATAATTTCAAGAAAAATAAATAAATTTATTACCCGATCACATGATACGGACTTCGAGCAATTGAAAGAAATTGCCTACTTTCGTTAAAAGTGCAAAAGATCATATCAAAGGCTTGTCGGGATTGATAATACGTTCAATGTTGATGAGAGTGGTTTTAATCTTGAGCTACATTCCTTCCGCACTTTAGCTGCGCGAGGAACAGAAACTGTTACAGCAGTTGCGCATTCTATATCCGCAACTACACATAGTTATACCATACTCCCAACAATATCAGCTTTCGGACAACTGTTCTCGCCTTTATTCATTGTTCTCAAAGAGCGAAGTGGAAATTTAGGTCCACGCTTATCATGGTCTTTGTTTCGACCTTGGAATGTTCATTTAACAGTATCCACATCTGGAAAATTAACAAAAGCACTATTTCAGAAATGGTTTACTGATGTTGATTTGCCAAATGACGGAGCACGCAGCATTTTGTTCCGGACAGTGTCCTGTTACATTACAAACCAGTATACCATCCAACAAATATGTGAATATATTAACGTTCCCGAAGAAAACTACATCAATGATACAACCTCTTGATGTATATGGTTTTCGCATATGGAAAAACTTTGTAAGAAAATTTTCTGACCTTGTACTACTGTATGGTTATGATATTGTGTTACATGAACGCAATAATATTATAAAATTGCAACCTCTTATTCATAATAAACTTTCGGCGCCAAAATATCACGACTATTTGCTTACGCTTGGTATAAAAGCGGATACGTTGCTTTCAAACAGCAAGATCTTATTCATCCTTCTGGTTGTTCCATATGTGGTAGCCATGCCATCAGCCGATGTGTATGACAAACATTTCCTTGAGGAGTTTTATCACCATGCAGAATAATCCGATGTATGTTTAAATATAAAAAAAAATTCTATATTTGTTGGTAAGTGTTTTAACGTGTAATAAAATTGACAGGATGATGCTGTTATGTTATTATTAACTCTAATGCAAAATAATTTATAATGTAGTTATCAATACTTTTGTTACTTTTTAAAATTAATTTCAACACTGCAACTACAGGTCTACAAACAAACCCTGTTACCTAATATTAATCCCAAACATATCTACCCGTCGAAATATATATATATATATAAAAAATGTAGATATATTTAACTTTTTTTTCTTACCTACTTAATAAAACTCATTCAAACAAACATTTTTTGCGTAAATACTTTTTCTCTACCTCTTACTGTTAACAAGTTATTACACAAAGGCAGAATGGAAAATTTCCAATTTTCAAAAACCCATTTTACCCAGAGTGGTTTTCCGCAGAAAAAAATTGCATAATACATAGTATTATATGTTGAGCACTTGTGAAATATTGAAATAACGAAATAAAACAAAACACTTTTTTCACAAAAATAATTTTAATAAACTAAATGTACATTTCGTGTCCTCTGCATACATCATCTACTACTACATCACCAGTACTACTGATGATGTGTGCAGAGCACACGAAATGTACATTTAGTTTATTAAAACTATTTTTGTGAAAAAAGTGTTTTGTTTTATTTCGTTATCTGTAATACATACATATATGCGATATACGTGTTCCCAAAGTTTCATAATTTTTTGAATTTACGGGTTCGGGATCTTCTCTTGCAAGCGAGAAGCCCATAAAAAGTATACACATATCGTAGGTCCGCACAGAAAACGTATAACATATACCTATACAAGAGACAACTGTATTGGTCGTATATATCGAGAGGAACGATCATCCATAAATTCTTACCAGGCCGGTATATTACAAACTGCAGACTAACGTAAAACAAAATATATTGAGACTTTAATATTAAGAAGATTTCTAATATTTAAAATTAAAAAAAAAACGAGATCATCCCTGAACTTGACCTTTTGTTTAAAATAACACGAAATTAACAAATCAATCTCTTTGAAACCCCCGTGAAATGAATTATGTATACTTCGCTTTAATTCCATTTCATCTGACAAGAAATACGCAAAAAGTAAACATATTTCTGCCTCCGTTTTATATATTTTTTTAATATATATCTCGTTATCTTCGTCTCCTTTTTAAGATAGTGTCTCGAGTTGGAATTTCTTGTTAATATTTTATTCTATTGGAGCAGAAAACATTTTCCTTTTCATATTGATGTAAATTTTTAACGTCATATTTCTGTGCGAAAAATGCGAATGCTTTATGTGAAATTTCGAGAAGCCCGATGTTTAACAAAATTTGGCAGAAGATTGGCAATTAGGATTGACGTTGACATAGAAAAATGTTATTTGTAAAATACTGTAATTCTGAAAAATTTTATCAGAAAAGCTTTCTTCTGTTTTTCGGTATACAGCATGGGCTTGTTTAGCGAGCCTAGGTGTAGGAAATGTGAAAAACAGGAGCAAACTAGCCTTCATATAATATACATGTGTGAGGAACTGAAGAGACTCAGACAGGAACATTTCGGAAGAGATCTATTGGATCCTACGAGGATACTCAAACTTCCCCTGAGGAGGATAGTGGCTTTTATCGAGACACAAGGCTAACAGAGTTGAACAGAGAGATCTATTGGGGGCGGCACAAAGAGCACTGTGCTCAAGTGCCTGGGTGTGCTACCGTCCAACCCAAAACAGAAGAAGAAGAGGTCAATACGTCCAATACAATACAAACTAGCACTATTTAATAGTATACAATAGTACAAAAATGTTACGACATATCTGCATATGTACACATGTTTCTAACATTTTTTTTAAGTTTATAAAGGCACACAACAAATTAAGCAGGTTAAGAAATTCGGAAGCAGAGTATCTATATTTCGACATAAAGTTCTTGAATAAGAGTGTTCAGTAGGGAAATTATCTAGCTACAGATACCTCGAACAACCTATAAGCACATCGCATACATTCGCAAAATTTATCGTATCAGAATATACTTATCGTCAGTACAGAATCGACTCCCTCACACATCACCATATATATATATATTATATGAAGTTACGGAATGCTGCGGAAATCGATAAAATCCAAACATCGGCAAAGACATTCACAAGTAATTTTTTACTCGTGACAAATTTACTTCAGCAGCCAATAAGGAAAAAAGCGGTTTTAGTTAAGCTAGCGCAAGCACGAATGCGATGCCTAAGTATTCAATTTTATACTTCTCATCAAATGTTTATATTTCCACACATTCGCGATCCGTCCAGGATAAGCTATAGAATTCCGTCGTTTCGCCGGCTTGCAATTTCAAGGCATACAGTGAACCATTCACAGCAGACACCTCTAAATAACAGACAAATATAACTGAACGATAATTCTTCACTATTGAGAAGTTTCGCTTCAATAGTGTAGAATAAAGAACATATTTATTTATAGTGAAATATATCTGCAGAGTGTTATTTCAATTTTTCTTTAATCCTGGATGATTAATGCATGTAATTTATGGCTAAGTGATTATTTTTATAGGGCAAGAAATACAGACGAAGCTCTTCAAAATTGTTCTTGTTTTAGGAAACAAATAGTTCAAAGATATTAATAAATTTATAAGAAATATTGCAAGTATATACCATTTGAGCAAGCGACCTATAGCAGTCGGTGATGTGCGGAAATAGAGGGAGATCGCGCTTACAGCTAGCGCCAGAAACCACATACGTTATTTTTAATTTTATAAAACGACAATTATTATAAGGTTATATTATTACAGTATTTACGCAATTTACGTAATTTTTTTTACGCCTACAGAAAATTCGATACGCCTCCTTGTCAATGAGCATTGCAAGTGCATCTGATGCTTGTTCGTCGTGGGTTCTGATAGATCGAGCCTAGACTAGCCACGACTAGAAACGCTGATTTCGCGTAACTAACTATAGGTCGCTCGCTCATACAGTAAAAGTATACATATTATAGGTAATAGTGCGCAGTATCGACGAGTCAGTTTGCATGAGATTACCATCTATTTCATTCAAGAATTTACATACTCATTTTTTGAATGACTCAAACTGACTTGACATAATGCAATATGAATTTAAACTTAGTGGCCACCACTATATATCGTGCGTTCAAAAAAAGCGTGTCATAACTTTACTAATATGAATTTCTTCTGCAAGGTTAGAAAATTATAAGGTTAATTTCTAGGATATAATCTTCCTGTCATGAATAAATAAAATTCCGTGTTATGGATGACACTAATGACATTTGACAATTCTGAACGGTGCGGTTAAGTTACGACATACCTAAAAATATGCATGGTCAACTCTGAGGCTGTTTCTTTTAAACGCGCGATATAATAATTAGACTGCGGAACAGACGCTATCCTCTAATGAGTCATGCAGGCGCAGAGACAGAGTCCGTTTCGCTTAATAATAAGATTGATGCAATATTCGCGCGTAGCCCTGATTTTAATGTCCTGAAAGGCTTTTGTAGTAATGTTCAAAATACGGAAATCAGTAGATATATTAAATATAAAGATTATTATTTCTATGCGCCACTCACTAGCTCTTATGTTGAGCGAAATTTTTCTATATTTAAAGACATACTGTCCAATAAAAGAAGGCACTTTACAGAACAAAGTTTAGAATATATTGTAATAATTAACGTGAATAAAAAAAGGTTAACTGTGGTGTGGCAAAGCATTCAGTTTAATTACAGGTGATATAATTAATTTCAAGTTTATACTTTTTCAATATTTTGAATTTTTTCACTGTATAAAGTAAATGCATTTTGTATGTATATATATATATATATATATATATATATATATATATCTTGAATTAATTTCAATTCAAGTTAATTTAAATTCTTTTAACTTCAGTGTTTTATTTATTTTCCTAGAAATAAATTTCCGTATACATATTTCATTGGCTTTATTACGACTCTGGCGAAATATATTTCACACTCGGTCTGTTTGCATTGAAATACGCACAAACAGACAACTTTTATCAATACCATCGCCTATAACATTCACATATACTGTTAAGTTGATCGATTGCACATTGTCGGCACTGATGAATCACACCCGATACGGGATAGCGCCGGTTCCGCAGTCTAATGATAATAATACATATATTATAATATATATAATAGCGTAAAAGGGACTAAGTTAAACCGCTAGAGAACTTGCAGACAGTTTAAATGTTAACACTGTGAGGCACGACAGCATTTTAATATCATAGCTGAAGTTAAATGCTGCATAAGTGGATAAGTGGAAATCCCCTAAGAAAAACAAGTTTAATCTATTAAATGTGAGTGCTTCACACAAGTTTTTCTTCGTCAAAAGATTCTAGCAAGAATTTTATGGAGTACACACCGTGTAATTACATAATCCTTCTTACTCTTAAAACATAAAAACGAATATATACTGCCAGTATATACAAGAAATGCTTTATAATAAAAAATACAGCACTCAACTCTAATAAACGAACAAAATCCTACTATGTAACACGTTAATGCAAGAACGCATACTTTACAAACAACATTTTTGGTAGTTAAAATTTAATCTATGAAATTGTATAGTATCCACCACCTACGAGTATGCGCAATAGATTCTCATTTCTCTGGATTCCCTCCGAAAGAGAAAAAAGTAGAGCTGTCTTTGCTCAGATGAAAATTATTTTGAGTATGCTAATCTACAGGACCGCCATACAACCCGTTGCGACCTATGGAGCAGGGACATTTCTTACAAAGAAGGATGAAGAGAATTTATAAATTTATGGAAAAGGATAAAAAATGTATGATGCAAGGAAAATACGAGAAGAATGAAAAAGCTAACAAATAACGAGATTAAAACAAATATTATGGAAAAGATACAGTAAAAATAATAAAAGCTGGCATGATTAGATGGTACGGACACATGAAGAAGAGAGGAAAAATCAATCTAGAAAAGAATTACAAAATCCAAACCTAGAGGATTGCGAGGAAGAGCAAAAAATGGAAATAAAGAGACGGATAATAAAAATGCTGGTTAGAAAGGTTTTAGAAAAATAGTAGAAAACGCAAAAACAACAATCTATAGACTTTAAATAGGAACAACAGAGTGACAATTCGCAAAAGCTTCGTCAATAGAATTGGAAGCAAATATTTTTTATTGTTTTTTTTTTTAATTTAGCGCAAGTTCTGTTTTAAATAAATTAGCCTAAGCTATTGTTATAATTACAAGTCGAGATATTTAATTCAATAAAAGGAAATATATTAATTTATTTTCTCAAAAAGTATGGACATTACTCAAAAATATTAAATTTTTGTTAAATAAATTTTTAAATTGAATTTAATTCATTGCATCATTATAATGTTTCAAACGAAAAGTAAATTCGCGTAATATGTCAATGTCAATGTATAGAAACTATACACCTACAATACATCTGTCCATCTTTTCTATAATACCATACATCTCGTATATTTACCTCATAGAGAAGAGTAAATGTTTGGATAATATTTAACAATATGTAAACGTAGCATAATTAGGCAGAAATCACGATAATACTAATTATCGATATCTGCATATAATATATGTATACAATGTATACAATATAAGCTCGTGAAAATTAGTATTAATGACGGACATTTCTAAACATATATCGTTACACATAATACAATTACTGCAGTAAATAGTAAACACTAATAATAAATAAACAATAACAGAATGAAATACAGCTTCTATTATTATGTAATAGAATATACTCACTGTAATATATATTATTTTTTCGTTTCTGAAGGCTAATTCCTTCAGTAACGAAAAAATAATATAATAATTAGAGAACGGACGCAATTTCCATAAAACGCAATCGGCAATTGGAATTGTGTATAACGTCGCTCAGTACATCCCGGCGTAATTCAATGAAGTATTTGTTTGACTTACTCGGCCACCGGGTCTCGCCGCGATAACAATGGACAAGCCAGTTATTGTATTCCGAGAATATAGTGCTTTTTAAAGTGATTTCATGAGGTTAGAAAGAAGCGGGGTTTTTATAATGTATTTTATTTATTAGTTTATATTTCGTAAGATAAATAAAGTGCTGTGAGTAAGTTTCTTGTTTTCATAGTTTTAACTGTTAATTACATCGTAATTTTTGTGATAGATTCTGTTTAATATCGTTTGATTGAATCTATTTCTACCAATTATTTCGACATAAGAGGGTGCATTGAATTTCGTTCAGTTTCAATAACTTACGCACACATTTTTAGTTTTCATTTATTTAGATCTAGAGCATTGTTTAAGTTACTTTCTTAGACATGATATGGAAGAATGTCGAGAACGGCATTGTAAAACAATGGCGAGTTGGATTGACGGTCATACTGATTGTATGTCCATTGTCAGTGATTCCGAAATTTATTACAAAATCCGTAAAATATCGTCAAAAATTCGTCACTTAGGATCGCAAACACATCTGAACTCTGTAAAACTTTTATGGCGGCTAATATTCCATTAAATAAACTTAGCAATCCCACTTTAAAAATATTTCTTCAAAAATATACTGGTCGAAATGTTCCTGATGAATCAACTTTACGCAAATATTATGTTTCTAGGTGCTATACGAGAACAGTAGAACGCATTAGAAGCCATCTTTTAAATCAATACATATTGATAAGCGCCGACGAAACGGTGGATATGTTAGGACGCTGTGTGGTAAATGTTGTAGCTGGTGTAATACATCCAACTATTCCCTATAACTCATATGTAATAGCAACAGGTGTTATAAATAGAGTTGATGCGGAAACAGTTGCTGAAACCATTAAGGAGAATATGCAAAAAATGCTTCATTCGGACGCCACGTACAAAGAAAAAATACTTTTATTTGTCAGTGATAGTGCTGCGTATATGTTAAATACAGGCAGACTATTGAAGAAAACATATCCTAATATGCTGCATATTACTTGTGTAGCACATGCTCTCCACAGAATCTGTGAATATATCAGAGACACTTTTCCGGAAGTTGATAGACTTGTATCAGCTTTGAAAAAAGTTTTCAGAAAAGCACCATTGAGAGTAGCTCTTTTCAGGGAAAAATTTCCATCTCTGTCACTGCCTCCCACTCCGGTAATAACTAGATGGGGAATATGGCTGGAAGCTACCAGTTATTATGCTGAGAATTTCGATAGTCTAAAACATTTCGTAACACTGCTAGAGAAGGATGCTAGAAGTATTGGTGAGTGCAAGGAGCTCACACAAATGCCAAATTTAAAAAATCAGTTGTATCTTCTTCACGAACACTTTGGAAAATTGCCAAAACTAATCATTTATTTTGAAAATTGAAATCTCAAATTAAATGACGGATTAACCACATTAGATGTGGCTGTTAATAATTTGAAAAGTATTCCAAGTGACTTCGGATGTGGCCTTCGGCAAAAGTTTGAAGCAATTCTTAATAGAAATCCAGATTTAATTACATTGCAGCAATTATGTATGGAGACAATTCCACAAAATCTAACGGCTAAATATGAAGAAATAAAAGAATATTTCCAGTATGCACCTATAACCAGTTGCGATATAGAAAGGACGTTTTCTATTTATAAGGATGTATTTAATTCAAAGAGAACAAAATTGACAGAAGAAAGCCTTGAGAAACTATTGCTAGTCAATATTAATACTCCTTTACTCAACTTGAACGACAAAATGAACAAATAAAAATGTTCCAATTTATAGAAATAAAATTAAAAACTTTATAAATACAACTTTTCAACAAATAAATATGTATTTCGTAATTTTATAGATCACACCCGTTCGTTTTCCAATTATATAAATAAAATTAAATATTTTAGAAATACAGCCTTTCGCCAGTACTGCACTGGGTGGTAAGCGTGTCCGTTCTGTAATAATAATATAATAAGTTAAACTTAAACATCGAGATATCCTTTTAAGTATTACAAATATTTACAGAAAGAAGTACATATACCGGGTCGGAAAATATTGTAGGAAGGTAAAAGATACCCGTTAAAATATATACGCATCGTTACAATATTCTCCCGCTATGACAGTGATATAAATATGTGGGAGTTTGTTACAGTTTATTTTTCTTTGTTTTAAAAGTTTAGCATGAATAAAGTTATACCCCCCTGTATTTAAATTTTGCATTTAAGATTTAGTACGTTATATTCTTTGATATCGGTTGTGCCCTCTATATAGTTTGTGTGTACCTTCGACAAGACCGCTCTTCGCGCGGGTTTACGGACACTTCTGTTTGTAAGGTTTATATTTCTTGGTGTACTCCGATAATCCAAATATGATTCACGCCTGCTCTAAGTATTTTGGAAATTAACGCAGTTTGCGGATTCGACTAGGGCGCAATGAGAAAAAGAAAGCTCATTACCGTATCGAGTAATTGGACGTTTCGTTTTGAGGCAAATAGATATATGAAGGCTTCAAGCTTTTGTTTTATCTGTCCATTCGCTTGGAATTTATAATATTTCGCAGTTGAGAAGAAAGCAAGCATTCAACGTAGCTAAAAAGTCAAAGTCACCTCGTTCTTGATTGAATACCTGCATCAAGACCCGTACGTCATTTTTTTGTAGACCATTCCATTTGTGTCGTCTCACAGCCATTACAAGACCTTTCTTTTTAATGCAGTAAACTTGAAAATTCTCGCCGATATTTTATATGCCATAATTACGGTTCCGAATTTTAATTCTAATTGAAATGGCATTTAATCTTAGTTTTAATTCGTATATGAATTTGAAAATTCCGTTAAATTGCCTCTTGCCTATTATTTTAGTTACTTATAAATTTTCATGAACAATTTAGAAATTAAAATAAGTACAAATCCTTTGTTTAGTAATTGTGTCTATTGGTTTAGATATGTTGATGACATATTAATTTGCTTTAATGGTTCAGATAGACAATTAAAAACTGTTCATAATTATATCAACACTATTCACCCCAAAGTAATATTTACAATAAAAACAGAAATAAATAAAAGCATTAATTTTCTAGTCTTAACCATAACACACAATACTAATAAACACGAGTTTGTGATATACCATAAACGAACACATACAGACACCACAATACACGCTAATTCATTTAATCCTATATCACGAAAATGATCAGCAAGCCAATCAATGGTGTATAGATTAATTAAGGTACCTATGAGTAAAAGTAATTTCGACCTCGAAATAAACAGGATATACATAATAATACAAAGGTATTTTTAATAATATAAAATATTATTAAAAATCTGGTGTGAAGAACACAAATGCAGGTTCACTATTAATATTTTCTGTGAACGTGTCCGAATATATCCTATCCCCAGAGACGTAGATACGTATTTCGCTTTTCTACAAGCTCATCGGTACGCCCCTGCTGGAGAAAGGATATTTCCAGACACATTCACAGAAAAGAACCACCTCGCCCTATCACCGTAATTATCCAGACCGAGCGCAGAAGTAAATTCGGCGCTACCTGTTGTCAGACAGCCGAAGTACCTCGCATACCGTCCACATAATTAATGTGAAGTAACGACGCCATTCCAAAGGTTAGCACAGCCAACTCTCTAGAAAACTGCATTTTGTTTGTGCCTTCACTCATACTACGGCTTAACCGCATGTGTAATGTACAACAGGTAGCGCCGAATTTACTTCTGCGCTCGGTCTGGATAATTACGGTGATAGGTGGTTCTTTTCTGTGAATGTGTCTGGAAATATCCTTTCTCCAGCAGGGGCGTACCGATGAGCTTGTAGAAAAGCGAAATACGTATCTACGTCTCTGGGGATAGGATATATTCGGACACGTTCACAGAAAATATTAATAGTGAACCTGCATTTGTGTTCTTCACACCAGATTTTTAATAATATTTTATATTATTAAAAATACCTTTGTATTATACAAAACTGGTGGGGTTTACCTACTCATGTATGTTTCAATTATTCTGATACATTACACATGCGGTTAAGCCGTAGTATGAGTGAAGGCACAAACAAAATGCAGTTTTCTAGAGAGTTGGCTGTGCTAACCTTTGGAATGGCGTCGTTACTTCACATTAATTATGTGGACGGTATGCGAGGTACTTCGGCTGTCTGACAACAGGTAGCGCCGAATTTACTTCTGCGCTCGGTCTGGATAATTACGGTGATAGGGCGAGGTGGTTCTTTTCTGTGAATGTGTCTGGAAATATCCTTTCTCCAGCAGGGGCGTACCGATGAGCTTGTAGAAAAGCGAAATACGTATCTACGTCTCTGGGGATAGGATATATTCGGACACGTTCACAGAAAATATTAATAGTGAACCTGCATTTGTGTTCTTCACACCAGATTTTTAATAATATTTTATATTATTAAAAATACCTTTGTATTATACAAAACTGGTGGGGTTTACCTACTCATGTATGTTTCAATTATTCTGATATACATAATAGTTACAATAAACAATGGTTACTCTATAAATATATCAATAACATCCTGAATAGTCAACAAAAATCTAAAACCCTTTTTTAGTTTACCCAAAATTAAAAAGCAACTAATTCCTACAATCCAATTTTCGGAAAATTTCAGAAAAAATTGATACTTTAATTAAACAACTTAATAACGAACATATACCATTTAAAACAGACAATAGTATACAGAACATTATTAAAAACGACAAAGACAAAATAGACAAAAATAAAACTCTGGTGTATATAAGTTAACATGTGGAGATTGTAATAAGGTATACGAGGACATAGGACAAACGGGGAGGACGTTCAAAATTAGGATGAAAGAACACGCAAGAAGTCATAAAGAAAAGAAAACAGATTCAAATTTCGCAAATCATTATTTAAAAATTAATCATAGATTTAATATAGATTTCAAAATTTTACATATTCAAAATAAAAGAAAAAAAATTAAGTTGTCAGAAAACTTAGAAATTAATAGATATAATAATTTGGGATTAGCTTTAAATGACCAATTAGATTTAAACAACTCCCCTCTACTAAATTTAAGATTGTGAAAATGTTTCCACCACCAATTTCCTCCATGTGTACATAAATATTCTACTTTTATTTTAAATATTCAGTATTTCATCCACCTGATGAAGCCATTGTATGACGAAACTTCTACGATAACATAAATATAAATAATTTTGTTTCTCATGGTTAGGTACTTAAATTATGGAAATCTGTCTGAATATAAAAGTCCTTTTTATTTATATCCTTTTTATTTTTCTAGATTATAATTTAGATTATTTTAGAATACAAGTTTATTACGTGTAACCTCTATCTAGTTTTTTTATTCTAGTTTTTTAGTCTATAACGGACACATACAAACATTGCCTTTTATGTATATATAGTACAATATGATCATTTATATTTACCCTCTAGCAAGCCATGAAATTATTTCTTGAAAATATCGTGTTGGTAGTGACAAATAAAATACATCTGTCATTATGTGTATGTTCTGATAAATAAAACTCATCTGTCATTAATGTATTTATTAATTGACGCTTAAAATGTTTACAATAAATCTTAGTTTTTCTTAAGTTTTTCTGATCGAATCATACTTTAGGAATGGTGTAAAATTAGAAAATGGAGAATGGTCGTACTCCTTGCAGCCTTGTATAGAAGAATTTCGGGTAGAATTTCCAAATTTTCCATCAACATATGACAGTTTGCGGCAATTAATTCAAATGTCAGTGGCTAAATTCCGTGAAACAGGGTCTGTGTCTCGAAAACCAGGTGCTGGTAGACCACTAAAGCGAACCGTTGAAAATATAGCAGATGTTGAGGGACGAATAAATCAATCACCTAAGAAATCGATTCGTAAGCTTTCACAACAAACACAACTGTCATATGGGACCTGCCAGAGAATCCTTAAAAAAGACTTACAAAAATTTCCATATAAATTCCATTGCGTGCAAGAGCTTTTACCAATCGATCATGTAACCAGAGTTAATTACTGTCAGTGGTTCTTAGGTACGATTAATAACGATGACGTTCTTGACAAATCCTTCTGGTCCGATGAAGCATGGTTTCATTTATCAGGATATATAAATAAACAAACAATGCGCATCTGGTCTAGTGAAAATCCACATGAAATTCTTGAAACACCCTTGCATTCACAAAAAATAGGCGTTTGGCTTGCTGTTTCTCGTAGACGGATTATTGGTCCAATATTCTTTAGTAATACGATAAATGCAGAACGACATCGTAATAATTTATTGCTACCATTTGTAAATCAATTACATGATGATGAGCTCCGCGAGGGATATTTCCAACAAGATAATGCAACAGCCCATAAGACAAGAGAAACGATGGAATTATTGCATGAATTCTTTGATAATCGAATAGTAGACTTTCCACCACGATCTCCGGATTTAACAATTATGGACTATTTCATTTATCCCCATCTAAAAAATAGAGTATTTACGAATCGCCCACATACAATTGAAGAACTTACTAATGCTATCCGAAATGTCTGTGAGGAAATTACACCACATAATTTAAGGAATGCCTTCAATAATATGAGACGAAGAGTTGCGCTATGCATAGAAAATGAAGGAGCTCACTTTGAACATTTATTGTAGCTGTTTTTATTATTAAACTTTTTATTTTTTCAACTGAAACGTTTGTATGTAATTATTTGTCAAAATGACAAAACCTAATCTGTCATCAGTATAAAATAACCTATATCACACGCACGCTGCAAAATAAGTTAACTTAAATTATGGTACCAACTTAAGTTTAAAAAAGAAAAATGTCATTGCCTTCTAGAGGGTAGAAATATATGATCATATGGTATATAGATAACTAAAATTAATTATTTTTTTCTAAGCTCACTATGTAATTCATTTCTTTCTTTTTTCTGTTTAATCAACTTTCCGTTAAAATTTGTCAATAAACATGAACTGTCAAATGAACTGTTTGCCAGTTCAGATTGCTATATATCGAGTTTGCGTATATAGTTTTCAAAACATCAGCTTTTTGATGATAATTGTAACTTCTCATTATTGATTGAGTTTAGCTGTGAAAATTAAAAGTTTTCTATGACTTTGCCATACAATACATAACAGTTTAAAATGAATAATATACCGATGCAGCATGCTGTATGGGAAAGAAATTATGGACAACCGTTTATGTGCTCCCATTGTATTTACATGACGTTACACTAAAATAGCCAAGGCTTCCAAAGCCTATAAATATCACAACATTCCTTACTGGGATATAAGTGAAGATTTTTAAGTCCATGTGAACTTCAATTGAAAAGACGCCATCTACATTTAAATAATAGTACTGCTACTATTGATATTATATTATTAGACCCCTAACTTTCTTTCTACTGGGCAAATCGTGGATTTCGAAACAAGGCAGGCGGATCATTTTGCAAAAAACCGCGCGTAAATCGCTCCAGTAATTTTTTAGTCTGTAATGGCCAAACATACGAACATTGTCTTTTATAAATATATATATATATATATATATATATATATATATATATATATATATATCTTTATTATTCCGGTTAGCATTTGATTAATTAATTTCTTTAATATTTAATCGTAACACGACAATTGTTTCGCCAGCACAGTGGCTTCTTCGGGTACTTACAGCTACAGAGTACGTTACAAACTAAATTAAAAAATATATATATACAATCAACAAGGTTGGTATTATTTTACGTTTTTAAAGAAATCTATGAATTTACACAAGTATTGGCGGTAGTGAGAAGCCACTGTGCTGGCGAAACAATTGTCGTGTTACGATTGAATATTAAAAAGTGAAGATTTGAACCGTAGTTTTATTTCTATTTTAAATTATGGATCATCATCAAGGAAAAGCCAAATCAATTCAGTAATTTCTTTAAACTTTTAGATACTTAATCTAAAGTAAAATGCATAGCAATATATAATGTGTACATTCTAAAATTACTTTTTTCTTAATATGTTAAACTGTAATCCACAAGGGTACTACAAGCATTTACCACCAAAACACTTTTACTATTATTATTATTATTGGCTTTGAATTTAATCACGCTATATCGATTTCCGCGCCAGAAAGTAAACCTCCTGGACTCAACGACCATCTCTTTAATATTTATAATAGTTTGCTTGCATGTGCCGTTCCATTAACACTTCCCCGAGTCTTTTACCAACATTGGTGTGTGTGCACCAGACAAGACAACGAGGATAATCCTTTGATCTTCGGAGATAGTTTTGTAAATGGAAAGCTAGTTTACCGTGGCACATGCGCCTCGCATACTGATGAATACTCTCTTATTTACTGTCTTCTTTTTGCATTCCAATTAAGATAGCTACTGTCGCGTATGTAACATATATAGTATCGTCGTTGTTAAGAAGAACTGTAAAATTAAAGAATGAGTAATAATAAACGGTAGAAGATGAATTTCGTAATATATAACATGAGAAACGGTATTTGAATGAAAATAAATGAAAATAAATTGCTGTGCCTTGCTTAATGTAATCTGCAAGATAAATCTACTTTTTTTCTTTTAAAGTACTGTCTAATAATTAGTCCATTTATCTTCTTACTTAATAAAAAATATAAACTTGTTCAATTTGTAAAACGTAAAAATTCTTGTGAAAGCACTGTTATTCTTACTTGGTCACATAATTAACTTATATTTTTTTAAACAATTAATTAAAATTAGAAGGATTAGTTCCTTGTGATGGAAGATATGTAATTAGAAATCAAGCCATAGCATACATAAATTTGAAATTCCGAAAGAGATGTATAAAATTGTTCTCTGCACATTTCTACATATATGCGCGAATATAACTTCTTAACAAAAGATTAGTGCGAAATCTGAAAATCTAAATAGAATCAAACGACTTCACATTACACTTTACTAGATTAAAATTAACTCGCAATCTACTACATACATTGTTATAGATAAATAAAAAGAATTACATAAAAGAGCTGATAATTAAAAACTCGTGAAAAGCCACATCTATCCTGAAACGTGTGGATGCTTTTCGCTCTTATTAGAGCTTGTCAGCACAACGATATCCTAGAGACAAACATGACTTCTCACTTTTATACTTCGTACATTTGCAAAGTTCTAAATATGTGCTATTAAGGTCTTCTTCTTCTTCTTCTCTGTTTTGGGGTGGACGTCACCACGTCCAGGCACTTGAGCACACTGCTCTTTGTACTATCCCCTATAGATCTCTCAATTCCACTCTGTTAGTCTTGTGTCCTCGATAAAAGCCACTATCCTCCTCAGGGGAAGTTTGAGTACACTCGAAGGATCCAATAGATCTCTCCCGAAATATTTCTGTCTGAGTTCCTTCAGTTCCTCACACGTGCATATTACATGAAGGCTAGTTTCCTCCTGTTTTTCACGCGTCCTACACCAGGGCTCGCTAACCAAGCCCATGGTGTACAAATGCTTCCTTAAAGGACAATGTCCGGTTATTAACCCGGTAATTATTTTAATTTCTTTTTTGCTACTACGAATTAGGTTGGCTGAAAACTTCCCGACCAGCCCCCTTAGTAGTGTTTTGGTATGGAGTTGACCTTCCGTTAACCTCCATTTATTTTTATGTTCTTTTTCTAGCCATAACCAGATCTCCCTTTTAGCGGAATCCTTAGTGATTCCACATACAGGTTCTGGCCCTGCTATTAAGGTCATGATAATAATAAATAAATTAGTTCAAACCTTTTTCTTAGATTTCACCTTCTCATCCCCATTATAGTCATCAATCCGTCACCACTTCTTCCAGTCTTGTAATATGAATTATTATGCTTAAAACACTCCTATGGCTGATGCCTTACTTAAAAGTTGGTTGTAACAACTATGATATACAAACACAAATTCTCAGAATTATCCTTTTTTAGTTTATTACTAAATTATAATATACTAGCTAATCCCGACCACGCTTCGCTGTGACTCAATCTGAAATGAAATGAATGAGAAAAGAGATAAATGTATTATAGTAAATATAAATTCACTTGGAAAACAAATAATCCAATTGCGTTGCTGTGGCTATGTGAAGTTAAAGGAAAAAAAATGTTTTTGACAAAAAAAATTATTTTTTAATTGTAAAGCTGATGAATTGATTACATTTTTTGTTTAGTCCATTTAGTTATTTAACATAAGTCTAAAGACGGCAGACTAAGTGCCCACACTGTCAAATTTAATAATAATATGTTTATATACTGAGAAGGATTGTTCGACGTTGTGAGATGCTATATTTGCATAGTTAAAGTGCTCTTTGTATCTGTACAATGGATCTTTTCAGTATTGGTAAAAAGTTGTAAAATCTACATTTTTATCTAATACACCTTATGTGTATTATTAAATTTAACAGTGTGGGGCACATAGTCTGCCGTCTTTTTACATAACTTATAAACAATGTAACCCGCTATTTTAATAATGTTCCTGTCACTTGGCTTTTGACACATTGTTGATATTACTTCAAAAACGTCACCTTTCAAATATCTCAGTGTTATTTAAATTCTTTTAATAAAATTTGTATCGTATATGTTCTCTTTTCTTCGATCCTACCTTGAATAAATACAATAGTGAGTGTATTCTCTTAAATATTTAATCTTCCTTTCTTGTGATCCTTAATTTTTGGATTTTATATCACTTTATGTTTAACTTCTTTCTATAACAGCTTCTCTGTGCCTGTTTCCTATTACTTTTCATTCTCATTGAACTTATTATTAAATTCCTTCTGCCAATACTATTCTTATTCCAGTTATAATTTTTCGATTGCCAAATTATTACAAACAAAATGAATATGGCCATCGCTATACTACTACATTATATTATAACATTATTTTCTTTAGAATGACATTTTTAAATTCGTTATATATTTTGAATGGAATGTCCGATTTTAATAATTTAAAAAGTATTTTACTGATATTGAAATGGTCTTTAATAAAATATCATTTAATAGGATAAGGAATAATACAGAGGTATGGATAATATGGTTTGATTATTGTCGGCACTTTTATTAACTTTTAAAATGTAAAAAAGTAGTTATAGTGGCATAACTACAGTAGTTGGCCATATGGTTTCGCGGACTTTTTTGTAGATATTAATACGTTCTATAATACTGTACAACATTTTTTTGTTCTATCAACAATAGTTTCCGCAGCGTGCGCGATGACAGATTTTTTGTGACTAATTTTTTCACACCTTGGGTTACATTAATATTTTTATTGGGGATCCCTTTTTTTTTGAAAATGTAATATAGCCTATGTCACTCAGTGAAAATGCAGCTTTCTAATGGTGAAAGAATTTTTGAAATCGGTCCAGTAGTTTTTGTGTGAAAACATTACAAACATACATACAAAAACACAAATATTTCCTCTTTATAATATTAGTTTAGATTTAAAAAAATCCAGTCAAAATTAATATTATTTTCTCTTCTCTCTTATTTTTTTTTAATCTCCATGATACACATTTCTTTTTTTTTAATTCCATATCCATAGCATACCATTTAAGTAGTATATACTTAATTAAAATAACATATCTTATGTTAACCTGTTTACTTATTGAAACATCGTAGATGAAACATATATATACCAGTCTACTCCAGAGACAGAAGCACAGTCAAAACAATGGATCTCTTCTGATGAACGTCCACCAAAGAAGATAAAAACAGTTTTTTTCGACCAATAATATTATGACCATCATTCTTTGGAATTTCAAAGGCGTAATCATTTCTAAAAATTTACAGAAGAGATGTACGATAACTGACCAGTATTATACCGATGTACTAACACGTTTCAATGACGAAATGAATACAGAAACAATCGTATTAATTCAGAAAAAGAGTTTTGTTTCATAAGAATAACGTGCCCTCTTTCATCTGCTATGGCAAGCGCTAAATGTGCCGAATTAGAATACGAATTGCTGCCTCTCCACCATATTCACCAAATCTGGTTCCGAAATTTACGAAAGATTAAATTTAAAGTAATTTGGAAGTCGCTAGGTATAACATTGAATAAGAATTATGTTGAAAAATAGAATAATTTTGTAACAGAATAACCATACATGAGTGGGTAAAAACCTAACCAGTTTTGTATAATACAAAAGTATTTTGAATAATACAAAATATTCTCCAGAGACTGCGTCTCTGGAGAAGAATACGTTCACAAAAATATTAATATTGAACTTGTATTTGTGTTCTTCACACCAGATTTTTAATAATACTTTATATTATTAAAAATACTTTTGTATTGTACAAAACTTTTTTTTACCCACTCATGTACGTTTCAATTTATTCTGTTACATTACATATGCGGTTATCCCGTAAGGAGTAGTGGAGACACGAAAAAATACAGTTTCTACAGATACGGCAGTGCCATCTTTGGAAACACTTCGTTAGTTCTACATTGGTTATGTAGACAGAGTGTACTTCGGTCGTCTGATAATATGCATCGCTAAATGTACTTCTACGCTCGATCTTAATCATTTCTGTGAGATAGCGAAGTCGCTCCTTTTTGTGAATGTATCCTTCTCCAGCAGGAGCATACTGAGGAATCTGTAGAAAGATGAAATATATATCTGCGTCTCTGCGTTCACAAAAATATTAATATTGAACTTGTATTTATGTTCCACACCAGATTTTTAATAATGTTTTATATTATTAAAAATACTTTTGTATTAAATAATTTAATTTTGTCCTAAAATAAGTATTTCATTGAAAAGTCGGCTATTCTTCCGTCAAATCACCCTCGTAACATTGATCTCGAATGTCTGAAAAAAAGATGAACGAAGTAAATTCATTTCATCAAGATATTTATTTATTTCGGAATAAATTGCACGTAGAGAATATAGAAACTTTAACAATCAAAACTTCCTTTTTCCCAAATAAAAAGTATTATATCGTAAGAGTATTTCTTTCTTATTTTTAAAATGGTTAAAATACGTTCTTTCTGTTTGTTTAGATACGAGATAGAACAATTGAGGACAGGGGGTACCCACAAATTACACAAACAACATCCATCCCAGCAGGACAAAAACGAGCGCCTGACGCTGAAGTGGCTGTCAAATAGCGTGAGCGAGCTAAAAACGGAACTATCTGAGCTTCAGGCGGCGCTTAACGCGACCGTCATCCTCCAGAACCACGAACAGCTCGACACCGATTTGAGTCTATTGAGGACGGATGTCTCGAATCTCAACAGGGATCTAGAGATCGCCAAAAACAAGAACGTCAAATACGAGGCGGAACTGTTGGCCATCAGGGAGGAACTGAACTCAGTCAAGGACCACTCGAAAGCGACAGCTGTTGTTTGCGGCAAAACAAAGAATCAGGTAAGAGAATAGAATGGGTAGACGATTGTGAATACGGCTAGGAATTGTTTGCTTTGGATCCGTGTTTTGATTGAGAATTATGTTTGCCAGTGGCTTTTGTTTTCAAACTCGATTCCCGTTCGATTCCGAAGGCATGCAATGTTTATAAAACTTATTGAATAAGTACAGATAGACGGTTCATATTTTAATACAAGCATTCTCTGGCAGTACATTTTCTTATACCAGAAATTTTCTACCTACATGAAATTCAGAATAATAATTTTGTACTGTACAATTTAGATTATCATAATAATTTAAAACTGAAGCAAATAATAACAGTAAACAATAACAATTTTAATCTAAAGTTGTAGCTATCCGCTCACTAAAACGGGTTTTGCGCGAAGTTACTACAATCGAAAAAAGACTTATACTATCGGATCTTGATGTCCCATACATCAAAGCACGAACATTTTACCCTTAAATTTACATCTGTTTGTGTAATATACTGGAAGTGTCAAATATTAACAAATCGAACCTTCGCTATGAATGTAAATCAATAAAACATCTTATGAGAATTCGAGTTTGTTCATAGATTTTTATGTTGCAGTACCCATACGTTAGCTATAAAGTTCAATTATTAGCTATTTCTTATTAAATTAAATTTAAAAGAGCACACTTATCATACAACTTACCTGTAGCTTATACAATAAAATACATAGGAGAGTAACTTTTCAAATGTTGTCCACACTGTCGCCATGATGAATATATTGTTAACTTCTACCATGCTTTAGAAGCCTACTGGCAAAATTTCGCCCAAATCAATCAGGTAAATAAGTTTAAAATAAACTATTTCCTGTTTTTTACTTAATACGGACAAAAAAGGATTTCATGTGTTAATTTACCATTTTTCTTCAAGCGTTTAATTAGGATATTTTTTTGGATTTTGTTACATCATTTTTAGGTTAAGTTCAAATGACAGATTCCTCGGTTCATTCTCTTTCTTAATAATAAAAGATTTTAATTGGATTAATGAATCTACTGTATTGTGGGCTATCTCTGACAGCTATGGAGGAGTACACGACAATTCTTTAAGGGGCTATGACATTTTACTGCGTTCACTACATACAAGTTGAAATTAATGCATGTTGACGTTTGACGTTTTAGGTTAGTTGCGGAACTATCTATCTGAATAAATTTACGATAGATACATAGAAGGAGACACTCTTCGCATGTTAGTTTAATGTATTTTTTTCAGCTCCGCCGTACAATAATAACGACAAAACTGCCTCCGGACTAAAATGAACTCTTTCAATATATGGTTGTGAATAGTATAATATTGAAATGATTATATGCTTGGAAAAAACACTATTTTTTCCGTGAAAATCCATTAAAAGAACTGAAGAAAAGTTAGGACGAATCTGACGTATTTTTAAATGGTTCACTGCTTTCAAACGTGATCACATGAATGCTGAAAATCCTTAACCCTTGGAACCTTCATTTCCTAAACTAACTTCCCCAGATTATTTATAAAGTCCACACCACTGTAAAGAGCGACCGCCGAATAAAAGTGTGTAGGATAGCTAATGCTATCAATAACTCATCCAAACCGGTACACAATATTTTGCATCAACATTAAATATGAGAAAGTTAAAGATTTCAAATGACTGTATGGCTAATTTCGAACGAAATCCAAGAGAATTTTTTTCGTCACTATGGCATCAGGGTTTCATCATTATATTTCAAGTCCTAAAACATAGTCAAAACAATATTTCTTCTGATGATATTTCTTCTTGCGAAAGATGGAAGCAGTTCTTTCAATCAATAAGACTATCACTTTTTTTGAGAATTCAAAAGCATAATCTTTATCGAATATTTATATTTATGTATTGACACGTTTCGAAGCCGACCTGAAGAACGCATTTATTCAGAAAAAAGTTATGTTCTTCATTACCCTAGCTGTACTGTTGCTTTTATTGGAATTATTGTCAATTCGTGCCTGAATATATCGTTCCGTATCTTATCCATACTCGTCTGCCTTTGTATCTTTCGTAGAAATCTCAGTTCAAGGCTGTTGAATTTATTCCATTATTTTTTCGTTGTCAATCAAGCTTTACGTGCAAAAGACAATGTTGGTTTTATTATTTTTCTTACTGCCTTTGACTAGAACTCTGATAGGATTTCGTTTTTTCCTTAAAAATTCCATTTTCAAGCTACTAAAATATTTTTTAGTCATCTTCAATCTTTCGTATATTTCTTGACCTAGAGTTCCGTCATTGATTATGACTTCTCCTAAACATTTAAATTATGTACTTGTTTAGCTCTTTCCCTGCCATTTCTTTGCATTATTTGCATATTCACCATTCTTAGTTCTTCATTAAGTATATTTAAGTTATGTTGAAGCTATGTGCCTTCTTCTGGTATTGTGGCTAAATTCTCTGCATAATAAATGGTTCTATGGCTTTTGTCCTTGCTATCCTCCGAAAGCCAACTTGGTTGGGTTTTACATTTGGCTTTGCTTTTTTTATTGCCTCATCTAAGACTAAGTTAAGGAAAGATGGATTTAGAATACATACATACTTGCAATGTTTTTCAGTAAACTACAGTCTGCCTAAACAATCGACTTAGTAATGCCAAAACTTTGAAACGGCCTTCCTCAAGGCTCGGTTTTGGCTCCATTATTGTTCAATATTTACACCAACAATCCCCAACCCACAAAATCACGAAAATTTCTATATGCAACTGACCTGATCTTGTGCACCCAAAACAACGTCCTGAAGATCTTCAAGCTTTAGACATATATTATCAGAAATGGCGCTTATAACCAAACCCTTCAAAATCCGAATCACGTGCCTTTCATTTATATAACAAAGAAGCTAACAGAGAGCTCAATATTGAATTTGGTAGTAGTCGGATCAACTATAACCTCCACCCCAAATATATAGTTGTAACGTTAGACCACTACCTAACATTCAGACACCACCTGTATAAAACTAGTCAAAAGGTGAAGTACTTGCCAGCAATCCATGGGGAGAGAATAGAAATGGCAGCTACTACACCGACTTAGTCTTCTGCTGAATACTGCGTTGCTGTCTAGTATTGAACA
This sequence comes from Melolontha melolontha, assembly GCA_935421215.2. Taxonomy (NCBI): domain Eukaryota; kingdom Metazoa; phylum Arthropoda; class Insecta; order Coleoptera; family Scarabaeidae; genus Melolontha; species Melolontha melolontha. Next base: position 178,610,674 of record OW285235.1, on the reverse strand, counting down.
ACATTGATCTCCTTATACACGATTATGTACAGAGCGTCCTCAGGACCCGACTGAACTCTAGAAGACCGATTTGGCTGCATACGGAGATTCAGCACCCCACCAATGTAAGTGATTACTGTATAGCCCTCCTCGAACAACACCCTGAATTGAGGAATAGAGATTTAATTTCCTCAGAAACTCTGACGGCCACAACCCTCCCGCGCAGACAATGATCTAAATTAAATAGGATTCGCACAAGTTGAGGAAGATGCAACTTAATGCTGTATAATGGGCCATAAACTGTGACCCACATAGTAAACGACTACCTAGAAGAAGTTTCCCTTGTGGTATCCACGAGCTGAGCAAAGCAAGTTCTGCAGCACTGGACTTTTCGAATACTTTAGATATTAATGTTCCAATTACCTTTATGACTGACATAGGTGTAGGTTTCCGTGGTCGTTTTCAAAATGTAGATCTCGGTTTCCGGGTTGAAACCGCGTCGAGTCAAGCGTAATTGCCAACGTTTCGTCCACTGTTACAAGGGACATCTACAGGGCTGTCCGTAGATGTTCGTTGATTCGCAGTAGCTAGAAGAAAGCTAAGGCAGTGGGTCTTTGAATTTTGTTTTGTGGTCGAAGTTGCCTCCACTTCCACTCCGTTGTTTCGTATTTCCCAGGGTTGTGGCGTGTTTGAGTCTGATTTAATAGTGCGTTGTTGTGTTTTTTGTGCGGTCCTGTGTGTATTGTGTTTGTGTAAAGTCTGTGTGTCAGTCGCTTTTTTGCGTTTAAGTCAAATGTGTTCGTTTACTGGTCATCTCATTTTTTTTTTTTTTTTTGCGTTTCAGTTGTGTGTGTGTTTAATGTTTGTTATTAGAGTGTTATTATTTTCTGTGTTTGTGTTACAAAGTATTGTATTTGTTCTTTTGTGGCGTTTGTCGAGTGTAGTGTTATTAGCATATTGCCTAAGGCAAGTGCTAGTTCGTCAACTGTGTTAAGTGTCGTGTCTTTTTGTCTTTGTGTCCATGGATTTGTTGTTGGGGGTGGTGCTGGTATGTATTTAGGTTGAGGTGTGGTTTTGTTTGTAGGATTGTTTGGATTGTTGGGACAGGTTATGAAAGTGGATAGGTGAGGGCCACCGCAGTTTGCACACTTTGGTGGGGTTGTCTTCGTCTTTGTACATAGATGTGTAGAATGTTCGTCTCCGCATTTCATGCATTTGTAGTTAACGTTGCAGTTTCTTTGGTGATGTCCGAAAGTCTGGCATTTGTGGCATTGTATAATGTCTCTCCGTTTGTTTAGTGGTTCTATTTTAATAGATAGTCCGCAGCAGTCGCGTATGTTGTAGATTGACTTATATTGTCTCGTCAGTTCGATTAATACAAGTGGTGCTGGTATTCCGTGTTTGCCGTTCATGCGGTTAATTTTTAAAGTCGGGTAGCCTTGGTCAGTCAAGTCGTCTGTAATGTCAGTGTCTGTTATAAAGGTAGGAATGCCACGCATAACTACCTTTAGTGTCTTTTCGCTTCTTAGTTGAAATGTATAGTATTGTATGTTTTCTTTGTCGAGTGTTTGTTTAAGTGTACGGTAGTCATTGTCAGTTGTCGGTTCTATGTGTATTCCTGGTTTCACCAGTTTGTTTTCTACAGTGTTAATGTTGTTTGATTTAAGTAAGTGTCGTATGTGTGTCCATTTGTCTTTTTCGATTACTATTATTGGTGCAATTTTGTGTGGTTTTTGTGTTTTAGTTGTTGTGTTATGTGTGATGTTGGTTTTGTCACTTACCCTGGGCGAGCTAGCTGATGTTGAAGGCTGCGGAGTGAATTCGGAAGTTTCTTCTTCCATTTTTTCTTCAGTTTTGTTTTCGAGGGCGTCGTAAGAAGTTTTAGTTTCGATCGGTGAGGTTGTTTCGTCTATTTTTGGCTTCTTCGTGAATTTCGGGTATATGAAGTCTTCTGCGGTTTTGATTTCAGTTTTTATCTTGTTCTGTGTTCGGTGGTGTTTTTTTTCTTCTTTGAGCGGTTCGGTGTTTTTTTCTGGTATCCTGACTTGTATTTTTGGTTGGTTTGGATCTACCATAAATATGTTTGGCGATGTCCGTAGAATGTGCTGGATATCTCTTTCGTTGAACGTTCGGTCAATTATCTCGAATGTCTCTTCTTTTAATTCCTGTGACCAGTGGATCGTGGTGTTTGGATTTAGAATTAATTTTGTTAAAGTAACAATTCGGCCGGCCATTGCTTCCGGCTTCGTATGACGGTATAAAGTCGTATGTTCTCTCAGCTGGTGTACTGCTCGAACAGACGACGCAGTGAGAATGAGCTAAGGCAGAGATCGGCACAACTTATATAGAGGGGACTGGGCTTTATGGTGGCCTGCTATTGGCTAGAGACAATGAGCCAATGGCATGCGTCGTATGGGCGTGGCATTTCGTAGTTGAGTTCAATAGTTCTATTAATATTTCGGGGATGTTTGTGAATTTCTCATTCTCACTGCGTCGTCTGTTCGAGCAGTACACCAGCTGAGAGAACATACAACTTTATACCGTCATACGAAGCCGGAAGCAATGGCTGGCCGAATTGTTACTTCAACAAAACTAATTCTAAATCCAAACACCACGATCCACTGGTCACAGGAATTAAAAGAAGAGACATTCGAGATAATTGACCGAACGTTCAACGAACGAGATATCCAGCACATTCTACGGACATCGCCAAACATATTTATGGTAGATCCAAACCAGCCAAAAATACAAGTCAGGATTCCAGAAAAAAACACCGAACCGCTCAAAGAAGAAAAAAAACACCACCGAACACAGAGCAAGATGCAAACTGAAATCATAACCGCAGAAGACTTTATATACCCGAAATTCACGAAGAAGCCAAAAATAGACGAAACAACCTCACCTATCGAAACTAAAAATTCTTACGACGCCCTCGAAAAAATGGAAGAAAAACTTCCGAATTCACTTCACAGCCTTCAACATCAACTAGCTCGCCCAGGGTAAGTGACAAAACCAACAGCACACATAACACAACAACTAAAACACAAAAACCACACAAAATTTCACCAATAATAGTAATCGAAAAAGACAAATGGACACACATACGACACTTACTTAAATCAAACAACATTAACACTGTAGAAAACAAACTGGTGAAACCAGGAATACACATCGAACCGACAACTGACAATGACTACCGTACACTTAAACAAACACTAGACAACGAACAGATACACATTTCAACTAAGAAGCGAAAAGACACTAAAGGTAGTTATGCGTGGCATTCCTACCTTTATCACCGAAACGGACATTACAGACGACTTGACAGACCAAGGTTACCCGACCATAAAAATTAAACGGATGAACGGCAAACATGGAATACCTGCACCTCTTGTACTAATCGAATTAACGAGACAGTACAAGTCAATTTATAACTTACGCGACTGCTGCGGACTTACAATCAAAATTGAACAACTAAACAAACGGACAGACATTATACAATGTCATAAATGCCAGACTTTCGGACATCACCAACGAAACTGCAACGTTAACTACAATGCATGAAATGCGGAGACGAACATTCTACACATCTATGTACAAAGACGAAGACAACCCCACCAAAGTGTGCAAACTGCGGTGGCCCTCACCTATCCACTTTCATAAACTGTCCCAACAATCCAAACAATCCTACAAACAAAACCACACCTCAACCTAAATACATACCAGCACCACCCCCAACAACAAATCCATGGACACAAAGACAAAAGACACGACACTTAACACAGTTGACGAACTAGCACTTGCCTTAGGCAATATGATAATAACACTACACTCGACAAACGCCACAAAAGAACAAATACAATACTTCGTAACACAAACACAGACAATAATAACACTCTACAATAACAAACATTAAACACACACACAACTGAAACGCCAAAAAAAAAAAAAAAAAAGCGACTGACACACAGACTTTACACAAACACAATACACACAGGACCGCACAAAAAACACAACAACGCACGATTAAATCAGACTCAAACACGCCACAACCCTGGGAAATTCGAAACAACGGAGTGGAAGTGGAGGCAACTTCGACCACAGAACAAAATTCAAAGACCCATACACATTGTGAATTTCAATAGATTCATGGACTTTATGACTTTTTGTCATAAAAGTGATTTAAACACTAATCTATAATTAAGTAAACTACGTTAGATTTAAAAGCGAATAATTAAACATTAAAATTTTGTTCGGTATATAATATTAGCAATAGTAAATTTCATATTAAAAATATTTTTAATCCCCTATATGTAGTTTTTAAATTAATGTTTTAGTTTGTTATTGCATAAAAAAATTATAGGAGTTTCGAAAAATATTAACACAAAGTCAGGAAAAACAATGTCGATTGAGTTAAGATGAAGTTTCTGTTGTCAGTTCTGATTTCAAACATTTAACAAGATTTCTTCCTGTCTATATTACGAACCACTTCTATTAGTCGACAGATTCGAAAAGACGTGTTTGATAAAGTTTTTCTCCCGCTTTTATATTATTATTTCTTTCTGTTTTGTTTCGATATTTCGATATTTGAGGAATACACGTCCACAGAAAAAAAGCAACTGAAATCACGCAAAACAAATAAAGGTGAATTTTTAAAGGAAATTATACGTAGAATTCGGAAGAAAAATACAAAACGCGAATGTCAAAAAGTCATCCGAAAGCGCAAAATAAAGACAAAAAGACCGAGCCGAGTCCTCTATTCCCGAGATTCGTGAGCCAAACGTTAACAGAACTTATTTTACGACAAATTGCACACTCCGATCCACGCCTTTCATAGTTATTACAGTCGGCGTCGTCGCCACCAAAAAGGAGCAGAAAGCGAAAATAAAACGCAGAAAACGACGGCTACACTGCGGACACAAAAACGAGTTCATAATATAAAATCACAAAACGTTCTGTGCAAATCGTCTTTGAAAGAATGGAGGCAAATTAAAAATGAAAATAATGACAAAATACGCAACATTTTTAATGAAATTTTAATAATAGACATTCATCTCGAATCTGCAGAATTGTCATAGAAAACGAATATAACTTTTTGAAAAGTCCCTTGCTTGAATTGAACGCTCACGCCTAAGATTCATACCGAATAATAGCTAAATGTTCCAGAAAACCACATCTTCGTATTTCAAATAACCGTACGAATCATTTAAAAGCCAGTACTATACGCAACACGAACGCCAATCCAACCAGTGCCATCCCTATGATATGTTCTCGTTTTTATACGAATAACTGAGATATTTCTCACTATAGAATGTTCGAAGAAATATATACATATATATATATATATATATATATTAGATTTAGATAGATTATGGCTTTCACGCATTTTTCATTTCATTTTTGCGTGAAAGCCATATTCATCTAGAATGTGCAGATGCCGACATTTCATAGTTTTTACTAATCATCAGTACACCTTATCCAGAAATAATTGTATCTATTTCTGGATAAAGTGTACTGATGATTAGTAAAAACTATGAAATGTCGGCATCTGCACATTCCAGATGGATATGGCTTCCACGCATTTTTCATTTGCTCGGTCAACCTGGACCGTTGGCGCCGTGACGCGTTGTAGCTACATTCTTAAGCAAATGTGATTTTCTCATTTGTAGAAATTCATACAACAAATTATAGCGGCAATTGCATGTAATGTGGGAATTTAATAATTATTAATTCTCATTAACATTGCGTTTTTCATATATACAATGTGTCCGGGAAAATGTGGGAAATCTCTCGGATTCAGATAGAACATTAAAAAATAAGATGACAAGTTCCCATAATTTTTTTCCTAGCGGCCCTCCTTACGGAGATACGGCCTCCTAAAGGACGCCACTGGAAATCAATTTTTCTTGAATAACTTTTAAACTACTTATTATAATTTAATGAAAATTTAATATGATAAACAGTAGTAAGGACCTCTCAAAATACTGCCCTTAAATTTAAATTAGCTTGTTTAGTTTACCAGGGGCGGACTAGGTTGTACATTTTAATGCTTACATTTTTAACACCCTGTATGATAAGGAGTTAAAAAAAACAAATTTGGATACCTTGAACATTAAGCTAAAGAAAAAGTACTCTTGTGCATTGTCGATAAAATGAACCGTTTTCGAGGGAAAAAAAAAAAGAATTAATGTTTTATTTCTATTAAAAAGAACCATGTTTTTTATTTTTTTTGTCTGCAACAAAGTGTGATACAAAAGTCTGAAATAAAATTGTTTTCAGTACTAAAAAACGCATTGTTTTTACAAACGTTACTATGGTACCCGCGAATTAATAAATATTTTGCATTGACGTGTAAATTTTAAATCTTGTAATCTTTCATATTGTTAACACGTTGATCCTTTACTTCGATATTAATTTATTGAATTTTGAATATTTTGGTAAATTTAATTTGATAATGGGATACACATTTAGTGAGTATGCAGATATGCATTTTATGTACGGTCTTGCATCTTGCAATGCTTTGAAAGCAAGAAGGTTGTATGAAGAAAGATATCCTAATCGCAATATTCCAAATCAGAAAACATTTCAGCGACTTGACCAACGTCTAAGAGAGACTGGTGGGCGATTCCAGTTAATAAGGTAACATTACTGACTTTCTTTAATGTTTTAGGAAGTTTTGCGAAAAAAAGTACTGATGCTGGTGTGAGAAGAACAGTACGTACGGTGCATTTGGAGGAAAATATTTTGGATACTGTAGGTGATACTCCTTCAATAAGCACTCGAAGATTAGCCGCGCAGCTTAATACGTCAAAAACGACAATTCATGAAGTACTTAAAGAACAGTTGTTTTATCTGCAAAAAGTGCATCTACTACTTCCTGAAGATTTTCCTCGTAGAATCCAGTTCGCAAACTGGCTGTTAGATCAGCAACGAACAAACCCAAACTTCATTAGCACTATTCTTTTTACCGATGAAGCAGGGTTTACCAAAAATGGTATTGTAAATTTACATAACTCGCATGTATGGGCTGATGAAAACCCTCATGCCACTGTCGTTCATCATTATCAACATCAGTTCCAATCAATTAATGTTTGGGCAGGAATAATTGGCAATTTTTTGATTGGACCATGCGTATTGCCGCCCCGATTGAATGGTGAACTTTATTTACAGTTCCTTCAGAACGCTTTTCTGGATTCAATAGAGCATTTGCCACTTGCAACCCTCCAAAGCATGTATTTTATGAATGATGGGGCCCCACCTCATTTTAGCGTTGCTGTACGCGACCTTCTGAATAACGTCTATCCAAACCGTTGGATAGGCAGGTCCCATTGCCTGGCCTCCACGGTCTCCCGACCTAACGCCAATGGATTTTCACCTGTGGGGTCATCTCAAAACCTTGGTGTATTCCTCTCCGGTTGATACGAGGGAGGAACTTTTACAGAGAATCACATTTCATTGTGATGTGATAACAATGCTGGGTTGTTGTGGCGAGTACAGCAGTCCTCTATTCGTCGTGCCCGCGAGTGTATCAGAGTTCACGGAGCCCATGTTGAACCCACTTATGAAGTTTTTAATTGATTATTTCTAATTAGCGTATTTAGGTTCAATCGTTGCAAGCTTTAGTGAATACATTTCTAAACATATTTTTTGTTAAGGTGCCTTTCTGTGACAAAACTGCATTTCTAAGAATCTTTGTAATTTTGTCGTATTAAATAACCTAAACTAAAACTTTTTTGTTCCTGGAATGACTTTTGTATCACACTTTGTTGCAGACAAAAAAAAATAAAAAACATGGTTCTTTTTAATAGAAATAAAACATTAATTCTTTTATTTTTTTTTCCTCGAAAACGGTTCATTTTATCGACAATGAACAAGAGTACCTTTTCTTTAGCTTAATGTTCAAGGTATCCAAATTTGTTTTTTTAACTCCTCATCATACAGGGTGTTAAAAATGTAAGCTTTAAAATGTACAACCTAGTCCACCCCTGGTAAACTAAACAAGCTAATTTAAATTTAAGGGCAGTATTTTAAGAGGTCCTTACTACTGTTTATCATATTAAATTTTCATTAAGTTATAATAAGTAGTTTAAAAGTTATTCAAGAAAAATTGATTTCCAGTGGCGTCTTTAGGAGGCCGTATCTCCGTAGGGAGGGCCGCTAGGAAAAAAATTATGGGAACTTGTCATCTTATTTTTTAATGTTCTATCTGAATCCGGGAGATTTCCCACATTTTCCCGGACACATTGTATATATATATAAATATATATAATTTCACTGTTAATAAAAACAGAATTTGGGTCAATGCATCAAATAAGACGATTTCTTTTTCTACATGACGTTTCGAAATTATATTTGTTTCTTCCGAAGACCTCATAAACACATCAAACTGATTAGCCATATACATTAGCAATTAAAATTTCTAAGCGATTATACAATAGAAAGAATGAAGATCTCAATTAGATATCATAATTTTTGATTTGACAAAAAATATATATATATATATATATATATATATATATATATATATATATATATGTGTGTGTGTAATCCAGAGTTAAAAAACAGCAATGACGTAATTAAACATATTAAATTTGATATAGTAAATTTAATGTTTTAAATGTAAGTGTAATCAAATTTAATATGTTTAATTACGTCATTGCGGTTTTTTAACTCTGGATTCCATATCCTGATGAAGCAACAAATCGTTGAGAAATATAGAGATTGAAAAAAATAAGTATTAATTGACAAGACCACTTGGCCGTTTTGAAATAATTATTCACAAAGCTGGTAATATATATACAGGTGTCTCATAACTTATGGACCATACACCATTTGGAGATAAACATAAAAATAGTTATTTTGAACATAGTTTGACAAGTAAAGTGTTTCAGGTTCAAAAGATACATGGTGTTGAAAGTGATAATTAATATTCAAGCAGTTCCCCAAATTTTCGCATTTGAATTTGTTAAGTTCTAAGTCTATCCATTTTTGTTACTCCTATCACCTTCCACAGACATTCCATTTCTGTTGCTTGTATTTTCCGTTTTTATTGTTGCTTCAGTCTCCATGTCTCACATCCGTATGTCAAAATTGGCTTACTTACACGACGTGATAACCATTCATTTTTGTGTTTTGTTTTTATGTATCTCTTTGCTACTAAATAAGTTTAATGTTGATAACTCCAAAGCCTTTCTAAGAAATCTATAGCAAAGAAACATTTCCAAATGATTATGCTGCCATCACCAATCTTAACACTAGTAACTATACCCAGTATAATATAATTCTTCTCACATCATCGTAGTGCTTCCTAGACTTGTCGAAAATCTTTGAAAGAAAATATGAATGTTGCTGCATTTCTGGTTTTCCTTTAAGGAAATAGGTCACGCAACCCAATACTGCAACTGCAAACATTACTTATTATTTACCATCCAATTTTGATAATTACTAACCCACAGCAGTTCCCTCTATTTTTTCTCCAAAGAAAAACATAATTTATATCAACCCTTTTCATTCTACAAAGCATCTTCTGACCGTACAAACACAGATATTAGTATAATATACACAGACAGCACATTCTGACGCTTTTCTTTCAAAAATTTTCAGCCACTCTTCTTCTTTCGATGTTAAGCTAGCGCTCTCAGACGCGTATGTCACTATAAGCCTTATCATTATTTTGTATGTTCTAATTTTTAACTGTTTGTTTCCAACCAATAGTTGTTTTTTACTATAAAAGGCCTTGTGTTATAATTGAATTCTTCTTTTAATATCTAATTTTCCACCCATTCTATTTGTTAATGTTCGCAGATATATGAAAGATTCTACTTCTTCAAATGTATATTGCAATATTTTAGAACTTGTCAATCGTTCCTTCTTATGCTTATTACAATGCATATTCTTTGCTTTATTTTCATTAATATGTAAGCTTCTCTTTGACACACATTCTCTTCTTTTAGTTTGACTACTCCTTTGACTACCTCTTGTTTTCTTCTTGAAATGCGTCTTGACAGCGCGTCTTCTAATTGCACTTCTATGTTACTTGTTACACTATGTATAATCAATATTAACAATTGCTTTCGATATTTCCATTGTTGCTCTGATAAGTAGTTTCTTTTGGTTTTTAACTCATTCAAATCTTATATTAGTTTATCTCTTCTTAGTTTATCAAACACTTTTTTGAAATCAATATATGCAAGTCGTACTGAAATATATTTAAACAATATTTCAATGGAATTACTGATTTTCTTTGTTTTTTCCTTTGAGTTGCGTAACATTCGAATAAAGGCTTTGTTTCCTTTGTTCGCATGCCTGTGTAAAAATTTAATTTCGAAAACAAACGAAATTTTGAGGTGTCCAAATCTAAAGTTGATGGTGCTCGTATCTCTTCGAAGTTTGGAACTTATTATAAAAACGAGAGAGTAAAATAAAGCCGAAAAAAAGCGCAGAACGAATTCGATTTAATAAAGCGAAAAGTTTGAATACCGCACGGAAATGCGAATTGCTTTCGCAAATTAAAGTCAAGTGAGGACGCCACAAACAGGAGAGGTCGATTTGCCAGGAATGTAATAGAAAAGAGAAACTAGGAGGGTGGAAGTGTGGAATGGGAAAGGGTTTACGATCAAAAAAAAGTTAGTTGTTTATATTTAAGGCGATTTTGTTTTTTATTGCTGGTCAAGTAAAAGCAAGCTCGCCCATCCACTGTGGCTTTTGAAAAATTGAAAGAGGAAAATCTAATTTTAAGGAAAGTTTTCACGCGATGCGGACGAATCGTTTAAAATATTTTATTTCGCGCAACCAAAAATAAAATTACTTTATAAAGCTATATATAATGGCCTATACTGTTTTAATTTAATTATTTTTGTGCCTGTGCATAAACGTGGCAATCATAGTGATATATGTAATTACCAACCAGTTACCATATTAAGTAATTTTGGTAAAGTTTTTTTTGAATCTTTAATATATCAAAAAATAATATCTAGTGTATGCCATCTACTGTATCCTTGCCAACATGGATTTAATGGTTATTATTTAATGGTTATTTAACCACCAGTAACATAAATTGCAAATTTTATTAAAAAAGCTACCGATGATCGCCTTCAGGTCGATGTAATATACACTATGTCCCCGGATGGAATTGACAAGAGGAAAAAAAAATATTTTTAATTTTACGAGGAAAAGTAATTCTTTATAAAAAATTCTGCTTGTTGAATAAATAAGTTTACCATCAGAAAATCTAATATTAAATACACAAAATATCCATAAATTAAGATAACATGAAAATGCTTCAAGAGAGAAGTACCATTTATTGCATTTTTTTAGTTTAAATACAAAATTTTAATCATTAAGAAAATCAACAAATATTATTACACAAGGCCACCTCGAACTTCCACACTTCATCCTTTTAATAAATTCACCATAGACTTTACGTATGGTTTGTGGTTCATTTATTTCATGCGGCAGGTCATATACGTAAAGTTTCTGTTTTAAAGTACCCCACAAAAAAAATTAATAGGAGTAGGTCAGGCGATCTAGGCGGAAATTCATTTGGTCCAAACCTTCCCATTCATCTTTCATCGAATTGATTTATCAACCACTGCCGTACCAAAAGCGTCGAATGTGCAGGGCACCTGTCTTGTTGCCAAAAAATGTTTCACCTTATTTTTAGCCGTAAATTATCTAGAAACGGTAACAGATAAATTTCCAAAAGACGCACATAAACATATTGATTCAAATTCTCTTCAATAAAATATGGACCAACATCGTAAAAAATTCCGCACCAAACATTCCCTTTTTTATAACTTTAGCTTCGTTTTTCAATTACGTAATTTGGATTTTGAAAAGCTCAATAGCGACTCTTTTGTGATGAAACATAACCATTTGGGCAGAAGGTTTATTCATCAGTAAAAAAGATCATTCTGTGAAAATTTGTATCTGCGAGATAATTCTCACCAACCCACAAACAAAAATCCAATCGCTTCTCTTCATCTCTTCAAGTGTATGTCGGAGCTTTGGTTTAAACGGCCGAACTTTGTTTTCTCTATAAATTTTTTGCAGAGGAGTTTTACTAATATGAAGTCTTTGTGATCGTTTCCGTAAAGATAACTTTGGTATTTCTATCACTGAATCTAATGCCAAAAGTGTAGCTGTATCGTCTTCGTTGTATTTTTTCTTGGGTTTCTTAAGAGTCACTACAGATTCAGTTAAATCAAATTTATTTACAAGTTTGCGCAGTACTTCGCATGATACCACAGTGTTTAGGAATTTTTCACGAAACATGTCTATAGCGTATCGATAAGATAGGTTTCCAATGCCATAACATTGAATCAAATAAATACATTCTTCAATGGTTATCATTTTGTAAAACCAACGGTAAATAACTGAAGTGAAAAATCTACACTTAATGACGTTTGACATTTCAATACAATAACAAGCAGAACTTTTTATAAAAAATTACTTTCGGTCGTAAAATCAAAAATAATTTTTTTTTTGGTTCTTATCAACTTCATCCGGGGAAACAGTATATATACATTCCATCAAAGTGTTGGATTCTATCAATCACTCAATACTATTAGCAAAATTGGATGTCTTTGGTTTCTCTCCGCTGTTGTTGAATCACAATTCTTCTTCCTTAGGTTCTCGCTCATGTTATGTCTGCTTTAATAGTTTCCTCTCTCTCTCTCTCTCGACTCTCGACATTTGCATACAACATCCGGTGTACCCCAAGTCTACAATTTGGGGCGTTTACTTTTTAATATATCCCTTAATGATCTACTTGTTCACTGGATTGCGGAGTTTTAGCATAAGCGGATGACTTGAAAATCTATATGAAGATGACGAATATTTAAGATTGTTATGAGCTAGATAACAACTTGAATCTGATACACAATTGGTGTAATGAAAACAACATCTCCCTGCATATTAAGAAATGCGGCATTGTGACACATTTCAAGATTGCGAATCCATATCACTATATGAATAGAATAGATTAAAGTGCGATAGCTCGTAGATCTGAAATTAAAGACCTGGGAATTTTACGTGATGTGTCACTTCAATTTACCGCACGTGTTTTTTATGTTTGTAATGCTGCCTCAAAGTCTTTGGGCTTCTTGATTTGGACTTGTCGTGACTTTGGCAATCCGTCGATTTTAAAATATCTGTTTTACGCCTATGTGCGGAGTGTACTGGATTATGGCGCAGTTATGTGATATCTATACTACGTCTACCAACAGATAGCTTTAGAGATAATTCATAAGCGTTTTCTTAAATATCTCACCTTCAAGTGTGATGGACTTTATCCAATACGTGGGCCGGATTATAACTCTTTGCTCAACAGACATGGTTTTCGCTCTCTCACTAGTAGGAGAGAAGAAGCGAGTTCTACCTTCCTTTTTGGTAGCACTCGCTTTGTTGGTCAACAACTCCATTGATGCATCTAGTGTACTATTTCAGGTTGATTTTCTTGTGCTGTGGTACTGTACGCGTTCGTGTAAGACATTTCTGTTACCAACGGCCAAATCTAAAGTTTCAATGAAGGCACCTCTGATACCCATGATGCGGAATTGCAACACCTTGCATCTGGACCCGTTCTACAGTTAGCATTGATTTCGTTTTCCTGTTTTTCTTTTTAAATCTGTTTTCATAGCATAGCTTTTAATTTTTTTTGTACGTATTTTTTGTACTAATTTTGAATTTTCCTTTTTGGTGTATCACTATTTCTTTATTTTATATATGCTTATACTATTGAAGATAACAACCATTTTAATTATTATCCTATAAATGGCTTGTTGCTGGATAATAAAGGTTATTATTGTTATTATTATTAAACAATTGTAAAAACTCATCTATCTTTGAAGATTTGAGCGAAATTTTAAGAGAAAGCTTCTAAAACATGGCTAATATCAACAATATACTTATCATTGTGAAAGTTTTACCAATATTTAATAATTTGCTTGCCCATTAAATCATTCTCATAATTAATTAACTTCGATAATGTGATAACGCGATACTTATTCAATTATATTTATATTATACCTCCGTACAATTTAGATTGAAGTTAGACATTCTTTTCATTTTCATAGTCATACAATTCATAAAGTTTGTATGGAGCATCAGAACCCAGTCACAATCCGCTTAAAATCTAGGACTTTGATTGTCTCTATATTAGAATTGCACTTGGGTTGCTCTTAATATTTTTGTTTTGTATTTGCTTTATAATTTAGTATTTAACAAGTTTTATTCTAATTGTTGAAAAAGTGAATTTAGTAGTAAATAAATTATTACTATTAATATTTCTGAAAATAAAACATATAATCTGACGGAATCGTAAGGTAAATATATTCTGATGTATTCCCTAATTTGAAAATACCACTATGAGAATAAGAAAAAAGAAAACAGTATTTTTAGAAGAACTAAAATATTAAACAACTGTCTATTTAAAATAATTGACTAATGTATGCCACGAATTTCATCCACAATGTTTTTAGAACATGTTTAGGCTGCAGTATCCCCATTATTCTATGTCATACTTACGAAATATGTAAATGTTCGCAAAACAAAATTATATTATTTCACATAGGTTTTCTCATTCAAAATATGAATTTATTTTCTGTGGAGCTATTGTGCTAAAAGAGACAGAGCTATTTTCGTCTACAAATGGAATTACTCGGAATGCAGAGGGTGTATTAAATGCCATATTTATCTCAGTTTGTTTAAGCAGTTTAATTGTTGAGAATATTATTTTTGTTTATATTTTTATTTTTGTTATTTATTTATAGCGTGACGCAAACTATTATCGAATATTCTGAACGCTAAATATAATTTAACTGAACCTAAAATAATCTATTACTATAAATACGACATGGATTAGAAATCGTAACGCTAATGGTTAACACAAAATTATCTAACCGACATTTTTTGGAGACACTATATAGGTACCGGATGTCCTTGAAATAAAGAGACAACGTATGAAAAATGTAAAGATGCAATTATATAGAATATACATCGAAAATATTTTCCCAAAATTCCCTCTAATAAGCGAGAAAGACAAATTATAAATGTATTTAAAAAAATTCTGTCACGCCACTGTACGCCCGACTATAAATCATAATATCATAAATACTATCGGACATAATATCTTAGAGTTGATGGACAATAACATAAATAGTAGCGTTATTATTGTCGGGCTCGCCTTAAATTTTTAACAATTAACTTTTCTCGAACCCTTAACATGCAAACCAGTCTAAACAATGTTATCTTCAAGAGTTTTTACAAACATATTTAAAAAAATTCTGTCACGCCACTGTACGCCCGATTATAAATCATAATATCATAAATACTATGGGATACAATATCTTAGAGTTGACGAACAATAACATAAATAGTAGCGTTGTTATTGTCGGGCTCGCCTTAAATTTCTAACAATTGACTTTTGTAGAATCCTTAACATACAAAACAGTCTAAACAATGTTATCTTCAAGAGTTTTTATAAATATAAATATTGCAGCGTGTGTTTGCGTGTAAATACTTTTTATAAACATTCTGAATCTAATACAAAGGTATTTTTAATAATATTAAATGTTATTAAAAATCTGGTGTGAAGAACATGTATGTTTCAATTATTCTGATTCTGAATCTATATTATTATTTTATGTTTTCCACTCTCCCTTCTCATTATGTGACCGTACCATCTTATTCTTAAAGCCTTAATTTCTCTCACTATATTTTTCTGTACTAATAGTTTATCGATCTCATGGTTCATCAAAGTTCTATATTCGTTATTTTTCACCTTCTTTGCACCTACTATTTTTCTTATTACACGGCGTTCAAAATACTTTAGCTTTTCTTCTTCTCGCACTGTAAGCGATGCTGTCTCCGCGGCGTATGTTACTACTGGCCTAATGAGTCTTTTATATAATCTCAGTTTGTTCTTCATACTTAATTTTTTGTCCTTCAGCAGCTTTTTATTACAATAGTAGGCTCTATATCCTTTCTGCATTTCTTCTTTAATATAGAGTACCTTATTCCGCCTATCGATTATGACTTCCAGATAGTTGACACCCTGCACAATATATTAATAAACCTAGAGTATGCGAAATTTACAATTTTATAATCTACTTACAGTTATCTGATGATTATGTGTATGACACTTTGTTAATTTTACTATGGAATAACTTACATAACTCTCCAAATTTTGAGAAGTTTCAATCTTTAAAGTCAGTTAGACCAGTAATTCTCAACGTGTAGGTGCTCCGTCATCCGTAGGGAGAAGTGCCCTACTGACTATTTCATCTATATTATAGATGATAAATAATTGAAGGTCTCTGACGAATGCCAATTATAATTACTTGATTAGAAGATCCCCTCAATGTTTTGTTTGTCGAATGAAATTGGATTAGGATTGTTATTCTCAATCCAGTGATTTAGAATAATGATAATGACATTGTTTATTCTCTTAAAAGTATATGATACCAATTCCTAGACAAATACAAAAGTATAAGCACGTACATACATATACAAACATTGCAAAAAAAATTATTGCAATAACATCAAAGAAAATTTAAAAAAATTAAAACAATGTAATTACAACAAATGGTCAAAGAATATCTTCATACCGACGATCGGCGGTTCATTGGTGTTCCACAAAGCGTTCGTTGGCTAGGAAATCGACGATAAACAAAATTTCGGGGTAGTCAATTCTTTCATGAACTAATTTTCATAAGAAACCTGCACTATGCACCCCCCTTCAATTGAATCTATCAAGAGTAAATCATAATCGCATTCTCTGGGAGGGTAAGTACCACCAATTCTAAAATTCAAATATTTTAAGAAGCGGCGCTAAATGCACTCGATAGAGAGTTGCAAGGTTGAGTAATGTGGAAACAAAACAACCGACGCATATTTTAACTTGCTCAAGCAAAATAAAGGCTAGAAGTCTGCAAAACAAAACCTAATAATTTAGATACCGACAAACACAATTATTGAATATGTTGACAAAAACCAAGACGAGAGCAAAACAATACATAAAGATCTTTAATTACAATGTTAGTATCAAGAAGTTTATCGTTCACCAAATAAATTATTGGAACAAAATTAGCCCTACGCGTATTTAAACTTCGTAGTCATGGCACAACAATTTACCGGTAACAACCGGTAAACAATACTTACCGTCTTGGAAACCAGCACGGTAAATGATCAAATAAAGTTCAACCGCACAAAATAGTAGTTGATGAGAAAAAAAATGTCGAAGTACAGTCATCATCCTGACTGCAACTTTGATACTGATTTTCTAAAAATATTTTAAAGTAAATAATTTAAATAATAATAATAAAAATAAAATATTTCAATCATATTTTTACCTTTATTATTCATTTTTCTTTTTTTAATTCTTGGCGCTTCCACAACAAATATAGTTATGTGAGAAACTGAAAAATTAGAACTTTTTGTACTTATTTAAATTGCCACTAGATGGCATACTAGTAAACTTTCAATAAAAGTCCCTAGATATAACAAGTGTTCATTTGAAAAGGCAATCTAGTAGCATGTGATTTACTGAGAACATTTTGAAGTATGTCGTAAATTAAAATTTACTACTTAACCTACGAAGTCGTATATTTTGAGAGTTTCATACATACAAATAAATAACAAATATTAGGTATTTATTGAAAACTATAACAAATGTTGAAAATGTAAGATCAATGCACTTTAAAATCCTCCGTTCAAAATTTCTGATGATATTCTGCAACATTACTGGATTGTTATTAATTTCCATGCATTTCTGTTCGATTCTCTGTAGCATATCATTCAAATTCAATATAGGTGTTCGAAATATGTTATTTTTTAGATAAGGCCACAATAATAGGTCGCAAGGTGTTAAATCGCATGAACGTGCAGGCCAGGCAATTTAAGTATTTCGACTAATTATACGCTCATCAAAAAATTTTCTTAAATAATCAAAAGATTCTACAGTACAGTGACAAGGTGCTCCGCTCCGTCTTGTTGGAAATATGTATGTATTTTGAAGTCAACATCATGCAACTGATTGACAAATGGTTGTAAAATTTCCGTACAGTACCTTTGAGCAGTTAACGTTCCCTGAAAAAATATTGGTCCAATGATTCGCCTTTGGCTTATCGCTACCCAAACACCAATTTTCTGTGGATGTAGCGATTCTTCATTAATTACATGTGGATTTTCACTACTCCAAATTCTTGTATTTTGAGTTGTACCAACAGAAAGGTTTATTTATTGACTCAAATGTCAAACAGATGTTTGTGGTTCATTTTCCATTATTTCTTCAACACGATTGACAACTTGAGGTGTACGTTTCTTAACTGCTCCGCTGCCTGATTTTCTTAAGAGACTACCAGTTTCAGAAAAAAGTTTTAAAGTTCTATCCAAAGTATTCTTAAATTGTATATAATCTATTACAAAATGTGGAAACTCAACTTGAAATTCTACCATGCAATCTTGAACTGAATAAACCCATCAACCATCAATTTTATTTCCACTTCGAAAATAAGCCTGGACTAAAAAAATTTTATGTTCTAAAGTGAAAGCCATTTTAAAACTGAGAAACAATTTATTTAAACCAGAATCGACGCACGATTATTTTATGCACTAACTGATATTTGTGAGTGACATTATCAAATGTCATTTGGATTTACGTTTACGGAACAACAAACACATATTAATATATTTGCGTCTTATTCTATCAAAATTTCTAAGAAACCTAGATTGACTTTTCAAATGAGCACTTGTTATAAAGTACCGCGATTCATGAAGGATGTGTATTTGTTGTTTTGGAGCCAAAATGGTGGGCAGTTAAATGTACTTATTTTATATTAAAATTCTAAAATTTAAATATAATGCCTTCGTCTTGTATAAAATCGTGTAAAAATAGGTCTGAAAAATGTTTTCGCCTATTTAGAATTCCTTCTGAAAGAAAATGAAGACGGATTTGGCTTAATTTTATTAACAGCGGCAATTCACCACATCGATCAGTTATTTTCGAGGTTGGTTTATTTCATATACCTAAAATAGAAATAAAACTACGGTTCTAATCTTCACTTTTAATCTTTAATCGTAACACGACAATTGTTTCGCCAGCACAGTGGCTTCCTCAGGTGCTTACATCTAAAGAGTACGTTGTAACCCTAACTGTATATAACCGACCAGATGTGCCACATTTTCTCACTACCGACAATACTTGTGTAAATTCATAGATTTCTTTAAAAACATTGTAAAATAATACCAACCGTCTTGATTTTATATATATATATTTTTTAATTTAGTTTGTAACGTACTCTTTAGATGTAAGCACCTGAGGAAGCCACTGTGCTAACGAAACAATTGTCGTGTTACGATTAAAGATTAAAAGTGGTTATGGATATTCGTCAAGTAAATGCCGAATCAATTCAATTAATCATATACTTAATGTTATATGAAAATGCTCATTTTTTAATATCTTAGATGCACTTCGGTGAAGAGTAGTTCGAACAAAATCGTAGTGATAATCGAAAATTGCTTAGGAACAACGCATTGCCTACGTTATTTCCATCAACTAAAGAGGTAAATAATAATCAATATCTTGAGCAACATTCTGATGAAAATGTATTATTTACTAGGAAGCTTATTCATAAAGTATCTAAAACCCTTAAGTGCGAATGCATTAAGAATTTAATAACTAATAAAGATTGCAAAACTATAGCTAGTATAGGCATGTTTACAAAGTTAAAAGAATTTAAAGGAAATATCTTAGTGTATCCGTGTTTAGCATTTTATGAATATATTTATCAATGTGAATTAATGTTTAAGCAAAAAGATAACCATTTACTAAGTAATGTTATTGATGTTGACGATTTTGCTAATATGTGTTTTACTAAAATAAAATTAAACATACCAGTTCCTAATTGCCACAACATATTATCTCTGTTAACAAAATTATTTATAAAATACCGAATGTGTTTCTCTCTAAAAGACAAATCAAATATTAAATTATATTATTTATTATAGTGTTTATAAAATTTCGAATGTGTTTATCAAAGTAACAAATCACATGCAAAATTAAAGGAGAAAAAGTTTTAATAAATACTTATATGTATGTCTTATTCTTATTAATTATATTATTCACAGTTAATCAATTTTTTGTGTAGTCTACAATAATAAATTCCTCCATAAAAGTTTTAATACAGTAATAAAAATTTAAGTTTCTGATGTGTTACTTTTATTTCAACAAATTTCCCGGTTAATGTAGAACCAAAATGGAGGCAAATCGCGGTACTTTATATATCTAGGGATATTAGTTTCAATGTGTTTTGGTTTTCTTAAGTTCACTCAAATTCAGAGCAATTCTGGAATTAAGAAAGTTGTGCGCATCAGTTCTGCGCAGTTCTATTACTGTTCAGAATTGTGAACCAAAATAAACCTAGAGAAAAGAGCAACAAAAATACAACACAACGATCTACAGCAAACAATAATGACAAGTAAAGAAGCAAAAATACAAACATGATCAAAGCCACTAATTTCGAAATATTAAAATATTATATTATTATAATCTATGGGGATTTTGATGGGGCCAAATACAGCTGACGGTGTATTTATGGGGCGGATGTAAACTGGGCACCAAGTATATGGATTTACCTGCCCTGCAAAAAGGATTGCTTAATCCTACAGGTAATCTAGGCACCAGTACCGTTCGGGTAATGATCGCTTTAAAGCTTAAAGTAAGAAATTAGACGTTAATAAATTAAGGAATTTTCTAATGACCAAATAGATTATTTCAAATGTAGTTTTATTTGTACATCTATTGTGGGCGGGCCTCTATTGTATTATGCTATAATATATTCTATATATAAGGAAACATTTAGTTTGTGTATTTAGTTATTTCTATCTTGTTTGCGGCGTTTGCTTAAAGTAAGAAATTAGATCCGCTTCTCAGTCTCGAGTTTTGTTGCACACTGTTAAGAATTATGGAGGTCTCTTTCGTGGACAGTAACAACGGAAAATATTTGCTAGTGGTTAACAAGTACACCTTTTCAAAACAGAAAGTGTTGAAGAGTGGCGAAGTGTTTTGGCGTTGTACAAAAAAATCCTTAAATTGTCCCGCAAAAGTGTTTACGCTTGGTGCAGAAAATTTAGTGAGCAGAAGCCAGCTAGAACATAATCATGAACAGAATCAGAGTAAATTAAAGCGAAAAGTGATTTCAAATGCGTGTAAACGTAAAGCCGTTGATGATATTTCCGAAAAACTAGCGAAAATTATTCGTCGTGAACTAGCTAAGGAACTGCCAGAAACAATTACGATAACAGATTTCACTTATATCCGAAGAAATTTGTACAATGCAAGGAGAAAAGTTTCTTCCTGGGCCGTTACCACAAAATAAGACAGAAGTCCATGATATAGTGGAAGCTGCTAATGTTAAAACAAGCAAGGATGAAAGTTTTTATAAACTGTCCAGTGAGCAATATCATAGTATTTTCTTGTGAAACGAATGTTAGAAGTTTATGTGGAATGCGTAAAGTGTACATGGACGGTACATTTTCGTATTGTACAAAATATTTTTTACAATTATTTACAATCCACAATCCAAACTTAATAATGGACATTATATTCCATTGATGTTTTGTTTGTTGCCTGATAAACACAGTGAAACGTATGCAACATTATTTGAAATGCTAACAAAAGAAATCTTTCGACGTCACTCTACAATATTACGACCAGCTGAAGTTTTTGTAGATTTTGAGAAAAGAATTCACACAGCGGTTCGCGCTATATGGCCATCAGCACAAATCTATGGTTGTCATTTCCATTTGCACCAATCGTGGTTCAGGAAAATCCAAAGTTTGGGTTTAACAGCAGAATTTAGGAACACAGATTCCGAAGTAGGAAAATGGCTGCGATATACATTTGGATTAACGTATTTGAATCCTGACGAAGTAGGCGATTGTTTCGCCTTAGATTTGTTTGCCGAAAATCCTGCTCATGCACAGGCTGACGAATACGCCGATTATTTATTGGAGACATACATAGAAGACGATGCTCCTTTTCCTCCACATATGTGGGCCACTGCAACTCCATCGATCACTAACACCACAAACGCATGCGAAGCGTTTCATTCCAAACTAAATGAGTCATTTTATTCAACACATCCATCTATTTATATTTTTATCGAAAATCTTAAGGAATTTCAAATAGACACTTATGTTAAAATTCAAAGTGTACACACACCAGCAAGAGTTAAAGACACACGCGCAAAACAAAAATTAAGAACTCTAAATGAACTGTGTGAACAACTAAATAATGGAACAATATCACGATTACACTTTGCGAAGCCTATATCATTTTATTCTTCAGTATGACTTCAAATACACTATTTTTTATTATAGTTTTTATATAATTAAGTATTTGCTTTTATTATTGTTTTCATATGAGTACATATTTTTTATTTTCTATCTTTTTGCTGTACTTCAACTTGAAATACACTATTTCTATATTATTGTTTTTGTTTGCTTTATACGGTGCCCAGTTTACATAGACCCTCTGCGAGTACATTTTTAGCTAGTGCCCGAATTACCAACGAGATTAAAATTTCAGGTAGGTTAGTACCCAATTTACATCCAGCCTATTTATGTTACGTTGTTTTCCAAGAAGATTCGCTTGCCCTTATTGTCAATAAATCACTTGGATAATTATGAAAGACGCAAGTGTCATGAAAACACTGTTTCGTTCTTATTTTTCTTCTTCTTTTATGTAGGTCGCAACCTGTTTTCCTTCACGCTTTTTTTTTCTTTCTAAAATGTTTCTGTAGATGTTGAGATCCAGCTTTCCGCCCTTCGTTTCATAGGTCTGCCCGGGTTTCTTCTTCCCACTGGCTTTTCATCTTTCGCAACTCTGATTAGCCGTGTGTTCTCTGTTTGTATTTCGTTCGCCTCCAAATTATACGCCAGTCACTTTACAGCGATAGACATGTTGGGTCATTTATGTAATTAACTGACCGCAACCTTGTAATAATAGATCGAACAAACTTCGCTAATCTTCTCATTGAACGCGACATACGCACACAATTGGACGATAATGTTCACTTCTGATGACAATACTCTACCACACCCCTTGCATTTGCTTCGTGCAGTACAAGCTGATGTACCATTGTAGAGAGTTATTCTTAAATATATTTTAGGATGTTTAGGATATTTGAATGCGATATTGATTGTAATATCGTAAATGAAAATCAGCATTTTATTTTAATATAAAGATGAATATCACTATACAGCCTATAATAAGGTAAGAATTAATTCGGTTGTCTGTATCTTAATTAGCTTTTCATAGAGAAAATACAAGTCCATAATTAGTAAGAAAAACTAACATTACGATACAGCCTGCAATAAGGTAAGAATTAATTCGGTTGTCTGTATCTTAATTAGCTTTTCATGGAGAAAATACAAGTCCATAATTAGTAAGAAAAATTAACATTACGATACAGCCTGCAATAAGGTAAGAATTAGTTCGGTTTTCTGTATCTTAATTAGCTTTTTATAGAGAAAATACAAGTCCATAATTAGTAAGAAAAACTAACATTACGAACTACTACTACTATGAGTGATAAAAGAAAATTGTATAATCTCATATTACTTGAGCGATTCGTAAAGTGTTTTCAGATTCCGCATAGTAAGCAGAATAGTAGGGATATCGGTGCGATCGCAGCGCTGCGGTATAGTATGGTTCAATGTGAGTCTGGCAGTGCTAGTGAAAAAATCGTTCGTGAATTCTCTCATGAGTAGATAAGCTATGGGGGTTCTAAAACAAAACCCCATGTATTTTCTTATGGAGGCTCATTTTGCATTTTTGGGAATGAGACGTTAATGCACATGCGCCAACCCCAACTCCTACAATAAATTCTCTTATGGTGGGGAAAGTACGAAGGGGGCGAAATTGTAATTTTATGTGAGGGTGAGTTTTACATAGGAGTGAGTTATGTGATCGAAAACTCATGATGGTTTGAAGAGGTCTGCAAGGGGGCACTAGGAAGACAGGTCTGTCTCTGAAACAAATAAGTATGTCTCTGAAACAAACAGGTCTGTCTCTGAAACACACAGGTTTATCTCTGAAACAGAGAGCTCTGTTGTTTTAGAATCCCCATAGCTTATCTACTCCCGTGCTATTTTGGTCGTTTAAAATGACTGCTGCAATTTAAAATCTCGCCGACTGTAAATTCCGTGCTGTTATCCGATTTCTGTGTCCAAAGAACGTGAGGGCTGGTAAGATTCATTGTGAACTTTGTTGTTTATGGTGAAAATGTCATGAGTGACAGAAGATGGTGCCGTATCTTTCGAGAAGAACGAACTGATGTCCATGATGAAGATGACGAACAATATCTTGCTGAGTTGGTTTCTGTATTTGAAGATTAAGCGCCACATCAATTGACAATTTCACATTGTGCGAAATTCCAGCGTGAACGCACCAGTATCGCCGACGATTCCAGGACAGGTCCGCCAAGAACAGCGGTAACCCAGAAAAACATCGATGCTGTGCGACACCTGATTAAGAAAGATAGACATGAGACATATAGTAAAATTGAGACATCCGTAGGTATTTCAAACACCTCAATATAAACGATCCTACATGATAAACTTGGTGTGAGAAAGATAGTTTCCCGTTGAATTCCGCATCTTTTAACCGAGGAGCAAAAGTCGGCTCGCGTTAATTGGTGCCGAAAACCTTTGAGCCAGTTCAATATCGGAAACTCAAAAATCGTCTATAGCACCGTGAAGTGGCGATGATTCATGGATTTATTCCTTTGAAGTTTGATAAAAGTTATCCATTCACGAAATGTGTCGAAAAAGATAGTCGCAACATTTGTCTCAAAATCAGGCCATGTAGCTACAATTCCTTTGCAAGATCGAAGAACAGTGCAGATTGGTATACAGCTGTTTGTTTGCCGTAAATAATCGCCGTGCTCCGAGAAGCCAACCCAGCACGGCGAATACATGACCACACAGCTCAAACGACAATTGAGTTTTTAGAGCGTATGGTCCCGACCTAAGTCCTAACGATTTTTTTTGCGTTTCCAAAGATCAAGAATGGAATGCGTGGTCGACGATTTGTGTTGCCGGAGGGAAACAGTAAATCTATTAAAAATTGCAATTTTGACTGTCTCTACTGAAGACTGGAATAACTGCTTTAACAATTGGTTTGAACGAATGCAGAAGTGGATCAATTTTTGTGTGGAAAATATTTTTAAAAGCTATAAAGCACTTTGAGGTCCACTGTTTGATTTTATACCTGTATGCAACACTAAAAACGTCCTTCATATTAGCGAAATATAATCCAGAAAGTATATTATTTTTAAAAATTAGATATGAAGAAAGCAAGCCCTAATGTCGATCACGAAGGTAACAGATGCTCAATAAAATAAAATTATAAACAAAAACACAACCCTGATTTAAGTGTTCTTTCAAGTAGACCCTAATAGAACAACATGCTAAAATGAAAAAGATCACAATACAACGAGTCGAACTGCCCGGTAGTCTATATTGTAGATATTCTGTAATATTTAAGTTTTTCATGTTGATGTCAGAAAGAAGAAACTAAGTCCTGTTATTAAAAAGTCCAAGGTATATCTTTTCTCAGAAACACACTGATAAATGTTCAAAAGAACTGTTAACTAGCAAGTACATATCTGCATCCTTTTTAGTAACTACGCAAAAAAGTAATTATTAGGTTACTGTTCCATTAAATTTTATGATATATCATTGAAGTAATAATTACATGACGATTTCTCGTTATAAATTGCGCCCAACATTTCACTCGATTATCGCCATTACATTAAGGGCACGTGCTTTGCATATCGGTTGGAATTTAATTTACGGAAATTAATAATCACGAAGCGAATTGAACGTAATTATTGAAAATAAATCTTATATTAAGGCAATGAAATAATTCATTGCTGAACCAATAACTGAATGCAATCACCTGCAAAAAATTACAGTCAAAGTGATTTGCAATTTTTTGAGGTCGTTATATTGACATAAATATGGGAACGGATAATAAAAATTTAAAAAAAAATGACATTTAGGTATAAATACTCATGATGTAAATACTATAATGAATGAAATTATATATTATATACATATTATTAAAAGCATTTTTTGTAAATTTTCATATCACAGCAATGTTCATATTTGAAAACTTTTCATTTAGTTCATAATAAACATATTCTAATTTATAAATTATTACGTAAGCAGAAATTAGATAACATAGATGTGAGCACATTTCTGGAATTTCATAAAATTCCATTCAAGGATAATCCTAAATTTATAATTAACAGGACATGTGGAAGTATACGGCCAGTAATAGAACCTAAAACTGTATTAAAATAATTAAAATAATTTTATATATATAAATAAATATATATATATATATATATATATATAAATAGTTTCTAATAAACTGAATAAATTAGGGTTAAATGTCATCCAAGTGAATGAAGTCAATCTAGGAAATATTTTAGTTAATAATAAAGAAAAAACAGAATTGTGTGATAAGTCAGGTGTGTACGAATTAAGTTGCAGTGATTGTGATGCGATATACATCGGCCAATCAGGACGCTCAATAAAAGAACGGATAAAAGAGCATAGAAGTTCTATTCTTTATGGTAAATGGAATACGGGATTCTCCGAACATTGCATTGAAAATACACATTTGTTCAATACCAGTAATTTTAGACTTTTACATACTCGTAATAAAGGAAAGAGACTTGACTTCCTCGAAATATTAGAAATTAAGAAAGCCATAAATCTTAATAGACATGTAACAAACACGCAGCTGGATTTTTTCAACACCCCGACTATTGATACCGTAATAAAGTCCCTTAAAAACTCATAAATAGTGGTGGAAGTGTACTTTTTATTTTAGTTTTTAAAAATAACTCTTTGATAATGACTGAATAGTCGAAACATATGTTAGAGATTAAATAAATATATTTTGTGAAACAAACATACCGAGTGTTTTCTTTAGTAAATTAATTAAAATAATATTTCCAGATTTTTTAAATTTTTTTTCATAGACACAATCCTCAATGCATTATTAGTAACGTCACTATATAATCGCATAAAATACTGTAATTTTTGCATTATAGATTATTAGATAGCCCTGAATTAATTCGCAACAAAAGTGACTTAATATTAGCAATTAATAAATATCAGTGTAATATAATCAAAACCTGAAAGAACAAACGATAATAGCACTAGATTATACAATTTATCATCATTAACTGGCATGAAAATGGTAAGCACAAAATTTCAACACAAAGAGGAACATAAATTCACATGGATGGCTCCAGGACAAATATATGGTAACCAGATTGATCACGTACTAATAAACAATAAAAGCCAAACAAGAGTAACTAATGTAAAATCTTTTAGAGGTACCAATACTGACAGTTATCATGTTATGGTTGTGGTAAATATAAAACAAAGACTAGTGAAATGTGAGAAAAAGTGAAACAACAAAAATGGCATGTCGAATAATATGAAGGTAAGAGAACGATATCAAAATATAATAGAGATGCAAATTGAAAATGAAAGAAAAGTACCAGAAGGTTCACGTAAATGAAAAATGGAAGACTTAGAAAGAGAAAACAGAAAACAGAAAATACGGATAATAGCTGAAAATAACGTAGAGATAAAGATATGAGAAGAATATTTTAAGGAATTATTCATTGGTAAATATGATTCAGAAATATAGACGAACCTACGCTAGAGGAAATAAAAGGTATATTAAAATACACCAAAACGGAAAAGCTCCTGGCGATGACGATATAAAAATGGAATTAATAAAGTATGAAGGAGAAAAATTGCAGGAAAAATGTACGAATTAATCAAAAAAATCTGGGCTGCAGAAGAAATGCCTGAAGACTGAGAAAAAGGAATCATAATTACAATTCATATAAAAGACGACCGAACACAATGCAAGAATTACAGAGGCATTACACTTCTGAACAGGCGACCATTTGTTTTGAAGTTCAAACCCAGCATTTTTTGTTGGGTTTGACTAATCTTGGAATACCCACTATATCGACTGCTGTGTGCTTTCGGCTTCATACGGCTAGATCTAGGATACGTCACTGTGTAGATGTTATACACAGCTTTCGACGAACCACAATTGCATGTTTTAAGCATATCTTTGCACCAATTGATACGAGCCATTTTTGGTCGATTGTAAAATTATAAGGGATCCAACGCGAACAAATCTTTATCGTCAGCTAAATACTCATGCAATATTTTATGTACCCTTGACATACTAATACTCAGGGATGTTCACATCTCACAGTATGTCACATGACGATCTTTCATTATCAGCTTCCGCACAGCGTCGATGTCTTGTGACGCAACAACCGATTTTGGACAACCTTCTTTAAATTCGTCCATGAGGTTAGTATCTGCTAATTTACATTTGTACAGCATTGAGTTGCAGCTTCTGTGGCCTGTACGGAACCTATTTAATCGAAACCATTACCTACTTGGAAGGGTTACGTCCGGCTGAAGTTTTGAAGAATTAGAAATTAAATCTCTGTTCCTCAATTCAGGGTGTTGTTCGAGGAGGGCTATCCAGCAATCATTCACATTGAGAGGGGTGCTGAACTTCTGTATCCAGTCATATCGGTCTCCTAAATTTCAGTCGCGTCCTGGAGGTGTTATACAAATCATCGTATATAGAAAGGTTCATTATGTGCTGCAGCGAGACGTCTGATGTCGAGCGTGCCGTGCCGCAAGTATATTAAAATGTGCTCCGCGTTTTAGATTCTAAATTATAATTCTGTGTGTTTCTGTAGTATTTTTTATTAATGGTACTTTGATTAGCTGTTGGTTGCGTTTCAAATTAAGTGTGTATTTTTTGGTGCTTTTTTCGCCGAATTTGGTGAAGTACCCAAATTTGGTGAAGCACCCAAATTTGGTAGAAATAGCTGTCAAAATGACAAAATGAGTTTTAGATTACACCAATTCTTACTGTAGCCATTATTATTTTTTGATACATCGTTCTCAGTTGGATACTGGTTTATTAACTAATAATTTATTAGTTTGCTTATTTCTTCTTTCTGTTTTGTTTTTAATTCTGTTAGTGGGTGTAAGTATGACAAGAAATCAACACACCTAGAGAAGCGATATTTGATAATATTGATATTGACTCCATTTGATTAAACTTATTTAAATTAACTTAGACTCAATATCACCTGGTGTTAAAAAAGTATTCATTATATACAGGGTTTACCGCTAAATAGCGCCAAAGCTATGCGAATCTGATGAATATGTATAAATGTCTAACTGAAAATCAAAAAATTAATTTGTTTGTAATTCATCAAAGAATTCCAAATTTTCAGGGCTAAAATGTAATTAAAGTCGGTACATATCTTTGTTTATTCTAAATTTAGCGAAATATTCAAGTTCATTGACCTGCAAAAAAATGATAAAATTCCTGACAATACCTTGACAACAAGATCCTATTCACAGATAGTGAATGTTGTTGTTTTCTACCAAAACATTGATGGCCGCACATATGGCAATATTTTTTTGTGGATATTAATAATAGCCTTTACGTCGAATATGTCAACAAACCAATGCCACATTAATTAAAATGTGATTAAAACTAAATAGTTTGAACGTTAGACTTCTTTTAAAAGTAAAATCATTATGTTTATAATAAAACAAAAAGCTTTATGTAGCGTGTCCAATGCGATAGATACCTAGGTTTTAATTGTTTGTATGGAATTATTTATATATTTTTTTTCTTTAAATTTGTAGTGGTATTAACAAATACTGATAAAACAATATAATTCATTGGTAAAGAGAATTACTGATGCATTAGAAACCCGTATTGCCACCCGTATATTTACCTGTGATAGGGAAGGACTCGAATAAAGAAAAATCATTCTCTCGTTACTACGTGAACATTGAATCGCGATTTTTTATATAAAGGCATTACTCATACATATCTTCCACCCCTTTTTTTTCCTGGTTACTATACATAACTAATATTGCATAATCATTTTACAGTATATAACAAATAAATAAAAGAATCCGGCATTTTCAAACGTTTATATTTAGAATTTCATTTGCTATTATCTCACATTCATTTTTCTCTTATTTTATCAATTGTTAACTTATATTTCATCCAAATTAAATGCCCTAAATATAGCTACGCTTGTTTATGTATACATTCATATGTGTGTGTATTTATATATGTGTCTGTGTGTGAAAGACACTTCGGGAATTTTAAGAATGAATGACAATTTCAAAAACGTACAGAACATACAGAGCAGCACGCGGACAAAGTAAAAATTTTCTTTGAAATTATTTTCATCAAGCTAAAACGCAGTAAATATTTCAGTGGGTCGCGTCGAAAATATTATGAGATGAAAGCGATCCCCAATGTATGTAACGTACATACTTATATACATACCTATGTACATTACGTATATAAAAGGTGCACACGTTACGCGGAGTATAAAGAGAGAATGTACGTAAACTGTTATTGCCAAGTACCTGTTGATATTTGATTCTTTGTCATCGGCGACGTGTATATGAAGAAAAAAATCGAATTCTTATTGACCTATAACAGAGAAATTCGAGGTAGCAGTCGAGGTGGCTGGCGGCAGGTGTTTCAGTAAAGCATGTGTCCGTGTTCACCTGGCCTTAACCGACCAATCGTATAACAACACTGAAACCGTCTACCTGCATATAGTACATTCAGAAACGAATAAAATGAACTGACGGCATCTGAAGATAATTACAGAATATTTATTTTAACGTTTCTCTCGGAACGGGAAAGAAGCTAAGGGAAAATGAGAGATTTACGGAGGCGAAAATTAAAATATAATAAATATACTTGTAACGAATGTACTTAATGTATTAGTACCAACATTTGCAAAACATGCTTAATGATTCTTTATTAAGCGAGAATACTTCACGTAAAATATCGTTAATATTTGCTTATATATAGATATAATAAATTAAGAACGGGCAAGCGGTCTGTCAATTAAAACTCATTTGTTCTCTCTATATTTCGCAAAGTGTTTGTTGCTTCTTCAGGAGTTGCTACAATATTAATGAACAAGACATTCAATAAATTAATGTATACAGAAATAGCAAAATACTCACATAATGTATAGTTAAAAATTGGAAATGACGTTCATAGACATATCAAAATTGATTAAATTTAAATTTAAAACATTAAGGTAACTATAGATACATGGTTTCACATCAAGCTATATATATATATATATATATATATATAGGGTAATCATAAAGTAAGAGGTATATTTTAAGGTATAATTTTAAGAAATCAAGCTAGGTAGCAAAAACTAAATGGAATCTAGTTGCTTTTGGGTTTGGATTTTACTCTATCTATGAAAAACAAAAGAGTTGTCATTACAATTGTTGACATGAGTGTCAAAACGAAGTCATTCAATTTGGAGTTTTATTTTGAAATTAAAACTCAAATAGACCTAGAGTTAAAACTACTAAAACTGTAATAGCATGGATTTACAACCAAGAATTGGTTTAGTTCAGTGTTATTATGAATGCGGCAGAAATTACACCGCTGGATTATGGAGATTTCGCACGAAAATGGGTTTGAGAGCGGAGCCCTGTCAAATAAAAGCGTACCGCAATTTGATACAAAAATTTGAAAGAACAGGCTCTGCAACTGACCTACCAAGATCAGGAAGGGTTCTTCATGAAAATCACGACATAGCCACTGGCAATCAGCAGTGCAAATGCGATATCCAAGCGATTGCAGGTGCCGTTTACCACGGGTTGGAAAATTTTATGTAAAATTCTAAAAATGCATCCATATATATAAACTGAAAATGCTGTTTGCAAAAGAATTAAAGGAGGCAGATTTGGCTACTAAGTACGATTTCTCTTTGCGAGTTATGGCTCAGATGGAAATTGAACACGAACGGTTATTCCGTATTTTATGGACAGATGAGGCACATTTAACTCTGAATGGTGGAGTCAATACTCAAAACTGTAGAATCTGATCTGCAGAAAATCCACAAGAAATCGTTCAACAAGATCCTCATGGCAAGAAAGTCACTGTTTGGTGCGATTTTACAGCTGATTTTATCATTGGTCCGTATTTCTACGAGGAAATGCAGAATGGAGAAGCCGTATCTGTAACTGTAAATGGTGAACGATACCTGCAAATATTAAGAGATTATGTTATTCCAAAGCTGCAAAACAAGCACCACGGAACTGAAAACATCATTTTTATGCAGGATGGAGCACCCCCGCACATTTTCCGACCAATCAAAGAATTATTAACCAACGGTTTTCAAGATCGTGTGTTGCGCAGTAGGGCTGGGCGAAGTATCGATACATCGTCCAATACCCGATACCATAACTGGTATCGGGTACCCGATACCTGATATAACGAAGGTATCGATTCTAAGGTATCGATTCCAAAGCATCGATTCCAAGGTATCGATTCCAAGGTATCGATTCCAAGGTATCGATTCCAAGGTATCGATTCCAAGGTATCGATTCCAAAGCATCGATACCTATCGATACATTACCGATTCCAGTACTCGCTAAGTATCGATGTATCGGGTAGCGATGTATCGGGTAGCGATGTATCGGATAGCGATGTATCGGGTAGCGAGGTATCGGGTAGCGAGGTATCGATTCCAAAGCATCGATACCTATCGATACTTTAGCGATTCCAGTACTCGCTAAGTATCGATGTATCGGGTAGCCATGTATCGGGTAGCTTACCTTTGTGCATTTTTTTTAATGAGTATGCGTACATCATAGGTATATAAGTTGTTGTTTTAAGCAAAATGACAATTTAGAATTTTCTTATTTTTCATGCAAGGATTAAAAAAGAACTACATACATAAGTCTGCAGCTAGTATAATTATAATTTTACCTTTCGGAGGCCAATATTTCAACGTCAGTAACTTCACTATCACCGTCTCTTTTGTCTTTCTTTTCAATAATATTAAAATATGTAAAAGGATGAACACATTTTATATGCTTTAGCATATTTGTAGTATTACCAGTATACTTATATTCTTTTTTACATACATTACAACTCACGCCCTGGTCGTTAATTTTATCAAAGTATTTCCAAACTACACTATTTTTTTTCGTTTTTTTGGTACGTACGTATCCACTTATTACACCAAGTTATAAGAACAAAGTGATGAAGCTTAGAATGATATGAAATATAAGTGCTTATATTAAACTTTAGACGACGGATAGAGGTAGGAATTATAATAAATCAAAACTAGGAAACAGTAAAAATTTGTTGACACATAATTTCTATAAAGCAGTGTTGAGAGAAATATAGGTGATATTCATATTCATATAAATATAAAACACTTTCCTGTTCTATAGAATGCACAATACACGACTGTAAATTGGAACTAAAATAAACAAAATATAATACAAATATGTAGTATTAATTAATATAATAAGGTAAAAAAAGTTGGGTAAAGAATTCTTATCAAGCTATTGTAGGTATAAAACGTGCTTGGTTTGTTTCTATTTTGAAATGAATATTTTAGGCTTTTTGTATAATTTTGTAATAGCACGCATATTTGCCTATATTATTTTATCTTTCTGCGTTTTTTAAATGTATAAAAAATTACCTTTTTAAGTAAAGAATTTTTAAGTATGTGTGCATAATATATATGTATTTAAAAGACGTTGGTTATTATGCGTAGCAAATTCCATATTTTGACATTAATTTTGACTTTAATTATTACAAACAAAAAAAACAAAATATCACGATATTGCAAATTTCATACCGTAGTTATGGTAGAATCGGTAAATTAATTTTACATCTCTTGAAACCGATATCAAACAATCGACACCTAGAAAACGGGTTATGAATACTGATTCCTAGGTATCGAATCAAGGTATCGATTCCAAGGTATCGATTCAAGGTATCGATTCCAAGGTATCGATTCCAAGGTATCGATTTCAAGGTATCGATTCCAAGGTATCGATTCCAAGGTATCGATTCCAAGGTATCGATTCCAAGGTATCGATTCCAAAGCATCGATACCTATCGATACTTTGCCGATTCCAGTACTCGCTAAGTATCGATGTATCGGGTAGCGAGGTATCGATTCCAAAGCATCGATACCTATCGATACTTTACCGATTCCAGTACTCGCTAAGTATCGATGTATCGGGTAGCGATGTATCGGGTAGCGACGTATCGGGTAGCCATGTATCGGGTAGCTTACCTTTGTGCATTTTTTTAAATGTACATAAAGGATGCAATAACTTTTTAAGTATGTATGCATTATATATTTTAAAAGAATGTTATAATTATGCGCATCAAATATCCTTATTATGACATATCTATAATTATTAAAAAAACAAAATATCACAATATTGCAAACTTCATACCGTAGTTATGGTAGAATCGATAAATTAATTTTATATCTCTTGAAACCGATATCAAACAATCGACACCTAGAAAACGGGTTATGAATATTGATTTCTAGGTATCGAATTAAGGTATCGATTCCAAAGTATCGATTCCAAGGTATCGATTCCAAGGTATCGATTCCAAGGTATCGATTCCAAGGTATCGATTCCAAGGTATCGATTCCAAGGTATCGATTCCAAGGTATCGATTCCAAGGTATCGATTCCAAGGTATCGATTCCAAGGTATCGATTCCAAGGTATCGATTCCAAGGTATCGATTCCAAGGTATCGATACTTTACCGATTCCAGTACTCAGAATCGATACCGTGCACAGACCCGATACATCGCTAAGTATCGATACCTCGATTGGTATCGGTACCCGATACCGAAAACGCCGGTATCGCCCAGCCCTATTGCGCAGACATTTCGCAAATTCATGGCCACCAAGATCACTTGATCTTAACCCAACGGATTACTGGCTGTGGGGTTATTTAAAATGTTTAGTGTTTAGAAGACGACCAACAACGCTACAGGAATTAAAAGACAATATTATGGAGCAAATTCGTGCAATTCAACCAGAAATGTTACGGAAAGCTGTGTACAATTTGAAGGAAAGGTTGGTAATCTTACAACAACAAAATGGAGGACATATTGAGCAATTGCCGTAACTGGTTTTGTGCATACTGAATCCCATTTCTTAAGCAATTAAATTTCATTTATTTTTTATTATTAACTTTTAATTTAAAATATATCCCTTATTTTATGATAACCCGTTATATATATATATATATATATATATATATATAAATGGTTAATTATTTCTTGGAATTCGGCTTGATAACTATTCATTAAATAAAAATGCTAATTTTAACATTTCGTCTTTTATTTTGTCTTCATCAGAATAAATTTAATTACAATACAATAGGTGTTTTCCTGCAAAAGTCAATTTAAACTAATAATAATAGAATTACTATTCTTTTCGGTAAAACATTTTACGAAAAACAATAGTTCGGGCTTAGATCGTAGCGACCTTTTGGGCTTAGATAGTAGCAACCACTTCTTTGTTTCCCTCTATCTTTACGCCATAAAATTGCACGACTGCAGTAGTGTAACGAAAAATTACGCTTTAATGAGGATTGGAATCGAGTCGTCTTTAGTGACGAATCTCGATTTTGTTTATGGGCTCATGATGGTTGTAAAATGGTCAGAAGTCGTCCTGAAAAAATAAAAAGCTTGCTGTACTGCGACATACACCTCTTACTCATAGTATGATAGTGGGGGAAGGGGCTATCTGCCATGGAAGTAGATCTCCTCCAGTAATAATTCAAGAAAATTAAACGCGATTTGTTACATCGGTAATATTTTTGAACCACTATTAATACCATATTTTCAACAACTGGTAAATTCAATTTTTGGGGGGTTATTATCGAGCTTCTGAATAATGCTAATATTAATTGTTTTCTATGCTCTTCCCGTTCGCCGGACTTATCACCAATATGTGGGATATGGTAGGACACAGAATCAATAATTTACAATCACCCCTAAACAATCTTATCTTCTTCAGCAAGGATTTGTAGAAGCTTGGAATAGCATATCATAGGCTACCATCGATTCGCTAATTTCAGAAAATGTTAGTAACAAACAGAATCAAGAAAAATCCCTAAACCATGATAAATGGGATAACACTAAATTCCTCTCCCCACTGGCAATTTGGTGAAGAGCATATCTTCAAAGGTTGTACCTTAGCCAAAGACACTAAGTTTAACAATATTTTTCAGATTGTTGTACTGAAGATGGCAATATAGTTGCCGAAATACTTATTTAAAGTTTATCGATTTATAATGTGGTTTTAAGGATTTTTCTCGTTTCTATTTTTTCCAAATTTCAAACCACGGTCTCCACCTATTCGGATCAAGTATGAATGAATGTTTATATGATTTGTTACATCAAATTTTTATGATTTCTTAATAGAAATAAAATATATATTTCCTGAAAATTTCATTAAAATACGCGAACATTGTTCGATATTTACTAGGTTCTTTGAATCAAACTTGTGTAGTATATTTTATAATTTATTTGAGACTTAATTGAACAAATACATTTTTGTTACATAGCCATTGCTTATGTCGTTAGCTTGCAGCAACCGAACGCATAATTCAAATATATCGCATACATAACAAACATTTACTATGTGTTCATTTATTTATGGCGGCTAGTAATATGTTTCCACAAATTCATATAAGATCATAAGCAACGATTTTAGATGACTCTGTAAGCCATTAATTTGGTGAAGAGTTAATAATATCGCGCATTTGTACGCGAATGTATAATGTTAGACGTTAGAAAAAAGCTTTTAAAAATAGAGAGGACAAATAAAAACATTTTATTTTAGATTGCCTGTTCACCCAGAACACAATACCCCTTTCCCGTCTTCATTTCAGGATGCAACTCGATTGAAGGAACTTAAATTAACAATCCAACAAGTTGAAGATTGTAAACTTCGTAACTAGATTACAAGAAATGCAAACAAAGTTTGAGTACAGATAATACCTTTGCAGCAGACGTCTACAGCATTTTGCGTTTGGTTAAATATAAAGGAAAAATGTATTTTAATGGAAATTTAATAATGAAGTTTTCTGAAAACCAGTGTATAATTTTGAAAGATTAAGTTAGAGTAACCTCGTTGAAAATATAATTATATTTTCAAACCAAAATTGTTGTATTTTGTCAAATTAACATAAAAAATACATTTAAAAGTTTACCTTGAAAACTAAAATTAGTTAAACCAATTAACATCCAAAAATTTATCTTGAATGTATACCTCTTCGAAATTATTTACTGTTTTCTGATATATAATTAACAAAACATAACTATCAAAATTTGCGTTCATTTTAATCGCAAAGATGTTTGTTACTTGAGAAGAAAGTGAACTGTTTCAGCTAGTTTGGAAACATGGAAAAACTGGAATACCAATCAGTGATTAAGTACTTATTTTTAAAAACCAAACAAACTATGAAATTAAAAAGAAGTTAAGAAATACTGAAAAAACAAGTCAATCAACGGGAGGAAACGTACAGACGCGCGTTTCGTTCTGGTTGGAACTTTTCAATATACGGTATTCCCTCGATGACGGACATTTCGACATTTACATGTAAGAATGTGATTTAATATTCATTAATTCTCACTTGCAGTAAATTCCATATGAAATTAAAGCTCAGTTTAAGTCTGTTTACGCTGACAAATCTCCATTAATTGTAACCAAAAAATCAATGGATAGCTAAGTTTAAACGTGGTCGCACCAGTATATTTGTTAAACAAGCCAGTGGACTCCCAACAGACGTATATACACCAGATAAGTATACATATAAAAGAGTACATATAGTGCTAGATATTCGTCAGGGAAAAGTGCGCGAAATAGCAAAGGTACTACATATCTCATCTAGATCAGTGGTTCCAATTTTACATAATGAATACAGAATTAAAAAAATATGTTCCCGAAACGACCACTAGATGGCATTTGCTGTATATCGACATGTAACATATCGAGAGATAAACGCATCCTTGCGCATTGGTAAAAGTCGAATACAAACGATTTCACATAGCATTTAGTGGTGAAAAAACTTTGCAGTCGTTGAATTCCACACAATTTAAAAAAATGCTCTTCAAAACTTCAATCGTGGTGCTTCTATCAACGTATACAGTATTGTAAGAGGTAACGAAACTTGGTTATATTCATATGAACCAGAAACTAAACAATAAATCCACTATTTAGGTGTGAACCAAAACCAACGAAAGTTATTCGTTCACGAGGCGCTTCATGAAAATTATTACTTTTTTCTTTGGTAAAACTGGACCTGTTTCTGCCGTTGCTCTTGAGGATCAAAAAACGCTGATTGGTAGACAACAATTTGTTTGCCTGAAGTCTTCAATTAAATCAGAAAAAAACAGCAGACATCGGCGCATCATCCTTCACCACAACAACGCTAGCTCTCACACAGCACATCAAACGGTCGATTATTTAAAGGAGAATAATATTAAATTAATGACTCATTATCCGTATTCGCCTGACCTATCACCTAATGGCTTCTTCCTGTTCCCTTTTGTCAAAAACAATGCGTGGTGAGCGGTTTTCGACACCCGAAGGGGCCATCGAAGCATTTAAAGGGCATGTTTCTGAGATACCCACTGCAGATTGGAGTGACTAAAACTGGGAATATTTTGGGAAACAATAAAGTGCTTTTTTTCGATAAAATATGTTTTTTTCTTTTTCCAGAAATTTTTAGAGTTTCCCTCGTATTCAATTCGCAAGATTCATTCTGTATTCCAAAAAACCATCGCCATCAATTTTCCCGACGAATTTTGCGTCCTTGTCTTTTTTGGTGATGATGAGGTACTGTGGTTTCTGATATCTTGACTTCAACAGCAATAATTGACACCCTCTTTCTTCCATTCGCTAAGACCTCTTCCTCGACTGTCTTGATGTCTTCCCTAGTTCTTGCTTTGATAGAACTTACGCATCTTGGGTCGCCTTGACTTGATTCCCTACACCATAGTTGCTTAGACCAAAATTCTACTATAAAATATAACACACACCATCCTTATATACGTTAGTTATCCTCTGATAAATATTTTTGGGTTCATTTCCTCCTTTCGTCTAAAATTTTATCACGCTTCTGTGTTCTAACTGAATTTAATTCATTTTTTTGTTAAATAAAGCTCTGTAAAAGCAGCAAAAATCTTTGGATTGGGACTAAATTTGGTCAGTATAAATCCAGAGGTGATAGATATTTGACAGCAAAAGCTTACTGCTGTCACTGAATTTTCTCATGGCTAAGTAGATAATATAAAAATCTCCCTTATTAGGAATTAATACAGAATAATACAAAATCTTGTTTTAGAATTACTGCTATAATAAAGATATAATTAGATTAGAATTAAAATATTACGGTGTTAGCAAAATGATTTAAATTAGATGATGTATTAAACGTAATATATTTACATTAAATTATATAATTAATTTTCAAAGCAGTAGAATTAATATATTATGACCACGTAGTAACTAGAATTCCACTATTTCGTTCCTTCTTCATCTCATTTCAACGGCAGAATAGTTTTTGCAATTTCCTTTATTGAATTCAATATACATTCAGCAAGTACTCCTTTGAGAATATAGCACGGGTGTTTCAAAGAATATCATATATATTAGACTTGCGAGTTACAGAATTATGTTTTACTCCCAAAGGTTTTCCTTAATATTTATCAATATACTCGAAATAATTCAAGATTTCATTACATTTTCTACTACAATAGAGAAATATTATTTTACCTACAAATCTGTCCAGCTTTCTGTATAAAAGTAAAAATGTAATTCCACCAAGAGAGTATTCATCAAAAATAAAATAATTTTATTACAGGCTGCAGTCATATATGCAGTTAGATAAAATACCTCACTTACGTTTATAACTCATAAGGGAACATATTCAAACAGAATTTGAATAAAACTTTGCCGGATGATAATAAAAGGCTTTGACAAAAGAACAAATTAAGTTACTTCGTGTGTAAATTTTTTGCGCTGGAGAATCTACTTCTTTTATGTTGGATAATAAAAACGCACTTTTAACTATAATAATTCTTTATTGAATACAACGTTTGATATACTTAATTTTGATTTTTTTTTAATGTTTGAACTCTTGCTAGTTACTGTTGTGCTGTGGTTCGAATAAGACTCTGTTGTCTCTTGTTGTTAGGATGCAACTCTGGTTCTTACTGTTTTTAAAGATACTACAAGCAGGCAAAATTCGCCAGTTATTGTATTTGTATTTTTAAAGAGTTTTTAATTTTATTTGGTGATCAATAAAATACGAAATACATTTTTATTTGTTCATTTTGTAGTTCAAGTTGAGTAAAGGAGTGTTAATATTAACTAGCAATACTTCCTCCAGGTTTTCTTCTGTAAAAGTTGTTCTCTTTGAATGATATACATCCTTGTAGATAGAAAACGTCCTTTCTACACCGCAACTGGTTATAGGTACATACTGAAAATATTCTTTTATTTCAGCGTATTTAGCAGTTAGATTTTGAGACATTGTCACCATGCACAATTGCCGCAATGTTATTAAATCTGAATTTCTATTAAAAACTGCGTCACTTGGAATATTTTTCAAATTATTAATCGCCACATCTAATCCATCATTTAATTTGTGATTTTGATTTTCAAAATAAGTGATTAGTTTTGGAAAATTTCCAAAGAGTTCCTGAAGAGAGTACAACTGATTTTTTAAATTTGGAATTTGTATTGGTTCCTTCAAACATCGTCATTTAAACATGTAACGAAATTTTGTATACTATCGAAATTCTCTGCATAAAAACTAGTAGCTTCCAACCATGTTCCCCATCCAGTTATTACAGGAGAGGGAGGCAGTGATAAAAATGGAAGTTTTTCCCTGTATAGAGCTACTCTCAATTATGCTTTTCTGAAAACTCTTTTAAAAGCGGATACAAGTCTATCAACTTCCGGTGTCTCTGATATATTCACAGATGCTGTGGAGAGCATGTGCTACACAAGTAATATGCAGCATATTAGGATATGTTTCCATTGAATAGTCTGCCTGTTTTTAACATATATGCGGCACTGTCACTGACAAATAAAAGTATTTTTTCTTTATACCTATCCGAATGAAGCATTTGGTGCATATTCTCGTAAATGGTTTTGGCTACCGTTTTTGCAACAACTATATTTATAACTTTTGTTGCTATTACATATGTGTTATATGGAATAGTTGGATGTAGTACACCGGCTACAACATTTACCACACAGCGTCCTAATATATCGACAGTTTCGTCGGCACTTATCCATAGGTACTGATTTGAAAGATGTCTTCTAATGCGTTCTACTGCTTTCGTGTAGCACTTCATCAGGAACATTTCGACTAGTATATTTTTGGAGAAATGTTTTGAAGGTGGGATTGTTAAGTTTATTTAATGGAATATTTGCCGCCATTAAAGTTTCACAGAGTTCGTTAAAATTGTCCAATGGGTCTAATTTCTGTATTTGTTTGCGATGCTAAGTGATGTTTTACGTGCGATTTTTTACGATATTTCACAGGCTTTGTAATAAATTTCGGAATCACTGACAATGGACATACAATCAGTATGACCCTTAATCTAACTCGCTATTATTTCAAGATGCCATTCTCGACGTTGTTCCATATCGTATCTGAAAAAGTAACTTAAACAATATTCTAGATCTAAATAAATGAAAATTAAAAATGTATGCGTAAGTTATCCAAACTTAACGAAATTCACTGGAAATTTACGTCAAAATAATTGGGAGAAGTAGATTCGATGAAACAATATTAAACAGGGTCTATTACAAAACTTGGGCAGTATGTAATTAACAGTTAAAACAATGAAAAAAGAAACTAACTCACCTTACTTTATATATCTTACGAAATCTAAACTAATAAATAAAATAAATTATAAAAACTCCCCAAATTTCTATCCACGCCCATGAAGAAAGGAATTTCACTGTTAGATTGAAGTAATTGCATTACAATTCAACGACAAAAATCATATGTGCGGTAAACAGAATGAATAGTGCTATTCAATAACTGCGTGTTGTATTTAGCGATGTTATAGATTATTTATATGGTCCATCGTAATTGCGGCCTGATGCGTCCGTGCTCTAGTTATCACATAAATAATAAATGCAAACCGTATTGATTATATGGCCATATGTTATAATTCTTGAGAATTTTGAAGGTCTTGGTAGAAGGTATCAGCTAGCAATAATACTTTTAAACTATACTAATTAAGCCTAGTGTTAACGTAAGTACAAAGTTCAGACTATATTCCATTCTTCTTAATGGAATTTATCGATACACATTTAAGTAACGCGAAATTACAGTACGCGCCAAAATATAAAGTACTAAAGCAATACATACACTTCATAAAGTATATCTTTTCAGTTCAAGGCTAAATTTGAAGCCTGTGATTCAAATCAGTACTGCAGAGTCAAATAAATCAGTATTCAATCGCGGAAACAACCGTTTGTCATCATGAAATATAATAAACGTCATGTTATGCAATACTGTCAAAATTTTAGTGTTACTTGTAATATGTATAACCAAAGAAAGCATATACATAAATTAGATGTCAAAATAATAATAATGAGTAAAGTAGGTTAGAAATGTCAAAGAGACAATCAAACAATTTCTTACTTATTGAGATTACTATTTATTATCAGTATTGTTCTCAAAAGAACAGATTTTGTAATTTTTTATGACGAACTAAATAATTAAACTAAATAAATTCGAAGAATACTTAACCAAGAAGTCAGAATGCCGGAAACAAAGTCAATAAACAACAGTATTGAAATAATTTCACAGCAAGCCGAATATCATAAGACTATCTCTTGGACAACTTATCCTTTTTATTTAATATAATATTTCAAAGGCGTAGGTGTTAACTTAAAATAACAAACGTGCGTAGTATTATAGCGCGTATTCATCTGTGTTAGAAAAAGATAAAGTACAATTTGCGGTTCTTACTTGGGCAGTACGAACTGAAAAGATATACTTTATGAAGTGTACATTACTTATTACTTATACATTTTTATTTTCGTAGTACACATGTTCGGAATGCGCGCTTTGCGCTGTAGACACTGTTCATAGTGGTCACGCAGATTTTCAAGCATATTCAAGAACACAGATTCCTGCAGATTTCTGAAAAACGAGACGAGATCTTTTAACGTAATCCATTCACAGTTCCACGGGATATGATGCATCTTTTAAAAGTTTCCTGCAGCCCTGCTATAGACTGATGAGAG
This sequence comes from Melolontha melolontha, assembly GCA_935421215.2. Taxonomy (NCBI): domain Eukaryota; kingdom Metazoa; phylum Arthropoda; class Insecta; order Coleoptera; family Scarabaeidae; genus Melolontha; species Melolontha melolontha. The sequence goes on along the minus strand of OW285235.1, from coordinate 178,567,436 downwards.
GTGTGACTGGTAGCTCCGTCCTCAAGAAACCACTGTCTTTCGATCCGGAGGTTCCTGCCTCGACGAAACCTTCTGATATCCCAAATAAATGGCCAGAGCACCATATTACTTTAACGTTGAGCATGTGACGATATCGTCACACGCTCACTATATAGCGATTTCTGGACGATAATGTCTGGCTTCTCAAAACCAAGGAAGCGAGTTGTTTGCTTATTGATGTAACATTCCAAGTGAATGTGACTTTCAGAGAACCAGACATTACGCAAAAAATGTGGATCCTCATACACCATAGCCATAATTTGTCCACAATACACAACCCTGCATGCATATCTTGGTTGGTCAATCGTTGTCCAACCTGAATTCGATACGGAAATCCACCTACAACAAACAATCGCCTAAGCGACGTATTTCTGAAATTCATGACTCATTTGTTCTCATAGTTACTGGCCTACCATACCTTTCCTTCCGTTGGCACACTACACTGCCAGGATCACGAAATTTCTTAACAATAAAAGGCATAACCGCGTAGCTTTGTACCTCTTTATAAAATTGTTGTTGATATTTTTCCGCCATTAACTTCGAACTCGACCCACCCTAATAGCCGTTTCCGTACGAGCGAAAATAATGCTCCACAATAAACACTTTTCCTCCGTCGTGAGACCCATTTCAACTCTAGCCTCAACACAATGTTCTTTGCACTTCTATGATCACATAACGCTGATACAATAATACGCCGATAAACAGACAAGCGCATAAAGACGGCGCGAAATCCAGTACTGTATATTTTAGGGCATACCGTATGAATAGCTTGGGAGATTAAAAACTGCGTCTTAAATTCGTTTATTAATTTAATTATAAAGCAAAGTAGAAATAGCCTAATAAAAAAATAAATAAACTTGCAAATATAAAAGAAGACACTTCTTAGAATATAGAGAAAGTTTTACAATTTAAATATGATATTTAAGATTTCGGTATACAGGGTGTCAGGTGAACATTATTTAATTCTAAATGATTGTTTCTCCTCATTTCGTAGCCATTCGTGTTTTTCATGCTGTCTGTGAGTTTATTCATAATAAGATTATAAAGTATAGTCCATTCCTCGTTTGTATTTTGGTCTTCGTTTGTGTGTTTAAGTCTTCTATTATCAACTGTTTTGGTATGTTGTTCTCCTGTAGTATTGTTATCACATTGTGTAGTTTCACCCGATCAAATGCCTTTTGTAAGTCGGCAAAGCAAATAAAGGCTGGGGCGTTAAATTCGATCGTTTTTTCGACTAGTTGACAAATAACAAATATGACGTCGGTTATAGATCTATTCGGGCGAAATCCCTGTTGTTCTTCATTAATGGTTAATTGCGATCACTTTTGTTAAGCAACTTCTGTGCCGTGTTTAGCAGCATAATCTTCTGTAGTTTTCTGGGTTGTTTTTATTGTCTTTTTTAATATTGGGATGGTGATGGTAGTTTTCCATTCTAAAGAAACTGTTTCCCTTTTAATTACAATGTTAAACCATTTTGTTAGTTCTTCTATGAGATGTTTTCCACCGTATTTCAGCAATTCGTTCCTTATAATATTAATTTGTAGTTTCTATCGACCAAATGAAAATAAAATGAAATCAAATCTAATCACCCTCGTAAGTTTCTTGTATTTTAATTTATATTCACCATTTTTCAAATCTTAATACAATATTTTACATCAACATTTTCTATGCTTGGTTATTATGTAAGACATACCTTTATTTCGCATTGAATAATATCCGAATTTTTACGGACAAAATCTGGACAATTCTACCATGGAATATAATGAAAAATATTGCACAATTTATTCTTTATTCCCTGTAAATAATACACCTCCATTCCAAAAGGAAGACAGCAAATAAATTCGCGTCAAATTTTCGTGTGTATACCTCACAAACGTAGCATACACACGCAATACTAAGAAAGAATCGCGGGCAATTGTATGCGAAATTTTTGTTTCGAAAGTGGTCCTCGGGCATTTGCGAACAAGCCTGCCTACAAGCTTGTTCTCGAAGAAGACGGGAAGAATTAAAAGAAAAAGAATAAAGAACGAAAAAGAACAATTCGAAATGTATTCGACCAGAGTGTGTACTTTCTTCGTCGCATTCCTTCTCACGCAGATCCCTTCGCACGACGTTTTTCGTTGTTTACGCCAGTTGGATGCGAGAGAAGGACACGGCGATACGGTCGCGATTCAAAATCCGTCTGTCTATTGTACAGTACACTCCGGCGAACCGCTATACGAAATTACATACAGTATGCCCGAAGAATGCGACAACCTGTTCCCGTATCCTCGCAATATTTTCGTTCTCCGTCTCTTTCTCTTGTATTATACATTGCCGACCGCCGATTACAATAGAGATTTGATACCGAGCTTTTTGTTAAACATCTGCGGGAGGTGGTGATCTCGAATAACAAGGTGATTATCGCCAAGGCAGTCGTTACATCATGAGAATCGAAGTTGCGAAAATATTTATAGACACTAATTGTTATCGTTCTTTGATGTAACATTCACCTTAAAAATTCTATAAATTTATATTAGGTTGATACGCAAGTTCTTAACGTTTTTAATTTCTAGGATGAAAGTGGCATTTAAGCAAATTTTAAAAAAGTTATTTTAATATCGTTCAATTGAATAATTTTTGAACTCGTGAATTTGTAAAAGATTCTATTGACAATACTGGTACACAAATTTTCATTTTTTTTAACTTTCTTTTTGAAACTATGTACAATTTTCGTTTCTTCTGCACGTCGTCAAGTTTTAGAAAAAACAAATTAAAAACTAAATGAAATAATAGTAATTAGGTATGTACTCTTATATTCAAAAAAATTACGTACACAATTTAAATCAACATTTTTTATTAGTCTTTTTATCGTTTAAAAAACGGACTTTCTGTCTGGACGGGCTGTTTGGTTCCGGTGACGATGCTTCGCCGCTCGTTCCCTTTGATTACAGCTCGATAAAGAATGAACTCACCGCGCACAAGGTGTAAGTTTGTATACGCTTTCTTGTTTATTCTTTGGTGAAAGGTTAGTTTCTGAATAAATGCAATTGATCTAAATATATTTATTTACACTAATTACACTTATTTTTAAATATACAACAACTTAAGCTATTTATCTTATGAGTATGACTGTTGTGATACTTTGTGTCTTGTAATTAATTAACTGAATCGGCACTGTTTGAATGACTTTATGTTTGATGATATATAAAAGAAACTGATACTTAAATGAATAAGCTGAATGTCTATGTTGAGACAAATTAACACTCTGATGAGTGTCTTGATTACTCGTTAAATGAGGAGTTTACTCCGATAAAGTTATAAACTATAACGAACTTGTTTGTGTTAAACTTGTAGATAAGACTGACTTGATATTTAGTTTTTTGTGATAAAGAAAACTCCAAATGAAAAATTCAAAATCCCCACTATACCAGGATTGGTAGAAACTGTTCAAAGAGGCGTTCTCAATTGAACTTAAAATATTGGAAAAACTGTCGGTGTTAGTCTCTTTGACGATACAATATATTGCATTGCCGTAATAAACCAGCGATTATAAACGTATTCACCAGTTCACCATTTAACAAAATCCTGGGAGGTTCAGACAGTAAAACCAAATGTTTTGGATGTTCTTTGAACTACCAAGGTACAATTATTGATGTAGGTACCTTAAATAGAAATACTGTAATACCGCGCACATGTTGGGACTTACGGTATTATCTGATACAAAGAACCCACCATTACTTGTAATAAAAGATCTTTGAAATCATTCCGAACTTAGCATACTGGTATTGTCCTAAATTTAACTAGAAAGTATATTGCTTATTGTTCTGAAAAGCAATCTAACCCGAGTACCAGATTGTATAAACATAGTTTAAAGCTGGCGAAATAATATAGATGTGACCTCGTGTACAATTGTACCTAAGAGTATCAGGATCGGACCAACCGCTTTATGTAAATATGATGGGCCGCAGATGATAAAAATAAGACATATACCGTGTGATACATGAGCCTGCATACTGAATTTAATTTGATTATAATTAAAAATTGTACGTTATTATACGTAATCGAAACCTAATCGTTACTTAAATTAATTTAAAAATATTAATGTGATATGAAAGGATCCTGCATGTATCCTCAACACTGTCATTTAGACAAAAATTATTATAAAGGTTATGTGTTTTTAGAATGTTCCCATTTAATTCTTAAAATTGTGCTCTTATTGTAATGGAAATGAAGTGCAACATCTCCAATTGACCAATCTTCTTCATCTTTTGCTATAATAAAAAAACTTTTCTTGTTCGGAAACTTTTGGTATTTGCATTTTTGATTAACTTAATTGTCACGGCATGACGTTAATAAAAATCAGAAAAATACAAAATTAAACGGGAAAAAAATAGATTTTTTTGAATAGAAGAGTACATTATATGCTGAACGGTATCATCCTGTTCAAAATGTTTTTCTTTTTACTTTTCTTTTACACTGTTCGTCGGCACTTTCCAATATCAATGTCCAACAATAATCAACAAGCATTTCACTGTTTCACTTGTTTCAATAACAGAAATGAGTTGATGAAACCTTTCGCCGTGTTCATCATTCACGTCGCCGATGTTCGGGGAAAAAATCCAGATGCCAATGCAAACAATGTAATTTAAGGCTCATGTTCCAGCCCAATTTATGGTAACTTCTAAGAAGTTTATTAACAAGTGCTATATAATTGTCAGATTTTCTGTTTCCTAAAAAAGTTGTCACATTTTTAAAAACATTCCAAGCAATACGCTCCAAATCACTTAAAGTTTCTTCATATCTTGCAGAAATTTAATGTAGGTCCTACAGAAATTCCCTTTTTAACTATTGCACGTGAGATTTTTTGTTTAAGGTATTAGAATCAACGCCATCCTTATCCATTGGTTTCACGAAATTTTTCATCAAACTTAATTTTATGTGTAATGGCGGTAAAAGTATTTTTTCAGGTTCAACTAATAACTTAAGAAGTACATTCCTTTGTTCAGGAATATACTGAGCCCAGACTGGCCAGTCTTTAACAATGTAGTGGGAATTTCTTGATCAACTGTCCCACTCACAAAGAAAACAGCAATTCTTTGTATACCCGAGTTGTAAATCAAGTAGAATTGCTACAACTTTGCGCTCTACGCTGATATACCATTTGTACATTTTGTAATTAATTCTATCTATGAGAAAATACATATTTGAATACGTTTCCTTTAAGTGGATTGCGTGGTCAAACGAGGATGGATGGATAAACATTTCCTATGTGAAGAAGCACAGCTTTCAAACTCAATTTCGAAGCATCGATAATAAGACATCATTCTTCAGAGTGGTGTCGATGGCCTAATGCCAACATCAAATCGTCGACATTATTGCAATATGGAAGACCCTCGTCCGTTGAAAAATACTGTGATAGTTCTTTCTGACAATTACGATACACGAAATTAAGTGTGTCTGGAACTAACAGTTTCCAGCGTCTAGATTCTAGTATGTCTGCTTTAGGTTTTGACAAATTCAGGTCCCGAATAAGATCATTTAATTCTGACTGATTTATTACACATGGTCCACCCTCCTTAGATGACAAATATTCAGCATTACCTGATCGATAACTTGACACTTGGTTCTTCTAGTTATATTACATTATATTCTTCACCTATGAATATTGGTACTGGTAAGGCTTCCAATTAAGGTACTGAACGATTAGCAGAGGGCACACTAGCATAACTAATATTTTTCGTATGAAAATTTTTGTTGGAAAGCCCGAAAGTTTTCGTACAGCAAAAGTAGCAATCAGTCGAAATTATTATTAGAGTTCTTGAACGTCAAGCACGCAAAATATACTAAAATTTAATTTAAATTTTGAGCTTCAGACAGTTTAGATACTTTTCTTAAATATTTTATATAATATAACGGGTGCCCCATTAAGAATGCAAGATTTAAAATGTGCCTTACGTTTGGCGGTACTGAAATTATAAGATTCTTCATTTGTCATTGTTGCGATTAGTTGTCATGGAGATATACCGATAGGTCCAACTCGCAACGGGCCATAGGCAACAATATACGTATGGAACGTAATGCGATGTGGCAACGTGTGTACAATGCCTATATTGAGTGACTTTCTTAAAATTTAAATTTATTTTGCAGAATTATTGATTTTTTTACTTTTATCTTTTAGAAAACGTTATTGTTTTTTTATTACTTAAAATTACTTTATATGAAAAATAGTATACCATAAAAGTGTAAACAAAGACAGTATACATTGAAACGAATATTCATTCAATTGTATTGTCATGAAATTGAATTTGTCAATCGTTGTTAAATTTGTTAGAATGAATAGATATTTATATTTATCAGAAAATACTAATACTTAAAGCAAACAAATAAGGTGTAGTGCTTTGTTATAGGAATGTATAATATCCATTTCTTCCTGCATATTGATTATACGACGATATCGGTATACGACGGAACACCGCGTTATTGTTGTGAAATCACATTATAAGTATGGAGAATGTTATGAGGAAACAGTTTGTAGATTTCATGGAATTTTCGGTCGACTAAATGCATCAAATCTATCAACAGTTCAAAGATTAATTAATAAATTCGAAGAAACTAGTTCGGCTGTTAACAGAAAAGTACGTCGTCGTACCACCCGATCTCTCGAGAATATTGCGGTAGTGCGTGAAAGTGTTACCGAAAATCCAAAAATATCGATTCGTTGTCGTTTTCAACAGTTAGACATTTCGAGAAGTACCCTGCACCGAATACGTACCAAAGATCTGCATATGCACGCGTACAAGATGCAGTTGTTACAAGTACTCAAGCCAGCAGACCATGGGCAACGTCGAGAATTTATTAATTCGGTGTTGGAAAACCAACCATCATTTTTAGCGATGAGGTACATTTCCAACTTAATGGGTACGTCAACACTCAAAATTGTCTTCGAGGATCTTCGAGTGATTCATGGAAAACCATTGCATAGAGAACGAGTTACTGTCTGGTGTAGATTCTGGGCTGGCGGAATAATAGGGCCCTACTTTTTCAAAAATTTTGCTGAACAAGCAGTAACAGTGAATGGCATACACTATCGCAACATGCTGAGGGAGTTTTTGTGGCCACTGTTGAATGGAATCCATCATTTCCACCAGACTTACCCCCAACTCTGGATATTTCCTTAATAAAAAAACTTTCAGTTGCGGAGATTTGGATTTTTGTTAATAACATTTATTCCGTTATTAGTTTGGTAAAAGTATATTCAAGAAGATGAAAATTATTTTAATTAATTAATTAATTTTAAAAATTGTCTTTCGAAGAACTAAGTTTTTTAAATTTTACTCATCGAATCCAACATTCCATATGCACCAATCTAATAATACATATATTATTTTTTTAGTAAAGCTCTTTTTCTTTCTATTTCACATCAAACTGTTTATTTTTGCAATAGGCACTTGAGTCAATGGTCAAATTATGAATTCTGAAATACCTACCAAATGTATGAACATTCTTGGACTTCCTCGACATATACGAAATATTTTAATTAAATTTAGTATTCGTCTATTTTTTTAAAAATAGAATATGTATTTAAATAATTTATTTTATACATATTTACTAAATATATATTTGCTTTTATGATATAATCACTTAATATTTTATACAATAACAAATATTACCAGGACATTGAATGTTTAATGAACAAGAAAAATTTACTAAATCAAGCACATTTTTTATTTAATTTTATATAAGGATAATGTACTAAATCCATTCAAATATGGTTAATTTATATTTTATATTACACAAGAAAATATAACCATTCGTAGGCTGTTATCTTGAGCTATCTACTAAAATCAATATATTTGAACAATTATTCACCAAGACTAGAACAAGTACTCAATTATTTAGAAGTAGTAATTTAATAAAATGATTTATTATCATGACATTTGTTAATAATGTAATGAAAATACACTCGCGTGAACATAATTACGGTGAATATCGGCACTTATAACATTTACTCATTTTCATATTCTTTCGATCGATTATGTGTACATCAGGGGGCGGTTTGTTCTATAACTAATCACCGAAAGATGACTTGTCGAATAAAATTAAAACAAATTTAAAAAAACGTATTAATTAAAATTAAATTATTTTAATATGATCATTTCAAACTTTCATAACTGCCAGGTAACTTGCAATAAGCTCGCTTATACTTAAAATCAAAATATTAAATTTTTGACAGGAATTTTGTATTCTTTTATTACCTGCAAGACGTAAAATTTTACAAACCAGCAAGTGAGCAACACACATCACACGAGAAGTTTCTTGCTATTTTCCTTGAAAGAAACGATTAATTGATTCGCCAACAAATGCCGTTGACACATAACTGTAATTATAATTACACCCCTTAAACAAGAAACACCGTTAGCTGATCTTATACAAACGTTTTAGAAGCTTTATAAAAATAACTTTATTTAAATGCATTCGAGCCAAGTATCAAATGGTTTGCAATTCTTTCAGATTTTCGGCGTCTTCGGAGAATCGGTAAAGTGGGTGGTCAGAGAAACGCCAATTCTATGAAGCATTAACACCAGATTTTTTCTTGGTCAGTTTGATCCGACCTGCACTTAGTGTTGACGAGTTCACGCACGGATTTTACTTTTTACTCTATTGACTTCAGTACAGTTTCTGTATTTTAACTATTTCGTTTGAGTGAATGTGTATTATTTTGTGTTTCCGAAGTAAAGGATTGAATAGAATCAATAACTTCTAATTTAGCGATTGTAAGTTCATTAATTTTTTTTTTATTTTAAATTTTTAATTTAATATTTAAATGCATTTTTGTATACTTTTTAAAAAAATACGCTATTTAAAGATTAAATATGTCCTATTTAAAAATTGAATATGTGCGATTCAGAAATGCACACAACCTACTACCTGAGACTTAGCTAATGTCTCATGACAATAGGCGGCGCCGACTTTCCTCCATGCTGTCGTTTATGCTTTTTCTGTATGCAGTAGATAATCGCTTTTGTAAAATTGTGAATTTGTCTATCTATGATTCATCTGTGCATCATGCACTGATAAGTCCATAATAGGATGAAACACGTGTATATATGTTTCGGTAACAATTCTCATTCAAATGTTTACTTGTATTGCGTTCTGCACAGCCGATTTTTAGTAATATTTTTGATATTATTAAAAATGTTCTTATTGCTATAAAAATTATACTGACTCTTTTGAAATGTGAAAAGCTTTTACATTCCAATTTTTATAGTAACAAAAATCGCTCTGCCTCCCTGGTTCCCTTCAATTATTGGAATCGTATAGCCCACCTAACTTCTTATTGTGCATTGTATACGGTATACGGAGCATTTATTTATCCTATGTAAATTTTGTCACATTTACACAAAAAATGAAAGGTATTACTATTTATTGATTTTATTGAGTGAGCATAAACAAATAAATACATTTATAAAAACTGCAAAATCATGATAATTTGAGCTTTTAATTATTCTAAATTTGTTTTTATTTTAATTTTAAGCCCACGTGTCATACGTTCGTTAGAATATTTAGGAAAATATGGTGCTTACATTAACAACATTATTTACATAAAATACGAAGAGGATATGCTAATCTAAATATTTGTATAACATACAAACTCGAGACTGTTATGTTAGTTTTAATTAATAAAAAGTTTATTTTGTTTCATTCTTGTATGAACATCAGTAATTTAGCACATACTATCTACATGTAATAAAGGGTGAGCCATAAACTGGCTTTCTTTTGTACTACGAGTTATTTTGACATGGGCAACGTTCGATAAGTAAAATGAGCCATATTTTATAATCAAAAGGATTTAATCCAGGCTGGATAACGACTAATCTTGTTGTGTAATAAAATCAGGTACATTTCTTTCTAACCACGCCCAAGTATTTTTTACTTTATTTATGAGAAGATACTGAATCCTGCTGGAATACCCACCGCTCATTATTAAACATCGTTTGTGTGGGTAGTTTAACAACGTACTCATGACCTGTTTCTTGATATATTTATGCACTTGTTTTAACATACTTATCACAAAAATAAATTTGCTCCATACCATGAAACTCCTGACCATACCCTCACTGGCGCAGGATAGTGCCCTCTTTGAGCACTAGTATAAATTTCACCAGCTCTACTGCTTGGTTGGTTGATTTAGCGTTTGTGATGGCAATAGTCAATGAACGGCGCTCAGTTTTCTTCAAGTCTTTTCTGACTTCACTGTATGCTATAAGGGCTGTAAGGGAACTGCTGTAAATTTTGTCTATTCCAACATCATGCACTGACGACTCTATATCAAAACCAAACTCATGTCTGCGTTGTCTAGATAGCAATTTTCACACAAATAAGCACTTTTATTCTCAGCACCCGATTTTTAATATTCTTGTTTTTGTTAAATATATTTTAGTTAATTTTACGAGGACGATATGATCATTATGTAGCTTAACAATGAAGTCACGATTATACATATAAAAAATTATTTTTATTTTGCAATGTTGTCTGGGGATTGATAAACCAATCTTATGGTTGATGTTTGTCGTGGACCAAACGTTTGCAATGACTCCGGTTTCTGGCGGTGATGCTTCAACGTCAGTTACTAGAATCACGACCTCGATCTCTTAAATGAATAAATGTACTTTTATCTAAATATATTTATCTACACTATATACATTTATTTTGTATCTACAACGACATATACTAACATAAAACTGCTGTTGAGACTGGTGTCTCTTGTTAAAATATGATTGTTTGATATGAATGTTATGAAGAGAATGTTGTCTTAAGACTCTGCGTCTTGTACTGATGTGAAGTTGATACTGCCGACTCCCTTGTTGCTGGTATGAGTGAGAGTTAAGTAGTTTCAGTTAATTCCTAAACAGTAATGAATTTTTATGGTACATACATATTTAGGAATCGTGAGCTTATTATACATATTTAGTTAACAATGGGTCATATTAAATATCGTCTTTGAAGTTCACTGATATCCCTAGGCATTAAAAACAAGAGGTATGATGTATAAAGCAATAAATAAATTTGGCAAAAGATACCAATTATTAATAACCCTAAGTAATAAATAGATTTGTAAATATAAAGGATATTGCTTTCTTAGAATTTAAAGAAAGCGCTGCCATTTGAATGTGCTAATAAAAGCATATTATACAGTAGTTTAAACTCGAAAATGAACGTTTAATATTTATAAAATTGGTAATCTTATGTTTGAATTCTATATCCTAAATCTACTTATATATAACAATAAAAAATGTCTAAAATTAAAATATTACAAAAGGATATTAAATATATCCTCAATAAATGTAATCCTCCAAACGTGCAATACACTTTTTCCAGCGAAGTTCCAATGCTCTCATCCCATCGCGGAAGGTATTTTTTTCAAGTTCAGCATAATAGCCGTTTACAGCGACTTTGACTTCCTCTTCCTCTGTCCTTCAGTTCATGAATTTTAGCCATTGACACAGCACTAGTATGGGACCGTACATTGTTATAGCGGAGAATAATATTTTTGTGCACTAACACATGTCTTTTTTCTAAAAAGTTTTGATACAACTTATCCAAAAGATTATCGTAATTGGAATTGGAATGTAATCAATCATCAGGATCTCTTTTGCACCCCGAAAAAACTGATGTCATTACCTTATCAGCTAACTTCGTGGCCATAGCTTCCTTTGGGACCGAACAACCAGGTTCTGTCCATTGTTTAGACTGAAGAATTGTTTCAGGGGTATATTAATGGACCCATTTTTCGTCGGTGATAATAAATCGTCACATAAAGGCAAATGGATTTTTCTGAAAACGGTCCAGATATTCTTGTGACTGTTGCATTTACTCGTTTCTGTTTCTTTGTGTGTAAACCCAGTACCCACCTCACCGACAGCTTTTACATCCCTTCTTCTTGGGTGACGATACTGCATGCCAGCTCTTTTGGGATGTCCACGGAATTGGCTTTTTTACTTTAATTTAATAATTTAAGCCATCAGTCTTTTGTTACCATATCCTGTATTTTAGTGACTATTTCTTGAGTAGTGACACTTTTAGAGCGCCCCGCTTGGTGTTCATCCTTAACACTCGTACGACTGCGTTTGAACTGAGCCACCCAGTTTTTTATCATTGCATACAAAGGAACACAGTCTTTCAAAACACTTTTCATCTCTTTCAATATTTCTCCATCACTCAAACCATTCATATAAGGAAATTTAAGGACGACGCGTTTCCTAACGTTTATCCATTTCAATGCAAACTTAAAACGCATTTGATTTGAAGAGCTGCTCACAACAAAGTATTGTACAGATGACTGTCAAATTTTCAGCGTTGCTAACTTATGAGAGAAAGTTGAGAAATATAACCAAATTACTTGTCTAGCAGCGCCATCTACGTAGTAGTAATAGTAGTAGTAGTAGTAAGACCCATTAGTCCCTTTTGGGACATAGGGAAGAAATCATTTGTTTCCATTCTTGTCTACTTCCAACTATAGATCCCAATCTTGCAACTGACATATTAGTCTCTTCTTGCAATTTTCTTCTCCATGTTATCTTAGGGCGTCCTACTTTCTTCCTTCCTTGCCATTCTAATGCTGTCCTACAAATTTCTGTTCTCGGTTTTCTTAAAGTATGACCAAGCCATCTTAACTTTCTCCTTTTAATTTGTACTTCGATCCTTTCTTGTCCTGCACGATCCCATAATTTTTCATTTATAATTCGGACGGGGCACCATATTTTCAGTATATTCCGAATACATCTATTTACAAAGCTTAGTAGTTTTTGCTTGTTTTCATTAGCTAGTGTCCACGACTCAGAACCGTACAATAATATTGGTTTAACTGTGGCATTAAAAACTTTAATTTTGGTCCTGTTAGTGATTTTACCCGATTTTCAAACATTCATCATCCCTATAAATGCACCACGAGCCTTGGATATCCTTGAATTGATGTCCTTCGTTACACCGGCGTATTCGGCCATCACACTCCCCAGGTATAAAAATTGATCTACTCGCTCTACTTTTTCTCCCATCAATTCTATATCTTTTCTATTTTGGTTATTGATGCTTATCATTTTCGTTTTCTTTCTGTTAATCTTCTTAACTTCTCAATATCTATTTTTATTCGATTTGTGGTAACATGCTTCCGTTCTTGCATACGAAACGTGGTTCTTAATTTTGCAATTAGTAGGTAATGGTCCGATCCTACATCCGCTCTCCTTCTACTACGGGTATCGTTCATCATTTCACTCCATTTTTGACTAATACATATATGGTCTACCTGGTTTTCTGTTTTGCCGCCTGGAGAGGTCCATGTAATCTTATGACAGTTTCTGTGTTTAACTAACGTGCCTCCTATTTTTAAACCATACATACAACATATTTCTATAAAAAGTTCCCCATTTTCATTTCTCTCTCCTGTTCCATTTTTTTTTCCATTATATTTTCTATATATTTATTATCAGTTCCATCTACGTAGAGACTACTTAATCCTCTCGCCCTCGTAAATACGGTACATACCCATACTCTTCATAAATCTATCAGAGACTATTTACGTGAAACTTATACAGTGTGGTCATAAAGTTTGGAACCAAGCTTATAACCGCATTCTTTTACATTTTTTGGAAAAACGCTCGGACAGGTAAATTTTCTTTTTTAAAACGCCATCTTTTGACATACAATTTTTTTCTATGACGTCATTGGTTTTCGAGTGATGACGTTATCAACACTTTCTTTAAATGGCAACCATATTATTTTTTTCTCGTTTTTGGTAGATCTTTATATCCACCAAATAGTGATATAAAACAATTGGTATGTTGCATCATAATCTTTTCGAAAAAATGAAATAAATTTAGAAAAAAAATCGAAAATTTTATTTTTGTACAAAATTAAAATTAAATAAAAAAAAAATCTGAACTTAAATGTATTATAACAGTTAACGTAAATTTTCAAAATGGACCCCACCAACCAACTGACACTGTCCCAGCCGAGCTTTGCGATCAATAGTTAATCTGCGTTATTCGCTCCAGGTCAAAAGAAATTCGTCTTCCCAATCGGCCAATTACTTATTAAAAAATGTTATTTAAGATTAAATAGTTTCACAAAAAAGGGCCAAAGAAATTTAATTAAAAAAATGACATGATGTGACAGACCATTTCTTAATTAAAATTATCGCCCAAAAATTGAAGATTTCAAAAACTAATTAGCTTACAAAATTTACTGAAACATGTAAGTAAGTTTTTTTCACACTTCTGTCTTGTGTGAGGACTTAAATATTCTTCTTGAACAAACCCGATCGTCAAAAGCACATGTACTCATGTTATTATGCAAAAAATTTACAAAAACAAAAACACGCACTTTTTTGCAAGATATTTCTTTATGACATTCTTGCTTCTTTTTATACAACTTATGTACAAAAATTTTAGTTTGAAATTGTTTCTATGGCGACAACATTGTTGAATTATTTACTTCTATTTTTGACATTAAATTTTTGAGATATTGCGAAAAAATTGTTCATTTTCGCTAATATAAAAAATGGCACATTTATCTGAGCGAGAAAGAATCGAAATTTTAATTATGGTTGGGTATGGGGACAGACAAAGAACGCATGCAGAAGCATGCGATTTGTTTAACCATGAACACCCTGATAGACCTCCAATTACCAGGTCTACGGTGACAAAACTAGTTGGAAAGTTTACCGAAACTGGATCCGTAAAAGATTGACCACGGCAAGGTATACCTCAAGTAGAAGAAGATGTGAAATTAAATGTACTTCTAGAAGCAGAAGAAAGGCATCATGTTTCCACTAGACAACTTGCGTTAGCCAATCAGGTGGCTCACTCATTTGTCGTCAACTTATTTAAAAAAGAACACTATAGTCCTTACAAAGTTCGACTTGTACAGGAATTACATGAGGATGACGTAGATCGTCGACTGCAGTTCTGTGAAGACGTAATGTTACGTTGTGACCAAAATCCAAATTTCTTGGAAAACATCGTCTTCTCAGATGAAGCTACGTTCTGCCTAAATGGATCTGTTCACCGCCAAAATTGCAGATATTGGTCGCAGAACAATCCGCAATGGACTCAAGCGTGTCATACTCAGCGCAGAAGAAAAGTTAACGTATGGGTTGGAATGATTGGACGACGCATTTTAGGACCATATTTTTTTTAAGGAAATTTGACTGCTGTGCAATATTTAGAATTTTTAAGATTTGAACTGGTTCCAGCGCTCGCTGTTATTTTCCCAAATCACGAGGATGGTGATGTACCCCATCCAAATATTTGGTTTCAACAAGATGGGGCGCCTCCCCATTATGGTGTAGAGCAGGCGCGGCTCGTGATGACGTATTTTGGTTTGCAGTACAATGATACGAGTGCCTCGTGTGTTTTCGGTGTTTACTAAGCAAACGTTACAGTTAGTACACGAGAATACACGAAGCACTCGGATCATTGTACTGCAAACCAAAATACGTCATCACGAGCCGCGCCTGGTGTAGAGGTTCGCCACTATCTTGACGAAATATTTCCCAATAAATGGATTCGACGGAGAGGCGCCATAGAATGGCCACCTCGTTTTCCTGACCTGACTCCGTTAGACTTTTTTTTGTGAGGTTATTTGAAATCGAAAGTGTATTTTAATAAACCGAACAATTTAGAAGATTTAAAATAAGGAATTCGCGTAGAACTTACACAAATATTCCCAGACATAATTGAGGCGAGTATACGAAGTGTTTACACTCGGCTGGGACAGTGTCAGTTGGTTGGTGGGGTCCATTTTGAAAATTTACGTTAACTGTGCACAATAAATTTAAGTTTAGATGTATTTTTTTAATTTAATTTTAATTTTGTACAAAAATAAAATTTTCGTATTTTTTTCTAAATTTATATCATTTTTTCAAAAAAATTGTGATGCAGCATACCAATTGTTTTATATCACTATTTGGTGGATATAAAGATCTACCAAAAACGAGAAAAAAATAATATGGTTGCCATTTAAAGAAAGTGTTGATAACGTTATCACTCGAAAACCAATGACGTCATAGAAAAAAAATTGTTTGTCAAAAGATGGCGTTTTAAAAAAGAAAATTTACCTGTCCGAGCGTTTTTCCTAAAAATATAAAATAATGCGGTTATAAGCTTGGTTCCAAACTTTATGACCACACTGTATATTCATTTCGAAAGATATTACCATACATAGCGAAAATTAGCTTCATTAAAATTTATTTTTATTTAAAACCGTATTAATATTTAAAATAGAAATTTAAGTTGTGTAAATACTTTTAAATAATGAATAAAAGCTTTGCTTATATTTTTAATAATTATTTTTCGTAGAACAGGGTATACGTAACTTATTTTCAAAATAAGAAATTCTGTTGCTTTTACCGCTTCGTACGAAACTGTGTACCTACACCGAAAGCGGAAGAATTATGATAGCAACGAACGTAGTGGAAAAATCAATCATTCACTTAACTGAACGTAATGAAAATATCGTATTAAAAAGCTCTCCGACGGTATTTACTGAAAGAAGTCCTAGTCTAGAAATAGCTAACCGCAACCAAGTTATGCATCCATTCAATTACGTTATTGAGTACGAAACGTGATTGATTGGACGTAAATTATTCCGGACCTTACTCCCGCATATCACAGAAATATTGTCATATGTGTTTAACCCTGTATTAATTTTTAATCGAAACAATTACCAATCTGACCGATTATTAAATATGTAATATAGCCTACTACTATTATAATTCAATTACTAAAAGTCTGTGATTCCTTGAAATTATTATTCGGCATAAAGCTCTGTTGTTTATTAAGCGAAGAATTTAATAAATAGCAATTCATGTCATAAAATGTCTTAAAACAAAATCTTCAGAAGACCGCTTGAAAATAATAAAAGGTACGAAGGTGGTTCGGAAATTATGTAGCCTAACAAAGAAAACACAATTTTTTTGACAATTGGGAGCCAAATCTGGCGAATAGGGTGAGGCACTAATTCAAATCCCAATTCATGAATGTTTGTCATTGCAATCGCAGACATGCGGTCAGGTGCGTTATCCTGATGGAAAAGCACTTTCTTCTTTGGCAAATGAGGCCGTTTCTCTTTGATTTTGTTGCTTAATTATTACAACGAATTAGCATAATACTTCCCATTTATTGTTTTCCCCTTTTCTAAGTAGTAGACCAAGATAATCCCATGAGAATCCCCAAAAAACAGTTGCCATAACCTTTCCTGCTGACAAACCGTTTTTGCCTTCTTTGGTGGTAAAGAACATTTTTTTTGTCCATTGTTTGGATTGTTCTTTGGTTTCGGGAGTGAAATGGCATACAAGTTCGCGAGAAACAAACGATTCAGTTTCTGGTCCGGTGTAGTAACCGCGGCACCCAACGCGCCGAATATTTTTTTCATTTCCAATTCTTCAGTTAAAATTCTATGCCCACTGCCATTTGAGATACCTACAATGTCTGCTATCTCGCGCACTTTTACTCGACGGTCATCATATCCGGAATAGTAACAGTTTTTGGACGTCCATGAGGTTCATCATTTGTGCTGATACGACCACGCTTAAATTTTGCAACCAAATTTTTAACCATTTAAAACGAAGGAGAGGATTCTAATAGTATTTAATTCAGTTCTGCTTTGATTTCGGTTGGTGTTAGGCCTTTCAAATATTGCTTTCACTAACTGATATCTGATTCATTAAAACTGTTACTTTATAATGCATTTCTAAATAGCTTGAACCTAGGTCTATTGTGGCTATGTGGTAAAAGCTACAGCCCGGCAAGCTGTAGACTTGGGTTCGAGTCCCAACGTAGACCATATTTTTCAATTAAAAAATTTCGTATGATTTGCTTTGTAATTTGTAGACAGCAATGTTTACATCCCAACTTACTCTGCAATTACATACATTCTAATTTGATATTTGTAAATATTTCATATAAAAGCCGAAAAACTCCAATAATTTATCAATTGTTGTAATATATATATACAAATTCTATATACTATTTAATTCCAACGGTTCTAAATATGTTAATTTTATATACATGAAATAAGTGTAATTAAACATCGAGGACATTTAATATTTGTTGCGGTATCACTGATATAACCTAGTTTAATTACGGTGTTTACACAGATGCTTATAATACATTTTGATGTTCTCATAATTCTCATATTTCACAATCTTTATGCGATGACTGTTTAGAATATTGAACTGGTTTGTTTTAAATGCCTGACCTATGATTCTTTATGCGTCAGCAGTATACTGAACTAGTTTGATTAGATACTGTACTTGGATATGCAAATTATTTGATTGCTAAAATACAATATGTAACATAACACAGTACGATAATTATAAAATATGAACTAAACTATCTTATTTAGATTAAAATGATGTTGTTTAATCTATGATTAAACAGTACTTTATCACTGCTTTCAACTCAGTTTTTTCCATGATCACAAAATCACACGACACAATTCTCGCATTCAATGCCTACCTTATGAAAGGCATATGTCCGCAAAAATTTTAATTAACCAAAATTATATCTGTATTTAAGAAACGCCAGGCAAATCTCAGAATTATAGACCTGTATCATTACTATCGTTCATATCAAAAATATTTGAAAAAACAATCGCAAGTAGATTAATGAGCTAATTTGGCACACATAAATATATTACTGCAGCTTAGCATAGATACAGAAGAAATAAATCTGTAGATACAAGTATACGGAAGTGATGGAGATTCTACTGCCAGCCTTGAATAAGGAACAGCCCATCGAAGTTATATATTGCGATTTAACATTTGTGAACAAGCTTGAACACTATGGGATACGAGGCAATAGATATAACATCATAAAATCGTATTTAACTAACAGAAAATATCATGTAGTTCCAGAAAAGAATATCTAATATCGAAACAGTACAGCAAGGAGTACTACATCGTTCGATACTGGACCCACTACTATTTGTAATCTACAAAAACGATTTGCCTGAAGAACTAAGGACTAGCAACGTTTGCCTTTACGCAGATTATATCACCATAGTGACAAGAGTGAGTTTATCATTAGAACTGCAAGTAAAAGTTAAACGAAAATATGAGTAATACAGAGATCTGGTTTAATGTCGATAAACTCTCAATCGATAATTAAAAAAATCCAGCATTTAAGTTCCTTTACAATAAATTAAACTGGAGAGAACACATAACTGCTCTATCGCAAAAATTGCCAGTTACTATTTATGGTATTAAACACATTAGCAATATCAAAAGCAATATTAACATATCAAGCTCCACGAATATTATACTTCGACAGTCGCGCAAAGTATGAACATCGATTCTGAGATATGTTAAATAAACCCAACAGAATTTTCTTGCTGCAGAAAAGGGCTCTCAGAGCACTAAAACAAGATGAATCAGAATATGGTTTAGTAAAAAGCGAATATTTACCTTCGCATCAGTACTTCGTCAAATATATACACTTAATATAATGTATAGAATCCACGGTTGGCTCTTGGTGAAACATAATGAATAATTTACTAAAGAAAACACTCGGTATGTTTTGTTTCACAAAATATATTTAATTTAATTCATGTCAATCATGGAATATAAAAATGGCAGCGTTTTATAGTTTTATACATAGACTGATTAACTTCCCTTTAAATAATGAGAATTACGAAAAAGAAGTAACCACCATAAAAACAATAGCTAGAAACAACGGTTATAAAACAGAATTTATAGATAAAATGATTATCAAAAAACAACGGACTATCCTTATGAAGAATTTTTACTACGGGCACACATATACTAAAACGAATAAAACATTTCACACACTCAACTATATACCTGGGGTTAGCAATAAAGTTTCTAATAAATTGAATCAATTAGGGTTAAATGTCATCCAAGTGAATAAAGTAAATCTAGGAAATATTTTAGTTAATAATAAAGAAAAAACAGAATTGTGTGATAAGTCAGGTGTGTACGAATTAAGGTGCAGTGATTGTGATGCGATATATATCGGCCAATCAGGACGCTCAATAAAAGAACGGATCAAAGAGCATAGAAGTTCTATTCTTTATGGAAAAATGAATACCGGTTTCTCCGAACACTGCATTGAAAAGACACACTTGTTCAATACCAGTAATTTTAAACTGTTACATACTTGCAATAAAGGAAAGAGACTAGACCTCCTCGAAATATTAGAAATTAAAAAAGCCATAAACCTTAATAGACATGTAACAAACGCACAGCTGGATTTTGTCAACACTCCGACCATTGATGCCATAATAAAGTCCCTTAAAAACTCATAAATAGTGGTGGAAGTGTACTTTCTAATTTAGTTTTTAAAAATAACTCTTTGATAATGCCTGAAAAGGCGAAACATATGTTAGAGATTAAATTAAATATATTTTGTGAAACAAAACATACCGAGTGTTTTCTTTAGTAAATTATATACACTTAAATAAAGCATAATTTCTCTGTTAAGTAACTCTATAAAACGCGCAGAGATTATCTTAAGGCATCGTACCATCGTTTGAGAACCAAACAAAATTACTGCAGACTACCAAAGACTATAAAGATACAACCAATAAATTGTTGTACCTTTATAGTCCTTGTTAGCAATTGCTTTCGTAGCTCAGAAAAGTACTTCTGCAATTCTGCAGCAAGTTTTTTATAGACTGGATGATTTTTTTTACTTTTATATTTTAATGTCCTGTTAGTATAAGTGCAATCCACCCGATGTTTTTATTCATTAGCAATTTGTTATTTGACTTTTATAAATGTACTATTTACAGCAATAAATTATCTACTGCTACATGTCAAATAATTAAATACCAAAAATTTGAATATTTCGTGCTCGTTTTAATTAAAATGAAACTCAACTTATTTAATACGTCTTCTCTTGTTTACCGGTGATTAATAGTGGAGGCAATTTATAACGAAAGTTCGACCTCGAGTGAGATTTGAACCAACAACTCTGCTTTCCAAGCAAACGTGTGATAATTAACAGTAGTTAACAGTATAGACTAGTAACTCTACCGGCTACTCGAGATGTAATATTGATTGTTATAATTTCATCCTTTTCTCAACGTAATTGAAATTGAATACGTAGTGTTGTGATTAAATTTTTTTTTCTAATTCTAGTAAATAGATACCTCTTAAATTTAGTGTTTTTTAAATACGAATAACATGTAGTTGTGACTTTTCAATTTTGTTTCAACTATCTTCGTAAAACTATGACAACGTAATGAAAAATTGTAAGAGGGAATAAATTTGTACTCTCGTTACATGAAAAATTTATAAATGGTTGTAGGTAGCTGTACATGTAAATATGAAGAAACTTATTACACATAAACCCTGAATTATGCACGTAATAATAGGTAATACTTCCAAGTTTTTCTAATAATTAAGTATAAAATGCCATACGTTGCAATAAAACAGAGTGTTTTATGAAAGTAAATTACTTCATGCAATTATTAATACATACACTTAAAGGTTTATCTGATATAGTTAGAATTTTATTATCAAATCAACCTATTCTATTTTTAAGACTGTATAAGGATTATGTTTCGCATTCACAGTTTATCCGTAACATCTTGATGAATAATTAATGCAGAGAGAACGTCACCAATAACTTGAATTTGTGCAAAAAATACTGTACAGGGCAATGAATCGCAAAACCGGGATTTTTTTTATTCTGTGATGCATGATCCCAGTTAAATCAAATACTTGTCAAGATCGTGAAAGCCTGTTAGGTAGCGTTTGTGTATTTTGCATTTGTATATTCCATGGCTTTGTTACATCACCTCGTCGACGTAAAACTAAAGAATTATTTATTTCTTCCAAGCAGATAAAGACGACTGAAAATAATAAGTGTTTTCGTCACAACCTGAAGCAATATTCTTAATTTCCGTCATAGTTCAATATGTGGCGCTTACTTTGCGTTTTTTAGGAATGTTTGGTAATTGTTTTCGTTTTGGTGTCTTTCCCCTTTCTAGCTTTGTCAAAAATATTATCTGACAAACAAGCAATTTGCAATATACAATCGACGATTAAAACCGATCCCTATGGTAAAATAAACAAAGGTAATTATCACTTATTAGTCAAAAGTAGAGTCGTTAATTATCACTTATTAGTCCAGTAGAAGTATAAGGAATATACACTGCCGAGCAAAAAATTTAGGTCACTTTAAATAACTTAAAAAATTGCAAATAATTTTAAAAATAAAATGCATCAGCTTAAGTCTGCATATTGCAAATTTACCTACTGCATTTTTGAAGCTTTTAAATATGGAATCGCACAATTTATTTTTTTTATGATTTATTTTAGAAAAACAGTAACTGTACATTTTAAAAGAAGTTCGACTATTGTTAACATTATTTGCAGATTAGAGAAAATGAATGAATAAAACTTAACATGATTGCAAAATTGATGATAATTAATAACGTGTATTACCCCCTCTTGCATTAACGACTGCTTGCATTCGACGAGGCATACTCTGAATTAAATTAAGGATTACATTCTGATCCATGTTATTCCACTCCTGCAATATAAACTCTCTCATCTCCTGGGCAGTTCTTGGGGCTGGTGTATGCCTTCGGATACGTCGTCCTAACTCATCCCAGACATGCTTGATGGGATTCATATCTGGACTGTATGCTGGCCAATCAAACCGCGTAGTTCCTACTTTATCTAGATATTCACTGACAATCCTGACAGCGTGTGGTCTTGCATTATCATGCATGAAAATGCCTTGCTCGGCCATAGTGACCATGAAAGGCATAACATGATCTCCCAAGACTTCCGTTGTGTATCTGTGAGTATCTGTTAATGAGCCATTCTCTATGAAAACCAACTCTGTACGTGCATCTAAAGTGACACCTATCCAAACCATAACAGACCCACCACCAAATTTACGTCTCTCTTCAATACAAACGGAGGCGTATCTTTCTCCGGGTCTTCTCCATACTCGCCGACGTCCGTCTGGTCCATTGAGGCAAAAACGCGACCCATCTGTAAAGAGTAACTTGCTCCAGTGTGATCATCGTTCTATGCCAAATGATTTCGAGCAAAATCCAATCTTGCTATTCGATGCTGGCGGTTCAATGTTGGCCCTCTAGCCATCCTTCATCAAGACAATCCATTAGCACGAAGCCTTCTTCTAACTGACCATTCACTAACATTAACACCTTTAACCTCTTGAAGCACATTTTGCAGCAAAACCGCAGAAAATGTTCTATTCCGCAAGCTTGACATCAAGAAAAACCTATCATCTCTTTGACTCGTGACTCTTCTTCGCCCAGATCTGGGTCGTCTGGTTATAAGACCATTCTCCTGATAGCGCTGGTACACATTTTTTACAGCTCATAGGCTCCTATCAACAATTCTGGCAGTTTCACATTATCCTCTACCATATTATATCAACGCTTCAATTTTTGCCACAACAATAGGATTTAGAGGCATTTCGGCCTGGTAAATAAATACTAAGAACAGTAAACCATCACTATCCGCAATAAACCATATAACTAATATGTTTTAGAGGAAAAAATTAACACTTAACTGAAAAATAAGCAACGACATATGAATGTTTAATTAGGATTAATTTTTGTTGTTTAACAAACGTTGCGAATACAGTGACAGGATGTGACAGACGCCAAAAATTACAGATAGTATCCAACAATATAACCTTCACCGCTTACTAGACCTATTACTTCCTGATTAGTTTTATTTTTTAAATTATTTGCAATTTCTTAAAGTTACTTTAAGTGACCTAAATTTTTTGCTCGGCAGTGTATTATGAGTTGTATAATCACTTTAACAGAATCTCTCAGATGATGCATCAAGCCTTGTATAATACTCTTCATTTACCGTACTACCCTTATTCAGATAATCAATCGGCAAAATTCCTTGACAGTCCCAATAAAACAGAGGCCATTATTTTTCCTGCAGGCGGGGTGACCTTAAACTTCTGTGAGTAGCTCGAACCATTAACGTACCACTGCATAGACTCTTGTTTCGATTACGGATCATAATGATACACCCAAGTTTTATTTTCACTGACAATTTTGTCGATTATTAAATCTGGTTTGTTCCCAAAAAGCGCCAAGAATAGTTCATAGGTCTACCCGGACAGGCATTTGCAATGGCAAAAGAAGTCGTGGAACCCACCTTGCACTAACTTTTGCCATTATAAGATACTCGTGTATAATTATTAAGACTATAGTTTCTAAAACACTTAGCAAACCTGCCAATTGTAGCTTCTTTAATCTTGCTTCTTCCAGTACCGAACATTTAGTCTTTTGTATAACATCGGAAGTGATCACATCATTAGAACGACCGTAACGGAATCATCATTCAATAATTCTCGACCAGTTTAAACAATGTTGACTACTACCAAATAGTTGATGTGGAAGGACAATCATTACGGTACACAGCTAACATGTCTTCTTGAATAATTTTTAGCACTTTTCCTTGTTTCGTAAGAATCTTTATAAACGGCTCTATATTTAATTTTGTTCATTTTGATATCAAGCCAATGCACGACAACACAAACTAACAGATAATAAAATTAATAATGGTATAAATGTTTCGTAAATTGGCGCACAAGTTACCACATATGCCATTGTGGTTTTAAAAAAACATAATGGAAAATTACATTACATTTAAAGCTGCCCAATCCGGGAAGATAAAAGCGCCCCCCCCCCCCCCATAGTTCTACATCATCATATTAAAATAAGCTATATTTAATCACTCCAAGTCTTTATGTTAGTTTCATGTTGTCTTTCGTTTATTCCCACAATTTATTATAGTAAACTAGTACACTACTTGTTTTGTAGCGTTATATTACTATACTAATTGCTTAAAATCCAATCCCAAATATTTTTTCACGCGTTACAGTTTGACCGCACATTAAGTATGCTATATTTAACTGTAGAAATGCCTCTGGTGTGACAACAGCGAGGACGAAAAAAAATATATATGAGCAACAAACGAAGATAATGCCGTTGCGACGTTGCTAAGTCAACGCAACACAATCGCCATTCGTACGGTCGAATTTCCCCTCCTTTATGCGTAGGGCTTATCTGGGGACGTGATCGAAATGAAGATATGTGCGTACATAACATCCTGGGAATCGCTTCGAAAATTTACACAATTAAAAAGGTAGCTTAGACTTGTAATTTTAATGAATGATCGGTTGAAAATGTCATGGGAGTGACCAGAAGTCAGTCGGATAAAAAAGTTCGTTTTTCGTGATTACAATCAGGGAGATGGATTACGACAATGTAATTTATTGACGTGAATGTGAATAGGTGTATAAAATAAAGGTCGTTTCAAGAAACACTGATTACCAAATTCAAATTTTTTTCTCTGATTTCCAGCTACAAAATAGGTGACATTGAATCGTTCTTTCATGCTCAATCCAAAACTGCTTTTAGTTTTTCCCTGGTACGTATAGTTTCAGAGAAAACATGATTTTGTTCAGAAATAAAACGCTGAAAAGGTAATTAGATGCATTTAATATTAAAAACTGCCTATAACAACCCAATAAAGTATACTATTTTACAGTTTTCTTGTGTAATGGTGTATCAGAGTCTTCACTAATCAGCAACCAACAGTAATCAGCCAACATATTTGAATTGCAACTACCCTGGTGTCAACTTTCCAACGTTGAAAAATCTTGATATAAATTCTTCTCACGCTCATCACTTACCGCTGCCAAATTGTTTAGGAAAAAATCTAAATCGAAATGTATATAATACATCTTTAGCGACATATTACATCTCATTTTATAGTATTGTAATGACTCATCCGCTGACGCGAGATGCGTCATCCCTCTGGATGTTTTCGCGAGGCCTACGTGAAGGCTCTAGAAGGAGTATTCACCGATATAAAAGCCGCGTCGAAGAAGGGATGAACATTCATTGAATCCTACAGTCTCGCGAAGTACACATAAATATAGTTACATAAATATAGAATACATAAATGTACTTATTGTTGTTAATAGTTAGTTTTATATTGTTATACGTTTTAAATATTAATATAGTGTGTGTGTCTAAAGTTATTGTTAGTTTTATTTAAGAACCCGAAAGACAAACGTTACAGTGGTGTCAGGTGTGGACTAAGTAATAAATAATAAACTAAGTAGACAATTAAGTGTTAATTAAGTATTCGTTTAAATAAATATACAGTGCGGAAAGACGTTATTTTAAATATCGTGATGGCCAACAGAATCAAGCTGGCGGAATTAAAAGTGTCCGAGTTAAAACGAGAATTAGAAGAGAGGGATGAGGATACAACTGGCAAAAAGTCGATCCTCCAGCAACGGCTTCGCAATGTGTTGATCCAAGAGGGCGAGGATCCAGAGAATTATGTCTTTCAAGTTCCAGGCGGAGATGCTGACGTGAATTCGCTGTTTATGAAACTAGAACAAAGACTAATAGATAATTCGCAAACCTTGGAACAGCGTCTAATAGATTCACAAACCCAAATGCAACAAATGGAACAGAAGAATCTGGATAGTGCTAAAAATATGGAACAAAGACTAATAGATAATTCGCAAACCTTGGAACAGCGTCTAATAGAGTCACAAACTCAAATGCAACAAATGGAGCAGAAGAACCTGGAAACTTCTGGAAATTTAGCAAAAACTCTAGAACAAATGGAACAGAAGAATCTGGATAGTGCGAAAAATATGGAACAGCGTCTAATAGATTCGCAAGTACAAATGCAACAAATGGAACAAAGAAACCTAGAAACCGCTAGAATCCTCGAGAAAAATCTGGAAAAGAAATTACTAGAAAATTCTAGAAAATTCTAGAAACTTCGAAAAAAGTCTGGAACAAGTGGAGAAAGTTCTAGAACAGCGATTAGCGGAAAAATCAGAAGCGTTAAAAGAAGAGGTTTTCATAGCTGTAGAAGAGAAAATTGGAGAACATTCTAGACTTTTAGAGGCAATAATGATTGAGATGAAATTACCCGCCACCACGAGTCATTCTGATCTCAAGCCGGTCAACGAAGAAGTCATACCGCGGCCCATCGAAATAAAAGAAGAATTTGTGACTATTTCAAAGACCAGAATCAAGCCACCAACCTTTGATGGAAAGACGTCATGGGCAACTTACCTGACGCAATTCGAAGCGGCCGCAGAAGCAAACGCATGGTCTTCTGCCGAGAAGGCGACTGCTTTAGTCATAGCATTGAGGGGTGATGCTAGTGATATTTTGCAGACATTGCCTCCTGAGGAACGTAAAGATTATTCTCAACTCATTAAACGCTTGGAGATGAGATATGGCCATGCGCATTTGGAGCAAGTATACCATAGCCAACTGAAGAATCGATCACAGAAGAAAGGCGAGAATCTTCAGGAATTTGAGGCAGATATTGCTCGTCTAGTTCGACTTGCATATCCGATGGCGCCAGATAATTTCATGGAACACCTAGCAGTCCAGACGTTCATAGATGGTCTCCGGGATATTGATACGCAGCAAGCATTAAGGTTGGCAAGACCGAAAACCTTGATCGATGCTTTGGCGCACGCGCTTGGGTTTGAGACTGCTAAACAAGCCTCTCGGAACAATGCTCGTGGCTGTTCTGTCGACGAACAGGAAAATGAGGAGTTCATGGAGCAGGTGGTTAGTCAAGTCCTAAATCAGATCAAATCAAATAAAAGTGCGCGGCCATGCGGGAATTGTAGAAGAAACGGTCATATCCAGAATAAATGTGATAAAAGGACCAAGAAAGAATCCGCTGAGAATCCGAAAGTCCCAAGGACTGCCCAAATCGCATCCTTGCAAAATCAAACCAATGGCCTGTATGTGGATGCTATTATGGAAAGAAGAACCCATGCTTGCTTGCTAGATACTGGATCGACGAAAACCATTGTACGACCCGATTTAATATCTTGGAATAAAGAATTACTTTCTAGCAAATGGAGACTAAGGACAGCTACTGGAGAAGCAGCTTCTGTGGAAGGTGAAGTAGATGTCAATTTTGTCATAGGACCAACATCAATCCGACATCGTGTTCTCGTAGCCGACATAGAAGAACAGATAATCTTGGGATTAGACATCATGAACACCTACGGCTTCCAGTTAAACATGAAAGAAGGCACTTTAAAAATAAATAATGAGGAATTGTTTCTTCATGGAAAAAATTGTGGGAGTGTACAAGTAATTACAGCAGAGAATGTTGTTCTGGATGCAAGAAGTGAGACATTTTTGACGGCGTGTATGGAAGGTGATTATTTGGACGGAAATGTTACAATGTTGGAACCAAAGGCTGATGATGACGAGGTGGGCCGAGGAATAGTAGTTGCCAAAATGCTGGTTAAGACTCAGAAGACTGTACCGATAAGGGTAATGAATGTGAACCATTACCCTGTTTCATTGAAGAAGGGTACTATTCTGGGGTGGTGTTCGCCAGTGTCGGCCGTCGTTCATTGCATAGAGGCGAAGAAGAATGGATTCGTGCAGGTTCCTGAGAAATTGTCCAAGATAATCGACTCCGCCTGTCAAGGATTGAGCAAGAAGGAACAAAATCAAGTTAAGGACCTAATCAAACATTATGAAGACGTCTTCGAAACTGAGACTGGTACGAAAGGTAAAACCAATATTGTAATGCACAAAATAAATACCGGCGATGCAAGTCCAATTCTACAAGGACCAAGAAGGTTACCACTGGCAAAACGTGAGGAGGCCAAGCAAATTATACAAGATATGGAAGGCCAAGGAGTAATTGAACCATCGAATAGTCCATGGGCTTCACCGGTGGTCCTTGTCAGGAAGAAGGATGGATCTACCAGATTCTGTGTGGACTATCGTCGTTTGAATAGTGTGACCAAAAAGGACAGCTATCCTCTCCCAAGAATAGACGATACGCTAGACACCTTGGCAGGAGCAAAATGGTTCTCCACTCTCGACTTAAAGAGCGGTTATTGGCAAGTGGGAATGGATCCCAATGACAAAGAGAAGACTGCCTTCAGTTTAGGTACAGGACTCTGGCAATTTACAGTCATGCCATTTGGACTGTGTAACGCCCCAGCTACTTTTGAGCGACTCATGGACACTGTACTGAGGGGATTGTCTTGGAATACCTGCCTGGTATATCTCGATGATGTGATTGTGGTAGGGAAGACCTTTGAAGATCACATGAAAAATTTGGAAGTAGTATTCCAGAGGTTGCGAGATGCCAACCTGAGATTAAGTCCAAAGAAGTGTCACCTCTTCCGCAAGGAGGTAAATTACCTTGGACATGTGGTTTCCGGAAAAGGAATTGCTGTGGATCCAGAAAAAGTAAAAGCTGTGGAAAAATGGCCGGTACCCAAAGACAAACATCAGCTAAGAAGCTTTTTGGGATTATGCACATATTATCGACGCTACGTTCCTGGATTCTCCAACATTGCAAAACCACTTACTCGCCTAACAGAAAATCGAGCATTCATTTGGAACAACGAATGCCAAGCGGCCTTTGAGTTGTTAAAAGGTACGTTAATCAGTGCACCCGTTTTGAACTATCCGCTGCCATCTGGGAGGTTT
The DNA here is from genome assembly GCA_935421215.2 of Melolontha melolontha. Lineage (NCBI taxonomy): Eukaryota > Metazoa > Arthropoda > Insecta > Coleoptera > Scarabaeidae > Melolontha > Melolontha melolontha. The sequence continues at coordinate 178,537,868 of OW285235.1, read as the reverse complement.
GTTTTGGATACGGATGCCAGTAACGTCGGGATTGGTGGCGTGCTCTCTCAAATCCAAGATGGACAAGAAAAGGTCATTGGATACTTCAGCAAGACCCTGTCCAAACCAGAGAGGAACTACTGCGTAACCAGGAGAGAACTATTGGCAGTAGTTAAGACCATTGAGCACTTTTACAAGTACCTGTATGGGCAGAAGTTCCTGATCCGCACTGATCATGCCGCCTTAAAGTGGCTCTTGCAATTTAAGAATCCAGAGGGTCCAGTAGCTAGATGGATTGAGAGGCTACAGGAGTACGACTTTGTCATTGAACACAGAGCAGGCCTCAAACATCAAAATGCAGATGCCCTTTCCAGAAGGCCCTGTCCAGAAGACTGTCGATATTGCAACAGAATCGAAGACAAATCGGCCAACGCTCTTCGAACCACCGTTGTTGATGACCAATGGCAACCTGACAATTTGCGCGCAGATCAAGAAGCTGATCCGGATCTTGCAGTCCTCAGGGCTTGGAAAAGAAATGGGCAAAGACCGATCTGGCAAGAAATTGCTCCCCATTCACGAGAATTGAAGTCATACTGGGCACAATGGGATTCCTTAACCATAGAAGACGATCTCCTGAGACGTGAGGTCGAAAATCACGATGGAAGCGAGCGGAAGATGCAAATGGTGGTTCCCAAGAAAAGAATACCAGAGGTATTGCGAGAACTCCATAATGGTGCTTCTGGGGGACATTTTGGAGTCCATAAAACACTGGAGAAGGTGCGCCAGAGATTTTACTGGGTGAATTGTTCACGAGATGTGAAAGAATGGTGCCGAAAGTGTGCTAATTGCGCCGGAAGCAATGGTCCCCAGAGGCGTCGACGTGCACCCATGCGCCAATACAATGTAGGAAGCCCATTTGAAAGGATCGCCATAGACGCCGCCGGTCCTTTTCCAGAAAGCAGCAAAGGAAATAAATACATAATAGTGGTCATGGATTACTTTACCAAATGGGTTGAAGCATATGCTCTACCAAATCAAGAAGCTGGAACTGTAGCATACGTGATTGTGAAGGAGTTCGTCAGCCGTTTTGGTGTACCCTTGGAACTTCATTCCGATCAAGGGCGAAATTTTGAGTCCAGTCTATTCGAAAAGATGTGTGGACTTTTGGGCATACGGAAGACGAGAACAACTCCCTTGCATCCACAATCAGATGGGATGGTAGAGCGAATGAACAAGACCATGATCAGACACTTATCCAAAGTGGTCTCCGAACACCAGAGAGATTGGGACGAACATTTACCATTATTTCTAATGGCGTATCGAGCCTCCGTTCAAGAGACAACAGGCCAATCACCAGCCAACGTGCTATTCGGGAGGGAACTCCGATTGCCCTGTGATTTAAAGTTTGGGAGCAAGCCTGGTGATGATCTTGCCGGAGAAGATTATGTCAGCACGCTCAGACGACGACTAGATAATATCCATGAACAAGTCAGACATAATATCCAAGATGCTAGTGACAGAATGAAAGAGAGCTATGACATCAACGCCGAGAAGAGTGGTTACCATGAAGGCGATCGGGTTTGGTTGTATAATCCACAACGTCGACGGGGCCTATCTCCAAAACTGCAAAAGAATTGGGAGGGGCCATACGAGGTGTTGAAGCGGATCAACGATGTAATATACCGCATCAGGCGAACACCTCACACTAAGCCAAGAGTCGTACATTTTAATCGATTAGCCCCATACTCTGGAGACAATGACGAAACCGTTGACTTGCGCCGATTGGATAGCCAATACCATGAACTAACCTTCGAAGACTTTATGCAAGAGTATTCTGGTTCGAGAAAAGCTCGATTTGGGGCAACCATCGAGAAACAGCAGGATTTGTTCACGGTGCCGCCAGACTACGCGCTTGCTCATTGCGTAGCCCGAGATCTACGAATGGCCAAAGGAATTGCCTGGGAATTTAAAGAGAGATTTGGCAGAATCGAAAGGCTAAGGCAGCAGGGACCAGCAATTGGGAAGAGTCTCCAAATAATAAATGAAGGACAGCCCATATTTTATTTGGTCACGAAAGAACTGTCGAGCCTAAAGCCAACCTATCGAGCCTTATGGGAGGCCCTGACCCACTTACGCGAACAAATGTTACAGCAAGACATTCTGAAATTAGCAGTTCCAAAATTGGGTTGTGGATTGGACCGCCTGGACTGGAGAATTGTAAGGAGCATGTTGGAAGTAATCTTCCGACATACTGGTATGGAAATTCTGGTATGTAGTTACCAGCTTGAATATTCCTGTCCATCCAGGCAAGATAAGACCGTGGACTGTTATTTCGATATGACGTCGCAATGTAACAAAGGCCCTACCTGTCAATTTCGTCATCGTTTGAGGAGACCAAAGCATGACATGTTTCGGGACGAAACTTCATTTTTAAGAAGGGGGCAATGTAATGACTCATCCGCTGACGCGAGATGCGTCATCCCTCTGGATGTTTTCGCGAGGCCTACGTGAAGGCTCTAGAAGGAGTATTCACCGATATAAAAGCCGCGTCGAAGAAGGGATGAACATTCATTGAATCCTACAGTCTCGCGAAGTACACATAAATATAGTTACATAAATATAGAATACATAAATGTACTTATTGTTGTTAATAGTTAGTTTTATATTGTTATACGTTTTAAATATTAATATAGTGTGTGTGTCTAAAGTTATTGTTAGTTTTATTTAAGAACCCGAAAGACAAACGTTACAGTATCAACAATTCGCGTACTAGGTTTTTGAAAATTTTCTGGTTTGCTGTTGCTCAGAGAGTCATTTGCGACACATTCGAAACAGTTTCATTCCACTCTTTTTTTTCCTTGAAGAACCGCCGAATTTGAGGACCCACAAATATGCCCTACTTTATATACTGAGAGTTTCTTTCACTACAGTCCATACCTTTAACAAAATTCTTTATCAACAATAGATATAACATACCGTCAAAAACTTTTTCTCATTAGAGATGGCCATGCTCATTCAAAATTAAACGTTTGTGACAGATTACGTGCCCTGTCACCAACCATTAAAAAAATCATGGCCGTCTCTAATGAGGAAAGTGTTCGAAGACACGTTCCTAGGAGAGTTCTAAACCAAAATCCCACAGGGGTCTAAATTTACCTTTTATTCACACCACTACCTACCTCAAGTGACGTCATTATGTGACCACGCCCAGATCTCTGTTACGCCAGTATAAGCTGTCTGTTTCACTGGCGAAACAGACAGCTTATGCAGTTTATTTTTTATTTATTTGTTTAATTTACTTCGAATTGCTCTCCACTGGCAGTAAAATCCTTGTCCAATGCCATTGCTAAAAATATTTTTAAAATTCGTCTTCCCGCTGTGATGCCTGAATTCGCCTCCGTCTTTTGTTCACCTCAGCAACGTTGGTAAAACGCTTTCCTTTAATGTCTCTTTTCGTTCAGGGAAATTAAAAATAGTCGCAGGGTGCAAGCTCGGGTGAATGAATGGTGAGGCACAAGGGTCACACCATTTTTTGTCAAAAATTGGCGTGCAGACAGGGCTGCGAGAGCAGAGGCGTTATCGTAGTGGAAAAACCAGTCGTCTGACTGGCAAAAATCAGGTCTTGGCCGTCGTAAACTGTTGCGCAATCTTTCCAAAACTTCCAGTTAAAAAGCCTGGTTAACTGTACGATTCTGTGGAACAAACTCAGAATAGACTCCTCTCATATTGAAAAAACAACTTGACGAGCTTTTTGTGGGCGAGGAGGCAAACTTGAAGTCTTCCACCGGCTTTATTGTTGTTTCGTTTCAGAATCGTAACCGTAGCACCATGATTCATCACCTGTGCTGACTTTGGAAAAAAAGTTTGCATCATTTTGGAGCTCTTTTAAAGCACAGCATGCTTCCATGAGACCTCGTTTTTGTTCATCAGTCAGCAATCGAGGCACGAATTTGACAGCCACCCTTTCCATCCACAAATCTTCGCTAATCTTAACTTCAAGTCACTCCAGGCTCTCTCTACTTCTCTCTACTTCTCTAATCTACTTCTTTAATCGTCCGTCGTGTCGTGGATCTTCATAGACCGTGGAAAGATGAGCGGAAGTATGATATCAATTGACATTTCACCTCTTTTGATATGGGAAAAGCACACAGACACTTGAGTTTTGCCAATAGCATCACCCTTGTAGGCCATTTTTAACATTTCAAGAGTTTCTGTTAGTTTTTCTTAGCAAGAAGAAAAATTTTACGGCTGCGCACTGTTAACAAGAATCAGTGGTTGCGAAAACAACGAGCACACAAAACAACAGTCGCTAAAAAATCACACAAACCGAACATGGAACCTTTTTTAGCGATGACGCTTGGCTTACTGAGTGGTATGAATGATACCATATACGCCCGTAGCGGTAGAACGTAGCACTACAAAAACTCCGTCCACCACAACATCAGTCTCTTTTTTCTACGCCTCGTATTATGGTTAAAGTATTAGAAGTGGCAATCCAAAGCACAAAGAAGAAAACCAGGGATAATTAAAACACTTTAAATTGATCAAAGTAATAGGGATAATATAAAAGTGTAATTTAAAAGAAGACGTTCAATAATAAAAGAGATTAATAGATTACGAAAACAACACACATAACTTAAAAATAAAACGGAATAGTAACTGATTATGCCAATGAACTTCTTTTTACATTAAAATTCGCAAGTTAACTAATGAAAATTTAAAGCTAACGCGAGTATTTTATTAATTCTAGACCTTCATTTAGTTCGTTGTATTACAGAAATTTGTGGTGAAGAGAGTTCATTATTCCTCTCTAATGAAGCCCCTAGGCAATTGTCCCTCTTTATCAAAGTTTAAACCGCGCACAATTTTAACTAAAACTTATACGAAAATATAGCAAACACGAGTTTTACTCTTTGAAGTAATGTATTGTAAAAAAAAGAAAATTATTATAATAATATTATGTGGCGCCAACACAATGAGTTAATCGCAGCACTCATTTTTTATTTATATTTAATTAGAGCAACATAGTTAGTTTGAAATTTTCATATTGTACAGTACTTGTCTTTTGTCTGTGAAATATTTGTCTTTCTGGGTTCTTTTAAATAAAACTAACGGTAATTTAAACACACACTATATTAATAATAAAACACACTAAATAATATTTAATAACTAATGTCTAATAATAACAGTATTTACTTCAATTCACTCGTTGAATGAATGTCCTAATCCCTTTCTCAGCGGCTTATATATAGGCCGCCGCATATTCGAGGACCATTCGGACTTTCGTTTTAATCTAGATTGTCCATGAGATGGATGACGCTTAGCGCGTGACGACGTTGCCTGACTCACACCACAATATGTTTAATTTAGTGAAGTGTATGCCATTGAAGTTATGTTTGAAAAATAATGTCTGGGAGATGATGACCGATTCATCGTTGCACTATGCCTCTCTGCCTTTGAAGTTCTCCCACACTTTCCAACGTTTGCTGGTCAATCAGTTGGATCCCACTACGAATCGCTTCTGTAAATTTCTCTAAAGTACGGAGTTTATCCATATCAACGCGAGTTTTAAAGTAATCGTAGAGGAAAAAAACATACATGCTGTGGTCTGAAGAAGTGGGGAGGTACGCTGAAGCAAGTCCATGGATATTCTCGCATTATAGGTTGTAGTTCCATCTTGTTGGAACTAAATTCTGTTCGCGTTTAGTCTACTCCTACGCAACTCTTTTAGGAAAAAGCTTCTGATCAATTAATTGTATCGTTCAGCATTAACTGTCACCGTACGACCACCATCTTAAAAAAAATAGGAACCGGTTACACAGCGGCGCGACATCGCACACCATAGCGTGACCCATTGTGTGTGCAGCGGGTGTTCGTGGAACTGTCTGGGATTCGTCTCTGCCCAGTACCGACAGTTCTGCTTGTAAACTTCCCCGGACAATAGAAAGTGGGCCTCATCTGACATAAAAATTAGGGCATCGTTGTTTCCTTCAAAGAGTTACATCTGTACAGCAAACTCTTCACGCTTATCATAATCCGCTTCGTTCAATTGCTACACAAACATGATTTTATATGGGTAAAATTTTAAAATTTTCCTGACCGATTTTCAGCCCATACGCAAAGCAGTTGAGTACCGCCGAGCAAATCGACCTGGACTCTGTAAAACCGCTGCCTTTACCCTTTCCACATTTAACAGATCCAAGTGATTTTCTTTTCATCAACGATCCTGTAGTTCTCAAGTTGTCGACCCATCTTAAAATCGTTTTCCGATTGGGGATGGCACCGTGTCGCTCAATATTGAAATGACGCCGGAAAAGACGTTGGGTTACTGTCAGTGGCTCACCGGTTTCCACGAAACTAATATGCAAACACCCGATATTGTAAACATCCACTGCTCCATTGTGGCTCAATTGGCATACCTTCACAAGCTCAAGGCCGCCAACCTCGTCTTTGTTATTAATGTATAAGATAATAATACTTTCAGACCATAAATACACATTATCGTAGATATATCGACTTCAGCGCCACCTACCGCGTTAAAAAAAAAAGATAAACTTATCGTAAAGTTGCAATGTAACAACTCTACTAGAATTATTTATTTTTAGGTTTTCAAATTACGTTTCTTCTAAAATGGGGTGCAAAATTTTAAAAAACAATATACCTACGTCACTGTATTGTACATATTTTCGATTGTACCGCATCCAATATCAGCGCGATTTTCGCGCGTTTGCAAATATTTTCATCTCGAATTTTGACTCAAAAACCACCTTGGGGGGTTTCGAGAACGCTAAAGCTGTCCAAGCATTGCGTCGACCGTTCTTTCTTTGTAAATATCTCGGAAACTAAAACAGATAGGCGGTCGAGATTGTGTTTATCGTAATCAGCATCTCAAAATTCATAAAGTAAATGATCGGAACATCGAAAATTGACATTTTGCATTTTACAAGTACGTTTGTTTTTCACGTGTCGAGTTCGTTTCGCAAATACTTCGAGAATGAATTGGTTCCGTATCTCTTTTCATTCTCGCGTTTACCATAATTACTAAACAAAGATCTATAAAGCAAATATATCAGAATTTTTCCGATTTTCAAATTCTATTGCCTGAGATTTTAAAAAACTTTTCGGCGAATTACTAACTTTTAGTAAAAACAGATTCGTTAAAGAAGAACCTGGTAAAATATAAACACTAAAAGACTTTCAGAAAAGATGTATTTCTACTTTTTTTTATGAAAATCATGTGTTAATAATCGTGAATTCCATGAGGGTCGTACAACCTTCGAAACTACAAACGAAATTTTACACGATGCCCTGTCATAAACTGAAGTCCTCTGATCATTGGACTCCAAAGGAAAGATGTTTAATTTACGAAATTATTAAAATTTTACTTAAACTTTTGAAGATTTAAACTTATGTTGCCGTGTTACACTGACATCCACTGTCGACATTTCAAAAATGAGTTCATCATTCATGTTTAATTCAACCTCGGTCGTATAAATACACATTCTAAATAGAAAAGATATCTCTAAACCACATTCTATACAGTGCTGTCGTAAAGTAGTGGATAAAATCCTAAAAAATTCAAAAAATTACTTTTCGAAAAAAACGCTCAAACCAGTCTAATTTTATCTTTATTCGAGCATTTTTTCAAAAAAAAATGAATACATACAGGGTGATTTGTATAGAAGGTATGATGTTATGGACATTTTTTAATAGAAAGTCTCATTTTTTATTACGGAATGATAATTATACGTATCGGTCAAATATTTAAAAAAAACTAAAAAAGTATATTTTGCAATTTCTAAATACAATACCTAACAACAAAATCAAATATTCAACTTGTGCACCGTTGTGGCATGGCTAAACAATCATATATAATCATATATCAGGAGCGTACTGGTCCAGTGAGTAGATGACTAGACTGTGGATCTGATGAACCGGGTTCGAACCCTGGTCTAAAATAACGCCAATGGCGGTCCTAGCTCGACTCAGGCTGACAAAAAATGAGTACTTGGAGATAACGCTGGGGTAATAACAGGCGGCCGGTGCTTAGCGCTAGCCACGTTACTATCCTAGTGTACAGTACGACTCAAGTCGTAACAAGGCTACCATGTTATTGTCTCATGGGCAGCAAGACCTGTTACGGGAACTATTATTATTATTAAACAATCCTATAAGAAATCTGACTAATATCAAGCATCAACTGTATGAAGCTGTAATGAAATATATAGGGTCTGCCAAAAGAGACTTACAAAAAGCTCTGTCGAGAACCAAAACATGAAATTTTACGTTATCAAAGAACTAGCGCTGCAACTAACGACTATTCAGGCGACTCAGACTACTCCAACGTTAAATATACCATCCCACTAATGAAAAAGAAATTGTGAGCATTATTAAAAGTCTTAAAGTAAGCGGGGTTAGACGATTTGGGCAAACGTGTTATAAGAATTAAGAGAATAAATTTTAATTCTTATAACATGTTTCGAACTTCACGCAATAGTTTTGTTTTAGTCAAATGTAAATACAATTAAAATATGATTTAATTGGTATTTTTATTATACGAACCCTCAAGAATTTGTTATTTGCTAATGTAAGTACCTACATTTTTATATTTTACTTTGTATGGCTAATCTGTAATTATTTTATTAGGTCTGATGAAGAAACAAATACAGTTTCGAAACGCTACGTAGCAATAAATCGTTTTATTTGATACATTGACCCAAATTATGTCTTTATTAACAGTGGAATTATATACATATTACAGTTAATTTGATACACTATTTTACGCTCAAAAAAATTTTACCTATATATATATATATAAAACAAGTGTTCATTTGAAAAGTCAATCTAGGTTACTTTGAAATTTTGATAGAATAAGACGCAAATATATTAGTATGTGTTTGTTGTTCCGTAAACGTAAATCCAAATGACATTTGATAATTTCAATCACAAATATCAGTTAGTGCATAAAATAATCGTGCGTCGATTCTGGTTTAAATAAATTGCTTCTCAGTTTTAAATGGCTTTCACTTTAGAACATAAATTTTTTTTAGTCCAGACTTATTTTCGAAGTGGTAATAAAATTGATGGTTTATGGGTTTATTCAGTTCAAGATTGTATGGTAGAATTTCAAGTTGAGTTTCCACATTTTGTAATTTAAGAATACATTGGATAGAACTTTAAAACTTTTTTCTGAAACTGGTAGTCTCTTAAGAAAATCAGGCAGCGGAGCAGTTAAGAAACGTACACCTCAAGTTGTCAATCGTGTTGAAGAAATAATGGAAAATGAACCACAAACATCTGTTCGACATTTGAGTCAACAAATAAACCTTTCTGTTGGTACAACTCACAAGTTATTAAAAAAAGATATGCAACTTTATCCATACCGTGTCACAGCAGTACAAGAATTGTTAGAAATTGATTACCCACGTAGACTACAGTTTGTAAATATGAACAATAATGGAGAACTTTCGCACAGAGTCATCTTTACTGATGAAGCATGGTTTTATAAAACGGGATACCTAAATTCACAAAATACAAGAATTTGAAGTAGCGAAAATTCACCTGTAATTAATGAAGAATCGCTACATCCAGAGAAAATTGGTGTTTGGGTAGCGATAAGCCAAAGGCGAATCATTGGACCAATATTTTTTCAGGGAACGTTAACTGCTCAAAGGTACCGTACGGAATTTTTACAACCATTTGTCAAACAGGAATTGGAAATATGCATTTTGAAGTTCATCATTATGCAAATTTCCAACACGACTTATCACTGTACTGCAGAATCTTTGGATTATTTAAGAGAATTTTTGATGAGCGTATAATTAGTCGAAATACTGAAATTGCCTGGCCTGCACGTTCATGCGATTTAACACCTTGCGACTTCTTTTTGTGGCCTTATCTAAAAAATAACATATTTCGAACACCTATATTGAATTTGAATGATATGCTACAGAGAATCGAACAGAAATGCATGGAAATTAATAACAATCCAGTAATGTTGCAGAATATCATCAGAAATTTTGAACGGAGGATTTTAAAGTGCATTGATCTTGAAGGACAACATTTTCAACATTTGTTATAGTTTTCCATAAATACCTATTATTTGTTATTTATTTGTATCTATGACACTGTCAAAATATACGACTTCGTAGGTTAAGTAGTAAATTTTAATTTACGACATACTTTAAAATGTTCTCAGTAAATCACATGCTACTAGATTGACTTTTCAAATGAACACTTGTTATATATGTGTGTGTGTTTTAGATAATTTCATAGCCGTTCATTAAATATGTACATCAATTGATAAATTCTGAAATAAATTTCGTATGATTTGCTTTGTAATTTGTAGACAGCAATGTTTACATCCTCATTTACTTTGCAATTACATACTAATTTGATATTTGTAAATGTAGTTGTGTTAGATTCATTTACAAACCCATTTTAAAAATCATACTAAAATTTCATGTGTATTAAGAGAATATTTTTTCGTTCGAAGTAAGAAATATGAAATACATATCGGATAAACGGCAATGTTTATATTTATAAAAGCGATAAGTTTTGTTATGGTAAGAGTTCGATAACTTGAGTCAGCTGTTAAAAATTATACTCGCAAATTTTTAGAGTTGATACATTACATGAACATGCAAGATGAATGCTTTATGGGCATTTAAGTTACAATCTATTATCTTTAATCGAAAAATTGTATCGAACGTATGTAAGGATCGACAACAGAGCGATACTTAAAGCGAGATAAACAGTAAGAAAACTATATTGTGGATCAGCTTTAAAATATCGTCTCCGATAGTATTTATCATATATTCAATCGCACAGTGGCGTAACAACATTTCTTTAAATATCTTTGTAATTTTTTTCTTGCTTATGAGAAGGAATTTTTGATATATGTTTAAATATAAATATATTGGGTATAAATCCAATATAATTTAATCATTCCATTTTTCATACTTTGTCTTTTTATTTCAAGGACAACCGGTATATATATATATATATATATATATATATATATATATAATATTTCTATCATATGGTATTATAGATAACAAATTTATACAATTAAGTCCTTTCGTAAGTCGCTATATTTATAACGCCCTGTATATACTGAAAATATTTTTATCGATTAACATAATGAACGTTACTAATTATGATTTAATAAAAAATAATGTACTTTAATCAAGTCAAAAATATTTGAGTAGTCGATTTCAGCAAAATAAACATAATTTATTTAATTATTTTTTTCCCTGTGTAATTATTTAGGAAGCCATCCATTATTGTCCCTTTTAATATTTTTTTTTTGAGAAAAAAAAAACCGATTCACACACTGGAACACCCCCGTTCACACCCACTTCCACCGATAACATCGGTCAAATTTTTAGGGCCAAGAATAAATCGAGTTTGTTCGGAGCGTGTAATAAAATCATCCGCTGATTTTCGGAACTTTCGTACCACCAACCTTTCTTCTTTATTTATATATGATCGTAATAATAGTGGGTTGATGAATACCTCGACCAAAAAAAAAGAGAGCCGGTCGAGATAAAATCTTTTCGTTTGCCGTTTTCAACGGTTTTCATTTGGTTCGGTAGTTGTTAGTCAATTGTTGTGTTCCTGCCAGCAGGCGTGTAGGTACAGATTATTTAAAATTGTAATCAGAAAAATACGCGAATGTATAATTATTGTAATATACATATTAATAGATAGCTAAATAGAAGAATAGAATAATTATTTGTTTAAATTACATATTATTCATGTACAGCTATACAAACGTCAAACGAATATTAATTCCCTTAATTAAAAATTATATATTCCTTTTTATGTATACAAGTACAGTGTATTCGAACACCGTATGCGCAGGTTGGAAGAAATACGTTTGCATTTACTTTATTAACAATAAATCGTTCAGACTTTCCTACTAATGAATACCTTCCAACAGCACTTAGTATTAATTTAATTTTCATCTAAAATGAATTCATAATGGACTTTTAAAATATATAAAATGTTTGTAAATAATCTAAAAGCTTAGAAAAGAACTAATTTCTCAGAACTAACCCTGTATGCCCTAAAACTATAAACACACTTTTAAAAATATACATGTGGAGCAGTATAACGTGCCTTCAAAAACTTTCCTCATTATAGTAGGCTATTTTTTAAGTAATTAAGTAATCAAATATTGGTGCATATGCAAAGCTTTAGAAAACTTAAAATTTTGGCAGTTGTCATAGATACATTCAAATTATAAGCGCTTATATTTTTTAAATTATTTTATAATAATTTTATGTTGTAACTCTAACAACATAAAATTAACCGTTTCCATGAAAAAAGTGACAAAAAGTTTCCTACATCGTCGTCCCGCGATTTTGCAACATTACCGAACTCAACTTATCCTACTGAAATCTTTATCGGGGGTTTGTTTATTTATTTTTACTCCGTTGACTGCACTATAATATTCGTATGTATAAAATTGTTCAGTGAGCAATTTACGAATCATAAAAACAGTCGACTGTTAAACATTTTTTTTATTTGTATTTGATGCTTTTCTAGTTTTTTTACCATTTAAAGTATTTACGTTGCTGCATTTATCCTTTAAGAAAATAGTTATTTCGTTTGTTTTATGTGTTTTAGTTTACATTTATTGTTACTTGACTTCCTCTTAATTATTGTTATTTTTTTTAATGTGGATAAGTACAGTGTACCAGAATACCATAACATGTTGTTGATTTACGGCGAAGCGCATATAAGTTCGCGTTTAGCACGGCGATTATATCAGGACCGCTATCCAAACAGAAGTCTACCAAATCGACGCACTTTTGTAGCTGTTTCTTATCATGTATTAGAGACGGGAAGTGTAAGTATTCGCCTAAAAAGTCGAGTATCCATTGCTGTTTTGGCAGTCGAGGAGGAAACCTTGGACAGTATGCACGAAAATTCTACGTCTAATACACGCAGCATAGCTCGTGAAGTTGGTATTTCGCATTGGACAGTTCAAAGAACCTTGCGACAGCAATTGTTGTACCCTTACCATGCACAACGAGAAACAGATACATACGTCAGAAGGTACGACGTTCCCACTTTTTCATTATTTCGTGCTTAAAATACTCGATACCGGTTCGTAGACGAATATATATATATATATATATATATATATATTTCGTTTTTTTCTTGACCTTTGTTTAATAGGAGATTTTCTTATTCGGCGATTTAAGGTGTTTTAATTAAACATTAATTTATTTAAGATGATTAACCTCTTACATGTTTCGGCACTAGTGGCCTTTTTCAAAGAGATATTTAAAATGTGTTTTATCACATTTTTCACTGAAATGGTTAATTATATAACAAATTGTCATAAGAGCTTTTTTTTAGATTCTGTTTCTGCACTCTCTGTATAAAACGGACAAAATAAAAGATAATCCACCTTAAAAAACTAAACTTTGTATTTTTTTAAATAATTCTTGCCATACTAGGGCTTTTTAATTCTTTTTATACATTCTCTCTGGTTTCAAAAAGATCAAGTCATTCTCGTTGCATATTGTATAAAACCGATAACTTTCAGTGTTCTCCAGATAAGTACAAATTTTTTACACACAATTCACAATGTGTAATTTAGATGAGTGGTTATAATATTTTGACGATATATGGTATAAAATTACATTTCTATTCTAATAGGGGTATTATTTTTTTAATATTTTAACTTATCTCTATTCATTAGCACAAAGTAAAAAATCGCTATCCGAGAAAATTTCATGTTAGCTTTAATAGCTACTTCAACTACTTTCTTCATAACGCGCTGAAATATTCATGCAAAGTTCGCAAAATAAGTTTGATAAACTTTTTGAACAACTCCTGCCCCCTTTGTTATCGATCAGGCGTCAGAAATAATTAATTACAGTTTTACGGACCGCTGCGCCGCTGAAACGAGCCAATTTATACTTTACTTAATTTTTGACTTTATTTGTTTTGAGTTAAGCGTTCAATAAAGTTCAACCACTGAAACCGAGCAACGTCTAACCCGTTCGTCTTTATTAAAATCCGAAAAATTCACTGTCGGCGACAGCATCGTTTTGACGGTCGCGTTGCTTATATATTTTGAGCAAAATTTTAGTTCGTGTTATTTTATACGAACCAATGTCGCATTCAATTTTTAACGTATATGTCCTGTTTCGGATATGAGAAAATATTGATCTAGTAATACGGGCCAATACCAGTTTCGGTTTTCAAAAATTCGGTACATTACCCTTGCGAGGCAAATAAATCGACAAACAAATTGGCTAACAGTAAATAAATCACGGCAACGTCGTGTCGTTTTTGTATTTTTTTGAAAAATTAATAAGCACCGTTGTTTTCATCCAATATACCGGTTTGAAAAATACACTTCTTTTTGATTATTCTTTTTCACTATTTCATTGTGAATAGCTGGTACGACAGGTTTTATTTCAAAAATGATTGAACGCAAATACGCTTTTGTTATGTAATAACTTTGAACAAATTTTATCCACGAGAGCTCTCCTATTTCCAAGCTCAAGCATAATGGAATAAAAAAAGTAATACTTGGCAAAATTTACTACTGAAACATTCATGTTACCATTAGATATTACTTGAAGTGGCTGTAAAGCCTATTTCACTGCGACCTTGATAAAATCATGAATTTACTATGTGTATCATATCATAACTAATGAATAGTTTCCTGAATATTTGTTCATTCTTTTTAACCGACTTCCAAAAAGGAGGTTATTAATTCGTTATATATATAAAGATAATTATATCTTGACCTTTGTATGTTATGGCAGATTAAATTAGTCGGCGATTTAAGGTCTGTTTTACTTTGATATGTATATATTTAAAACAATCCTGCATGTTTCGACACATAGTGCCTGTATCAAAGAAATTAAAAATATTTTTAATTTCTTTGTTCTCTAATGTGTCGAAACATGTAAGATTGTTTTAAATATATACATATTAAAGTAAAACAGACCTTAAATCCCGACTAATTTAATCTACCATAACATACAAAGGTCAAGAAATAATTATCTTTATATATATATATATATATATATATATATATATATATATACTTAATCTACTATATATATACAGGGTGAGTCGTGAGGAATCGACCAAACTGTAGGAGTGTATTCTACAGGTGAAAGTAATGTAAAAAAACTCAAATGTTGCTATCCGATTTTTATTTGTTTTCGAGTTATAGCGTAATTAAAAATTAACAAAATTTCATACATTGAAGTTTTTGTATTTTATTGGTATTATCGTTCTTTATAATATATTTTCAAAAATACCGCCATTCATTTCAAAACATTGTTTACATCGTCTACCAAGTGCGCTGGTTGCGTTCCTGATTGCGTAAGGTTGATGTTTGATATTGTCAGCAGCATTCATAATCCGTTGAATTAGTGCATCACGAGTGTCCACTTTTATTTGATACACTTCATTTTTTAACCAGCCCCATAAAGAATAATCGAGTGGCGTGAGGTCTGGAGACCTAGGAGGCCAACCAATGTGACTACCACGTCCAATCCAACTCCCTGGAAACCTTTCAGCCAAATGTTGCCTGACTGCACGAGCGTAATGTGCAGGCGCTCCATCGTGCTGGTAGAAGATTTGGATTCTGATGTTTATGGGAACATCCTCTAGCAGTCCGTGCAGTTCATTTTCTAAAAAATGTAAATAGGTGTCTCCCGTGAGGCGATTCTCAAAAATGTAAGGACCAATTAAAAAACCATCGATCATACCACACCACACGTTTACCGAAAATTTATGTTGAAAGTTACTTTCGACTGTTGTGTGTGGATTTTCGTCTGACCATACATGCTGGTTATGACAATTATTAATACCGTCACGGGTGAATGTCGCTTCATCCGTAAACAGTATACGCGATACAAAACGAGGATTATCATTTATCCATCGACAAAATTCCATACGTCTACGATTATCATCTCGTTGTAGGTGCTGTACTCTTTGTACATGGTACGGACGTAAGCCATGCTCGTGGAGTGTTTTTATCACCCTTGTTTGTGGAATGCCCAATTGAATACTAATTCTCCGTGAGATGGTAGTTGCGTCTTCTTCTACTACATCCAGAATATCTTCTACTTCTTGTAATTGTTGTCGACTGCCTCGTTCAGATATGTTTACACTGCGAAGCTTTCCGGTCGCGCACAATGTGTTGAATACACTAATAAATACAGTTTTATTAGGATGTCTGTGATGTGGAAACCGTTGACGATATTCATTAGCAGCAGCTATAGCATTCCAATCACAAAATCCATAAACAAACACCATATTAGCATATTCTAAATTAGAATAAGTGGGTGGCATTTTAGTTTGTTACACTATAATCGTACAAGCGTCAAGTCAATGTCACAATACCCGAACACAATGTTATAATTTACTCCAAGGTATAGGGAACATTTTTATGATGGCAGCGCCCTCACTATATCAACGATGAACTAGACGTAGTGACATTAGACGCATTAGGCATACAAACCACTCTACACTATTTTTCGACTGCTTTCAATGTCACTACCGCTAGTTCGGAAAACCACGAACAGGTAGCGCTTCAGCTAGGAAGACTTCCCTATAATGAATTGCTACCGGGGTTTCACTGTTTTTACGAATACATACATAAACATGGTATACTAAATTACATTTTTAATTACGCTATAACTCGAAAACAAATAAAAATCGGATAACAACATTTGAGTTTTTTTACATTACTTTCACCAGTAGAATACACTCCTTGAGTTTGGTCGATTCCTCAAGACTCATCCTGTATATATAAATAAAAAATTAATTAAACTCATTTATTTCACTCTATATTTCATAACCATTCGTTACTTCATCAGGAATTCAATTACGGAGTTAAAATTTAGCAAAGACGCCACTGAACATATTAAAATCAATTGGAGAATTGATTTTAATATGTTCAGTGGCGTCTTTGCTAAATTTCAAAACATAAATTTCTAAAAATCTGTTAGTTTAAGTAAGTTTAATGTAGAGAATTGATTTTAATATGTTCAGTGGCGTCTTCGCTAAATTTCAACTCTGTAATTGAACTCCTGATGAAGTAACGAATGGTTATGAAATATAAAATGAAATAAATGACTTATTTGACAGACCGCTCACCCGTTTAATTATTTTTTACTAATATAGTACGGTCGATAATACTTACTAGTCAATCTATATATATATATATATATATATATATATATATATATATATATATATACATATATATGTGATATTAATTTCCCGGTTTGTCCACGTGAGTCTTTCGCTGTATTGACGTTTCAATAGCACCGAGGTTGTCTTCTTCTTGAACTTCTCGTGACGATAGGTGAACGAGTAATAGGTTGTTTCCATGGTTGTCTCACTATTTGTGGGCTCTGCACTAGGCGATCGTGCATCGTGGTTGGCTTTATTCTGTTATTCTTACACTACTTCTTGACGCACTCGTATCTCTCTCTGCTTTCGTCGACTTCCATTTCAAAGTACTTTTCCATGTGTTCGGCAGGTGTAGCCCATCGTCGCGTTTGTTTAAGTTTTCGGGGCGTTTTTCGATTTCTATTGCTTCTCTCATTGTTCGTAACTTCTGGTTCCCTATTCGGGCTATTGATTTTGTCGGGTCGAAGTTGATTTTGTGTCCTGTCTGGACAACGTGTTGTGGCGAGGAGGAGTTTAGCGCTCTTTGCTTTACCGCGTTTTAGTGTTCATCTCGTCGTGCGCTAATTCGTCGGTTAGTTTGTCCCACATAAGACAACGGACATTTTGTACACCCTTTGACATTAAAATACGTTGTTCCTCTCATATAAGGGATGGTGGCTTTGTCAAAATATTCCTGTTTTTCTTTTGTTCTATTGTTGTTGCTTACGGTTTTGTTGATGGACTTGCGTTAAAAACCATTCGCAATTATAGCGTTGCTAAAGTGTTGACGACTGCTTGGATTTGTGCTGAGTTATGGTGTGACTGCGCGTTTAAATATCTATTTGTGTGTGTTGGTTTCCGGTATACTGTGTATGCTAACCTGCCATCTTGTTTCTTCTTTACCAATATATCTAAAAAGGGAAGTTAGGCGTTCTATGGGATTTCAACGATTTTGGATGCGTTTGATAGAGTATGCATCCAAAGTGAGCCCATATTATCGTAAGCGGGCTAGTACTAGGCTAGTGCAAGCAAAAGACCACTTTTACCTATCAGCTTGCTCACGCATTAACGACTTTTTCCCACATAATCATCTTTACTGTCCTGATAATTCTTTTAAATTATACATGAGTTTATCCTATTATAATTTTATATCAATGTCGATATGGTGCTGGGCAAGTACTGGTCCAGTACTATGTAAATGTACAAGTTTCCCTAAAAGCAGCTCTATCATTCTAATAATTCGTTTTGAATTATGTGTATGGACTTATCTAGTGATAATTTTACGGTAGTGTGGATATGGTAGTGGGCTAGTACTGGCCCAGTATTAGGTGCATTATTTCGAGATTAGTGTGTATGATATATCGAAGTTGTCTTGACAGATTTCGATTATTCTGGATGCGCTTGAAGAGGAATTTGTCACGTGACATTGCAGCTCGGTGCGTTCGGCCTATCGACAACAAAAGTTAAGAGAAGAGAAGTCAAGAGAAGAATACAAATAAAAAAGAAGAAATAAATAATTCATTTTTGATTATTATACCATAGCACTATTTTGTATATCACCAAATCTAACTATTACAACGCCGTATAGTATTTTTCTTACCATTATTTAGTCGTACAACCTTACACTGTTTCACCACAGCTGCATTGTACAAGAAACTACAATAATGTATTTTTTATTACACCTCGATAGCTGTAACTATCGTTTGTAGTATCGCATATTACAATTATAATGAGCGATCAAGATAATTTATAATCGAGTCATTGTCATTCATGAATCTGAAATTGTATGTCTTTACTTGAGCTGCACTTACATTACAAACGTCAAGTATTATTATTCGACCGACATTTTACTTGTAATGTAAGTGCAGCTCAAAGACATACAATTTCGGATTAATGAATGACTCGATTACAAATTATCTTGATCGCTCATTAGTAACCTTTACTCTACATTTTTCTGTGTACTCTTCTTTATTTTTTTTTAATTGTACCAGATAATTGTGGCTAGGCCCTAATTTGATGATTTTCTAAAAAAAATTTCCGTCATTAGCACTGCTTCCTTCTTGGCCGACGTTTCGTCCACTGTTCGAAGGGATATCCTCGGGAGTGCTCCTACTGTTGCTGTACCGACACTGAAAGTTTATAAGTTTGTTGTCATAGAGATCCCAAAGCATTCCAATAATATGAAACATGATGGCGGATACCTTTTACACAATACCTGGCAAACCCTTCTATCTCAAAAACTCAGCCAAAACCGTGACGCTCCAGTGACCCGGAACACCCACTATATAACCACGTCCTAACTAACAGACTCAGTTTCAATGCAGCAATAGTAGTAGCAGCTCTGAAGATGTTCCTTGCAATAGTGGACGTAACGTCGGCGAAGAAGGAAATAATGGCAAGGACGGTGTCTCAGGCCGAAATCCCAAAAAACAAATAGTTTACTTTTCTCGACTTGTTGTTATAAATTTATAAATATAAACTTCATATTAAATATTATAAAATTAAAGAAATTAATTAATAACTTATATATGCTATCGATTTGGATATTTTCTTCTTGCTAGCGTGAAATGTGAAACTTAAATCAACAACTGTTATTGAAACATCGATAATTTTCCGTTTCGTATTTTAATTAAGGCGCTTAATTAAAACAAGGTCTTATATATTTAGGGCAAAGCATAATTATTAATTAAGGCAGACGGAGGAAAAAATTTATCTTTCTTATATCCCGTTCGCTCCCCTTTTTATCCTTGAATAAGGCGCGCTCAGATGTACGTAAAAAAAGAAATCCGACACAATACTAAAAACAAAATAAAAACGACCGGCACTCTCGGATCATTCCAAAAGTTCAAATAAGAAAGCTAGAAGTTATGGGCCCCTTCTGAGACAACGCGACGAAGACGGAAAAAAATATGTGGAATGAAAACGGAGGCCAGAAAAAAAGAAATCGAAACAGATTATTTAATTTAGGGGAGAAAGGGAAACCACATAAAAGTTCAAATTAAATCTGACCGTTTCGAATTAACGCTGGTATATAATTACGGGATAATAAAAGGGGACCAGATACTAATATGTGAAGTCGACTCCAATAATAAGAGTGGTAAATTAGATTTTTTTCTTCTAGTACGCTATTCGAAAGAATATATGGTTACGACTTATCTAATGATGGTTTGACTTAATTTTACTCTTATTTCTGTGGCAACTAAAGTTTCTACGCAACTTTTTTTAAATATTCGACAATTCAAAATATGTATTTCATAATTCCTAGGTAATACGCAAAAATGATGTAGTTCATTTCATTATAAAATCGTTATGTAATATTAAAATTTACTTAGGGGAAGGTTGCCACAAATGAACCGATTATTGCTTTTTATTTTTTACTGTTGAAACAAAAAATTTTTTATACAAACAAAAATTATGTGCATCCATTTTAGTGTTTTAGGTATCATATTTTTATTTTTTAATTGCAACATGCACGCTACAAATTTTTTTATACATATTTTTTTGAAAGCTTGCTTGTGGTCCATTTGGGGCAACCAGTTGCCACGATTGGACTTCTAGTTTCCTTAATTGGACCACAGCACAATAATGTGAAAATAAACATTAATAAACTCATATAACATTCTTAAAAATTGTTTATTAAAAAACCAAAGTACAAAATATTCTTAAGTAATAAAACCACATAGGTAAATCAAAAAGATATTTATTAAAAGTAAATAAAAATTAGCTTTTACAGCACCACTAAACATGTGGTAAGTTAATGCAAATAGGGCAAAAATAAAATTTTCGTAGAGGGCTTACATTTGCACAGAGTGCATGCACCCATTTATTGCATTTTTGACACTGAATCATGTCAATTTGTTTGTCCTCCTTACATAGTAAACAATACCATGATGATGTGGAGCCAACATCTGCTTCATCATGATCAGGGCATAAACTAGTGGATGGTTTAGAAGATCGACAGTTTTTCAATTTCTTTTTACCAAATAAAGTTTTTGGCTTTGCCTCCTTCACTTTTTGCTTGCCAGCAAGTTCTTCTTTATAAGGGCTGCTCGTTATTTCGCAAGCTTGTTGGGCTTCTTTTCTTTTTCGTTTTTTGGACGTCCTGTCACTGTTGGCTGGATTTGGAATCGGGGAGATTGCTACCACGGACACACAGTGAACTGTTCCCAAGTGGAGATTTGAAATTGTCTATAAAAAAGTAGAATAATAAATTGAAAAACTACAATAACAAATTGTTTAACCTTGTGTTCCAGTTTGGATATCGCTTTGAATGTTTACAGTTTCCTCTTGAAGATTTTCCGCAGCAACAAAGTCTTTTTCACCAAAAACATTTCTGTCCACTGGCCAGATACCAGTGGTCTTGAATCCACTTGCTGCATTTTCAATTGCAGCTGCCCGTCCGTAGGCAGGTGTAACTATTGATGCAACATTGTACATCGATACGGGAATACTAGGATTGGTTCGCATCCATTTTTGCATTTCCTGAATATAAAAGGTTTCAAGGGGCTTGAAAACTGCTACATCTAGTGGCTGTAATTTATGGGTGGTGTGGGCCGGCAGTTGGAGCATTATAATGCCCGAGTCACGAGCTAATTCCAAAGCTTTCAGGTTTTGCTGTGTGTTGTATGACCGTCCAAACATAAAATAATTTTTCGCTCTTTACTAGGATGTACTGTGGAAATAAAATGTTCCAACCATTTAACAAATAATGAGGAATCTATGTATCCACTCTCAGATATTTCAACAATGCTGCCTTCTACATCTCCATTCTTTAATTCTGGTGCCATTCGAAGTCGTTTAAAGATAATCATAGGTGGAACAAACTGACCTGACACATTGCAACAGCACACAAATGTGGTATTGACTCCTCTCTCACCACTTGAAAGACCTGCAATTTGCTTTTTGCCTTTGGTTGCGATTACTTTTTGGCATCTTTTCTGAACTGTGAAAAATCCACTTTCGTCCATATTAAAAATTCGTGTTCCATCTAATCCGTTCTCATCACAAATTTTTTCAACCAAATCAAAAAATTTCGTTACGCTCTCTCTATTAAAACCTTTCGCACGAGCTAGTGAAGTACTTTCTGGGGTTCTTAAAGCCAAGTCCGGATGCCGCTTCATAAAGCTGTAATACCACTTTTTACCAGCCAAACCTTTCCCCTTGTTAAAAGAATGAGGTATACCATTCTTTTCGGCAATATCAAATGCAAATTTGCGGACATCCGTGAGTGTCAACCCAAACATGCATTCTTCCAGTTTCAAAATATGAGATTTAATTTCATTTTCAATAGTTGCAGAAAATGTAGGAACCCCGCCGTAAAATTTAACCCTCTCATTAGCAATCTTATTTTCCGAATCCAAGTGGCGTTTTAATGTTGCGTTTGGGACGTTATAATTCTAGCACACTCGTTTAAACCATATACTTTGTTTTTTAAAGCACTTAATGCTAACTCTAACTCTTCGCCTGTCCATTTTCCTTTTTTATTTACTAGCATCCGACATTTTTCCTCTTAAATTAAAAGAAAAACAATAATTGTAACTCAAAGAATCTTATTAGTTGCCTGAAATGGACCGAGCATGGTCCATTCAAGGAAACTGACTAATATTCGAAATACGAAGGCGTCAACAATATAAACATAACCGGAGAAACTAAGTGGCGGAGTAAATTCATTCTCAATACCCACATTTTCTACGTAAAAATAAAACATGCAGCAAAATTCAAAATCCTTACCTGCCAAAGCTTACAGTAGAGGTGATCAAAATTACATATAAATGCTTTCTTTTAGTTTTTCTCCTTTAAAAACAAACGCCGACCACTCACAGCACAACCGATTCGTTTCTGGCACGTGCTCATATTATCACACGCCATCTATTGCAGCTTCCTAAGACCTATATACCCTGTATACCTGTAAATTGACGGTGGTCCATTCGAGGAATCGGTCCATTCCTAGCAACTTTTCCCTAATATGGCAAATTTACAAACGGTTTTGCACAAATAACGTGGTAATATTATAATATATGCAATTGTATGCAATATGTAACTATATGTAATTGTTCCGGGACAGCATGTATTAGCTCGTGGTGATAGTACTGAAGCCAACTTATTAATATACGAGGTGCTACTCAGAAACTCCCGGAATATGAAGGTAACACAATAATTTTTTCTTAAACTTATTCATTACTATCCCCTTCCGCAAGAATACACTAATCCCAGCGACTTGTCCATAACAAGAAGCAGTACTGGAAGTCTTTGCGTGTTAACTTGTTCACCACTGCCTGCGATTCGGTCTGGATCTCCTCAATCGTCTCAAAACGGCACCCCTCAAGAAGAAGTCACAAGGCCAAGAGATCTGAGGAGTAGGGAGGGTGGGGTAGCACTGCCGTCTTTATTTAGGCTATAAACTGACGCACAACAAGTAATGTGTGGGATGATATATTATCGTGGTGTGGGATCCACAATGCTTGCGTGGAATATTTTCTCTTAGTCTGAATAAAATTGTCCATTAACTGTTTCACCTGGTGGGAAATTTTTTGTGTACAATATCGTCGATAACTGCTGCTTTGTTTCGGGATCATACCCGTATACCCATGATTCGTCACCAGTAATGATTCTGGTACTGAAGTTCGTATCCCTCTCGGCGGTTGCCTTCATCTCTGTGCACGCATGAAGACGGTGCTGTTTTTGTTCAATCCTAAGTAACCTTGGCACAAACTTCGCAGCATTACGCTGCATGTTGAGTTCGCCAAACAGAATACGCTGATAAACGCCGTACGACAAGCCGACAATGTTACAAATGTCATGGGTTCTTCTCTTTCGGTCTTGCAGGATAGCATCACGCACTTTTGCCACATTTTGTGGCGTGTTTTCCGTCGATGGACGACCGAAACGCTCATCATCGTCACCCGACGCTCGTCCATTTTTAAAACGGTTGTACCACTCATAAGTTTGCATCTAGCCAAAAGCATTCTCACCAAACTCTTGTTTAAGCATTTATCAAGGCTGAAATAGAATTTGATACACGTTCTTTACTCTTTCACATCAGATATTGTGGTGTCGCAGAATAACTCAAACACAACTTAACAAAAAAAAAACAAAAAAACTGTTTGTCACTACCTAACAAATTAAAGTTTGACAGACTCACTTAGTAAGACATAGCTCATACCATCTAGTACTATAGAGCGTTACTACCATCCCTTCGCGCGCCAAATTGATATTCCGGGAATTTCTAGGTAGCACCTCGTATTGTGATTGCATAATGAAGAGCGTCGAAGAGGGTTATTAAGAGGACACTAGATACACTGATTTTCGGAAAGCTTTCGATCAATTTAACCATGACTTACTTTTACTGAAATTGGAAAGTACGGCATAGTCGAAAATGTTCTAGAATGTCATGTCTGGAGATGTTGTTATTGCATCTGGTGTACCCCAGGGGAGCCACTTTGTCCTATTTTATTCTTATTTCTCATAAACGATATAAAATTTTGTGATTAATAACACAACGTTTGAGTTTAAAATAGTTTTAATGTAGATACTACATAGTACAGCATACCGTAGCTTCATCGGGTGGAGGTTGTGATAAATACAAATCCAGTTTACAAAACTGTTGCTTATATACACATACAAATCTCAGAAAAACAATTATTATTAAGGAAGGGGTTGTGTATTCATTACATATTTAGATTTAATAGAAGAGAACTATTTACGTCTAACTGATCATTTAAAATTCTACCTATTTTATTAAATTTATTATAGATATAAGTTCCAAACTTTCCAATAAATTAAATTTTATAGATTTCTCTTGTATATGTAAGATTTCGAAATGGTTATTAAATTTATGATTAAACTCTAAGTGTCTGGAAAAATAAAATCCGTTTTCTATCGTTATATCATTCTTCATATTCCTTCATTCTAACTTCAAAAGACCTCCCTGTCTGCCCTATGTAGACTTTTTTACATTCCTCACAAGTTTACTTTTAAACAGACGAGTTAATTCTTTTGTCCATTTTATTTTTGTTATTCTTAATGGCTTTCAGTGCGGAGTTAATTTTAGAGGAAATTGATTCATTATTAAGATTTTTGCTAATAGTTCTATGTTTTCTTCCTATGGACGTAATGACATTATAATTATTAGATTTTTTGGTTTTTATTATGGGAATAATTAAAGAGCGTATATTAGGCTTTGGTTGTTTTGTTAAAATGTCATTTACCACGTTTTTTGAAAAACCATTACTTAAGGCTGTCGTATCAATCATATTCTTGTATTTAAATATATACTACTATATCCTATACCGGATGTCCTTGGAATAAAAAGATAAACTATGAAAAATGGAAAGATAAATTATATAGAATATATACCCTAAATTCCCTCTCATAAGCGAGAAAAGAAATGGCAAAAACGTTTAAAAAATTTTTGTCACGCCTCTGTGTGATGGGCTATATTATAAAAGACGATAGTTAAAGTTGAACGCCAATAACAAAAAAAAAATAGTTCTAAGTTTCGTTCCGTTGTCAATCATTACGAAGGTTCGATACAATTTTTCGATTAAAGATAGAGCGTTATCAAACAGGACATTAAATGACCGTAGAGCACACATCTTACACACTCTTTTAATATATCATCTTTAAAAATTCACAAATATAAATTTTCAACAGGTGACTTAGGTTATCGAACGCTTATCATAACAAATCTTAGACACGATGTTATTTTCTCGCATTTCAATAAACGTAAAGGTTGCCGCATTTAAATTCAATAGCGGCATTCTATTTCTTACTTCTCCTAACAAAAAATATACTTGTAATATGTATATTACGAGATTACGAGATGATGTCAGTTCTAAAAGTCTACAAATTATTTTTAGTATGATTTTTAAAATGGGTTTTTAAATTAATTTAATTTTTAATAATTCACTTAACATACAGAATGTTATAGTTTTTATAACATCGACAGTTGTTACGTATGTAAACACACGGTGTATGTAACTTCAATCAAGGTACATATTTATTATTTATGAATTCCGAATATTTTGAATTCATAGGCGGAACGCGATGCAATTTTCAGAGGGTTTTTAATTTTGGGGTTCGGCATCGTAATTGGCTCACAATATTTTGGATTCGTATTCTATATAATTACATATTTCCATTTTTCATACGTCGTCTTTTTATTTCAAAGACACCTGTTATGTATTAAGTCATTGAATACAAATCTAATAGAATGCACAAGAAGGAATTCGTAGGAAGTAAAAATATTATAATGATATCATAAATCAATTATTTTAAAAACGTAACAAGTTTAACTACTAGAGATAATATGATATTACGATATATTATTTTCTTTGCATTATGTAGTTACACGTTAGATAATGTATCAAAACCATAACTAATACGTTTTCCTATTTGGTTATTAATTTGATATTATTAATTAACTTGTATTTATTTATAGTTTCTTATATCGATTATAACGCTGTTGTATAGTAGGAATTTCTGCGATGTATTGTAGTAACTTTACTGAAATATATTTAATTATAATAATACATTTAGATAGGTGCTTGTTCCGTCTATGGCATTAATTAGATACTTCATTCCACACATGCCTGTAATTTTAAGCATACTTCTCTATTGATGAAATAATTAAATTACATACTTAGTGTTATTAAGGGCGAACGGAAGAAGAAAAAACAAATTTTGTAGTTGGTTATTAAATAAATTAACCTAAAAGCTTTAGTTTACAAGTACTACAGTCGATCCTTTTTTCAATTAATGAAAATTATATTTATAAATATCTTAAAATATTTTAATATACCATTAACACTGCATTCATTTGTATTTGTATAAAAAGTTTGCTGAAATAGGGCTATGTATAGGTGGAGGTATTTTGTCTGCTTTTTCTAACTCTACTTTTGTTGGCAAGTCTCCTGCCTCACTCTTGGCGCCTTTAATCGATATAAATATAGCTAAGATTACCCTTTCCAGTCTAGTGTTCTACATTGTAAATATTTACATTCGTCCTAGTTTATCGTGTGATGATTTTGATATCTTTTTTGACGCGTTGACTCTTGAATTAATAAACAAGAATGTTATAAGTCTTGGAGATTTCAAGTACCTTGTTTATAACGCTGATAATAACACAGTACAACACATGTTTTTGGGACTCAATTCTGAGAATTGCACGTGAAAGTAGGCCCAAAAAGAAGAACTTCTGCATCATTCGTTTTGTCAAGTTGGCTGCATTAATAATTTAATGGCCATACGAATTTTTTTGCTCAAGGTGGATTTTGATCACTTTTTCTATATTTTAACACGGTTATATCTCGATATACCGTACGGAATATCTCTTGAAGCAAAGTTGTGGATATTGAATTGGTGAAAAAAAAAGCGGAACAAACCTACTCGAAAAAAGTGCATCCAGTGCCTTAAAAATCGCAAAAATGCCCATTCTTTCCCCATTTTTCACCTTTTTTGCTCAATAACTGGATTACAAATCCACAAATATGCTGTTCTTTTTCTTTATAAACTTTATTTTGCATGAAAATAAAAATTCCGGTTCATATTACAGCTATTCTTACACAGAAAATATGAGATTTTTATTTGTTATCTATGCATGGAAACAAAATTTAGAACATTTTCAATTATTGTCAATATCCATCCTCGTTGAAGTTGACGCTTGTGGTTCTGATAATCTTGTTTTCTTCGTAGGTTGTTCATATTCATGTTCTGAGTCTGCATCATCATCATCCGAGTTAGACATAATATTCAAGGGCATGTTTTCTTCAGTGTGTCCACCAATTTCGGTGTCATCTTCATTTACGGTGCTTTCATCTTCAAACTGCATAATTTTAGAACTCCACCAACAAACCTCCGCAAGCAATGCATCTAATTTTTTGCCTTTGAATCGCTTTTCCATTGGCATGGTCACTTGGTGGAACCTCTCTCCTTGTTCGTCCGATTCCTGAGGTAATTGTGCCAAAAAGGTATCAAGGTGGAAATGTATGAAATGTAATTTTAACGTCATGGATGCATTGATTTTTTCAAAATAATACAGCAACTTGTCCACTCGTGTCTGTATGTCATCTCGCTGTACACGGTTCTTTTCTAAAACGCCTTCAATAACTTGTTTCAATGCGTCCCATGCACATAGGTGGTTATATATAGATTCGCTTTTCATTAAGTTTCGTATATTCGGTCCATTCAGAGTACCTGTTTGAAATTAATAAAAATTCAGTTGCGAAAAAATTATTGTTAATTATAATGCGAATATATCGAAGTGAACAAATTTAGATATGACAATATTTAAATAAAGACAAGGATACGTAACTTTTCTAATTTTAGCTTCACTGAGTTTTGGAAAGATGGATTTCAAACAGTCATAGGCGTCCTCAATATCTTTGACTACCACTTCAACGAATTTTCCAGCTATTCCTAATTTCATGTGGAGCGATGGCAACAAAATATCATCTACATCCTTTATCAAAGGTTCATTACGTAATTTTAATTGTTTCTCGAGCTCGGGAGTTCTTGCTTTCCAATCTTTTCATTGATATTGATTCCCTGTGTATCGCAAATCCCAATTACAAAGAAAGCAGAAGTATTTTGTAAAACCGCCCTTTAATATAATGCCTTGTATTATGTTGACAACCTTTAGATCACAACAAATCTTCCATTTGTGTACATTGTATTTGATTTTCTCTAAAATTTCGCCTAATGTTTCATACGTTTCCTTCATAGTTGTGCTGAATCCAAATGGAATGGACGGTTTTTTGTTTCTTTTGTGCAACAGCACAGCCTTCAAACTTGAAACTAAACCGTCGATGAATAAACGCAAGTCGCCAACGCGTTGGCCATATCCTACACGAAATTTTGGGTATGAAAAAGCTTTCGGCGCGATGGTTACCGCGTTTGCTGACACCGGAGCAAAAACGAAATCGGGTAACCGTTTCGGAGGAGTGTCTGGCCAGGATCCAACGCAATCCAAGGGATTTCTTCATGCGATTCGTAACCGTAGATGAGACTTGGATCCACCACTACATACCGGAGACCAAGGAATAGTCGAAGCAGTGAACTTTTCTGGGAGAATCGGCTCCGAAGAAAGCAAAGACCGTTCCATCGACCGGAAAGGTCATGGCGACCATTTTTGGGGATTTCCAAGGTGTGAACCTCATCGACTATCTGCAGAAGAGAAGAACGATCACGGGGCAATGCTACAGCGATTTATTGACCCGATTCGATGCAGTATTGAAGGAGAAACGGCCTCGTTTACAGCGGAAGAAAGTGGTTTTCCACCACGACAATTCATCCCGCATCGTCGTGTCCAAATTGAATGAGTTGCACTACGAATTAGTCTCTTATCCTCCATATTCACCGGAACTAGCCCCCAGCGACTTTTTCTTATTCCCAAACCGAAAAAAACGCTGGGAGGAAAGAGATTTGCCTCAAATGAGGAGGTCATCGCCGCTGCAGATGGCTATTTTGAAGACCTCTAAACATCCTTCTTTTCCAATGTCTTGAAGAGACTGGAGCACCGTTTGAAAAAGTGTATTGATCTTCGAGGAGACTACATCGAAACATAAAAAAAACATACCAATACTGTGTTTTTCTTGTCGATTCCGGAAACATTTCAGGTCGCCCTCGTACCTAGACAGTAATAAAATATCCCAAATAGTTGTTCTGAAAAGAATAGTTTTTTATACAAAACGGCACAATAATAAATACAAAAACCAAGAAACGAGAGGATGGAATAATATAATTAAAGAGGTAACACTGGAATTTCAAGTTTTAGTACCGACAGCTACCTGCCTTCAAAATATGAAATGCACTAAAACACGCGGCGGGAATTTTGAACTATCCTCAATTATTGAAAATCACACTGTATATGTAATATATATACGAATTGTATTTACTATATATTTTTTAAATTGTCCTGTTATTAGGTATTACCTGTTGGGCTTTAAAGAATATATTTATGTGGTTATCAATGCTTAACTCATTTGAATACTAGTAGAGTTTTATGCCTCTAGTTTACTTATTTATTTATTTATTAATTTATTTATTTACTATCCAACAAAATTACGTATTCTAATAGAACAAATATATATCACAATATGACAAACACTCAGTAATCAAGTAATTGTGACTCAATAACACAATTCAAACCATGTTTGTTTTAGCCATGAACAGAAAAAAAGTAGTTCGCTTACATACTTTTCTTCCATTTAAATAATTTCAAAAAGTCCCTCGTGTCAGTGCCAAAATAATAAAGCACAAGTGATATAATTCAGATCCATCGAATCATTCAAAAATTGCAGTTTTTTTTTAATGGCAAGCCGGAACTATTAAACACTAAATCAAACGATTAGTTGTAATGTTTGTACGAAAATTTTAATTATATATTGAATCCTAACTAAATAAGTTAATTAAGTGTTATTTTAATTTTAATGAAAGTTCGGAAGAAAATTCCTTAATTACGTTATCACGCTTTTTTCAATACATATTAAAAATTCTTCTTTTATTGAGTTAAAGTTAATTAGATAAGTTAATTAATTAAACAAAAACTTTCGACGGCTTTACATTTTATATTCTTCTTTATCTGAAACAAAGTTCAGCCGTTCTCAACTTTAATATCTAGTCCCTTACGTTTCATGAATATTTTAATTTACAAGCGTCTTCATTAAACCTGCATTAATGTAATAAAGCTTTTATTAAACAATTAACCATTTCGGTTTTGGGGCAGTGTATAAGTAGTACTTATTTCGTTATAAATCTCATCACGATAACGTAATATTCTCGAGGGATACGAGCCATATTCCAGATAATGTCGATCCTAGTTGATGTAGGTCCGAGCAGTGTACTTAGAGATTGTGTACCTACATTTATCTGATCGTATCTGGTCTTGATCGTCCGGCAACTGATTAGTTATTTATCTAAAGATGATTAACTAAACACATGCTGCGTAAAGAGTGAGAATGTTTTACCGTTTCGTTAATTAAAAATCACAGGTTCGACGTCTTGTTTTTAGTTTTCTAGCTTGACCGATTACAATATTAAAGAGATTAGAAAGTATTTTAATCAAAAATTGCTACACTTATGAAAAATATGTCGGAGCGTTTATTTAAAAAAAATGCTGACTTCTTATGCTAAATTTATAACACTTTATTTATCTCAACTTTTGCTTTTTCTTGATTGTTGTTAGGGAAGAAAAAATGAAATAAGAATTTACATTGGAAAAACAAAATCAGTTATTTATTTGTTGAATTTTTCGTAAAGTAATGTAAATGTAAATATGCTTTCTACATATAACGACGTTAATTTATTCGAATTTTTTTAATTCGCTCTTAAGTAGGATTCGAAATCACTGCCTTTGATAGCTTAGTGGTTAGAGCGATGGTCCGGGAAGCCATGCACGTGGGTTCGAATCCTACTTAACGGTGAGTTTTTTTTCTATAAAAAATTCGAATAAATTAGCGTCGTAATATGCTGAAAGCATATTTACAGTTATTTATTTCATATGAGAAGCGAAATTGAAATTTAGATAGTGTATGAATCACTTTTATGAAAAAAATGGGGTTATTAAACTAATTCGTACACTAATATCTAAATTTTTTAACTAGTTGAGAACTGCAGGAGTTGCCTTGCTCAGCTCGTGGGTGCCGCCAGGGAAACTTCTTTTAGACCAGGCGTTTACTATGTGGGCTATAGTTTGTTCCACATATCCACAGTCGCAGAGGCTAGTATCTGCTAGTTTTCATTTATAAAAAATTGAGTTGCCCTGTGCAGAACCTATTTAATCGAGACCATTCTGTCATAAGATTTTACACGTTACATGTAAGAGGTTACCGCTGTGTATTTTAGGATATCGACCTAAGGAAAGCATGTTTCCGGTACCATCATTCATAAACAATGAAAATTGCTTGGTTGAAAGTTCAAATTTCTTCAATGTGTTCAACACTACCTTTAAAATCTCATCGGCAGTACAATTTTCGACTCTTTTGGAGTCGAGTAGGATAGAGGGTGACGGTCGAAGTGGTTTCATTCTACGTACCATTACATTAACCACAAAATGTTTTTTAAGGTCTGTAGTTTCGTCCACACATAACCACAATTTTTTTATCTTTGAATTCCGAGTTAATTCTCTTTTTTCAATATGCATACGAGTATGCAATGTTCAATATGCATATGGTACTAAACTTCGAAACGATGTCCGTCTTGG
This sequence comes from Melolontha melolontha, assembly GCA_935421215.2. Lineage (NCBI taxonomy): Eukaryota > Metazoa > Arthropoda > Insecta > Coleoptera > Scarabaeidae > Melolontha > Melolontha melolontha. The sequence goes on along the minus strand of OW285235.1, from coordinate 178,505,527 downwards.
TACTTTACAATCCGCATATTTGTTTCAAAAGGAGACAATGCTTCGTCGTCCAGTAAATGAAATGGTAGATTGCATAAAATAAAGGTAATATATAAATTAAACTTTAATTTTTCATAGTGTCGTTTGCCACTTTTTATGGAAGAATTCTGTTTGCTATTGACGTGAAGTTGACAATCCCTTTTGGACCAACATATTAATATTATAAAGTAAACATTGAATTTTGGAGCCATCATAATTATAAGTCCGGCATTTCTGTCATTAAGTTTTTATCAGTATCTGACATTGGTCGTTTTCGCGACGTATGTAACTGCGACATTTAAAAAAACGCAGAACTACGAAGTAGTACTTATGGCAGCATACTATCGCGGCATTTGAAAATCGGATACTTAATTTGTTTGATTTGAATATGGTTTTTTAAGAATAGTATGTACCTCGATTTGTTATTTACAGATCTGTCAGTGTCGTATTCAGGTTTGTCAAAATATAAAGCTAATATGCCGCATTTGAATATTCAAACTAAAACTCGAATAATTACGTTACTAGAAGAAGGATGGTCATTTCGAAGATTGGCGGATAAATTTGGCGTGGAGAAGAGTACCATTTCAGATATCATAATTAAATGGTAACGTCGAGGAGTTATTAATAGAAAACGAGACTCCGGTGGTATACGTGTGTCAACTCCCGAACATAATGAAAATATTATTAATTTTATAAGAAACGATCCGTTCGAAGCAATAGTAAATGCAGTGACCGCAACACATTTCCCCGGGTGTGTCCGCACAGCAAAAAACGGTTGAGACAAATTTCAGACTTGAGAAATCGGGCGTCCGTGTAAAAAATATTTCTTAATGCGCAAAATAAAGAAGTAAGGATTTTTTTTTTTATTAAAAATTAAAACCAAATATTTGTAGTTCTCTGATTAATAAATACTTCTTTTTCGTTTATTCACTCAGTAACATAATTTTATAACATAATTTCGTGTGAAAGTTACCGATAAATGTTACTATGCTGTCACCTACACAACAACTCAATTATACAAAACCGAATTACAATGCTTAATTATAGTGAAAGTAAATATATAATCGTCCGGATTTCAAATGCCGCGATAGTACATGTATATACATCAGATCTCGTGCAGAGTAAAAGTAATACTGAAGGTTGTATCACCACCGCCGGACCACCACTTATTGTCGAACTTACACCACTGCCTGCTGGCGCTATTAGCCAGCTCTAGTAATCATTTAATACTCCAAACTAGGAATCGCTAATGAAATATTAATCACATTCCTTGCACATCGCTAACTTTAGAATTATTTACCTGATGATAAACCTATTTTCTTTAGATAAATATTTCAAACAAAATTTTCGACTCGAACAAGTTTCCGGCGAACAAATTACCGCCGAACAAATTACCGTTGAACAAGTTTCTTTCGAACAACTTTTCGCAGTTCATAACTTTTGGAAGAACGTACTATGATCATCTATGATCATATATCAGTATTACCAATTCGAATATTTAACTTTTTTTTAAATTTTAGATGTTAAACTATATCCAAAAAAAAAGCAATACCAAAGGGAACAGAGAACAACATGATGTTTGTAAATTGAATAAGACAATATTACGAAGAGAAACATAACGCACAAAAAGCAATTTAGAAAAGACATTGTCGTCCTGTAAGAATTACATGCGTTATATACAGAATTCTATATTAGCCCCACCCTATTTTCAGCGCTATCAATTTATTAAAAGAAAAACACACCATTCCGTATTCGAGAAAAAAAAACGGCCGTACGTTTAACCCACGAATTATTTAGCAGCATTTTACACCTATTGGAACTATTTTTTAATACATATTTCTGACGTGCGAACACATTTCGTCAGATCGTAAATTCACGGTAGATAATAATTTATCTCCCTTCGGGCGGCAATAAAATATTTATTTGCCGAAGTATATAAGCCCCGCGCGATAAGAATATTGAATACTAAGGGATAAGGAAAATATATATGATAATGGAAAGGGTCTATCCTTCAGCTCGGTAATGACCTCGAAGATATAGAACAGGCACGACACAAAACACACGGAAAGCTCCATAGACTGGAATGTTTATCGCTGAAAAGATCCACTGATAAATTGTCCGGTCGGAGACGTAGATCCGAAAACGTTTTCAAAATCTCGAACATTATGCTGAAGCGGTAGTTTTCTTAAAAGTAGACGAACGACTGATTCCGGAATCAGATAGGGAATCGAATTGAAATTGAATGCAAATACTGCGACTTTTCTTTGCTTGAAGGATGTTTTATTCAGTTATACGCCCATTGTTAATCTTAGGATATTAAATAAATATTTGCCACAATGAAAAATTTGTCAATAAACTCATCTGTGTCTTTAAAAGTGATTTGTAGACTAATAGTACAACTAAAACTGAACTCGCTTATATCACTTTAAGAAAAAATAAGAAAAATACAAACGAAAACAATAATTTAACATATGTAAGTATATTTAAACAATGATAAGCGCTTCGCGACACATACAACATTAGTGGTTCAAATGAAAAATATCTAAAATCTGAAAAACTAAATATTAGCCGACATACTGTAGAAACATAACTTAGCATAACATTAGAATGCTTTAAGCTATTTGAGATCATAAAAAAACTGAATTTCAAACAAATACTAAAGTATTTTATATATTAAGAAGGTATTAAAAAATCTTCAGCTTTGAAATGAAGGAATTGAACGTGCATATTCGGCACGTAATGTGGGAGTTTGAGCTAGAGAAAAATACTACTAATAAATCTAAAAAAATATGCAGCATTTATAATGAAGAAGTCATAACTGGCCGGTAAGTGTGTAATTTCTGCGAAACTTATAGTGAAACCAAGGAAGATGAATCTAATCCAAGAAGCTAATGATGAAATTTGAAAACCATTGGTGGAATGCAATCCACAGCAAGATAGTGCTTGATATTTGGGCTTTACATACTCTTGTGCAAGTGTTTGATTCATTTATCCATAGCGACAATTCTTCTTCTTCTTCCACCACAGACAAGTGGACAAGTCGTAACAGATGTCACATACAGCAATATTCGACGTAAATCTGCGCAAATGAAAATTTCTCTAAGAAAATAAACATGTATTATTGGAGATGATGTACCCCATGTTGGCTCGTGAACCAAATGTTTCTGGCGGTGATGCTTCAACGTCAGTTACTATAATAGAATCACGACCCCTATGTTGCTTCACCGTGCACAGGTTGTAAGGTTGTGTATACATAGTCATCTTCGGTGACTGTTTATTAAATGAATAAATACACTTTAATCTAAATATATTTATTACACTGCATACATTTATTTTGGATCGACAACGACTTATACTAACATAAACTGCTGTTAGAACTGGTGTCTCTTGTTAAAAAATGTTGTTATGTTGATGTTTAAAGACTGTGTGTATTGATGCTGATATTTATACTGTTTGACTTCTTACTGTTGAGTTTCTTGTTGCTGATATCTGATTTTGTTTGATGCTGATCTATTCTGTTCTGTTCTACAAATAGGTAAAAAATATACCACCACCCCTACACTATTACATATTGGTTGAATACTGTATTGTTTGATGTCCTAACGGAGAATTTTTGTGTTATTTAATTCGTGGAAATTATACCTACAAGAAGTAATACCCAATATTTACGATAGAGTCTTAAAATTATAATCTTAACTAATAAATACATAATAAAATATAATTACTAATTAAGTATTAGTAGGTGTCATAAATCTAAGTATGTATCTCCAGATCCTCCCTTGCTATAGTAATAAAATTTATTATACATGTCTAAGAAAGGAGATCTTAATAATGAATATCCAAAGTAAAGCCTTTGTTCACTAATGGATTTTTATGCTACATACATATTTAGGAATCGTGAGCCTATTATACGTATTTAGTTAACAATGGGAGTGATCATGTTAAGGGTCTATTTAAATCGTTCACTAATAACCCTAGGCAATAAACAAACGGTCTGGTGTATAAAGCAATAAATAAATTTTGAAAAAGATGCCGATTATTAAATAAACCTAGGTAATAAATAAATTTGCGAATGGAAAGGATATCGCTTTCTTAGAATGTAAAGAACGTTTTTATAATGTACTAATAAAAGTATGTTATACAGTGGTTGAAGCTCTAAGTGTGTGGGCAATCGAAAACCCTCATGCTGTTCGAGAAACCACTTCCAGAGAAGATTGTCCGTAAACGTTTGGGCTGGAATAATTAATTATGAGGTGGTGATCGGACCACATATTTTCAACTGAAATTTGAACAGCGAAATGTACCGAGTTTTGTTGAAGAACGATCTACCTCTGCTACTTGAGGACATTCCTCTTAAAATCAGAAAAACAATGTTGTTTTCACATGATTGTGCTCCGGTCCATTATGAAAGAGGTGTCACTAATTTCCTCAGTGAACAGTATTAAAATCGATGGATGGGTCACGGTTATCCCATTGCTTAGTCACCGCGATCTCCGGATCTCAACCCACTAGATTTTTTCATGTGGGGACATCTGAAGACACTTACCTATTCAACGGGAACACCTAATAATAGGGACCAGCTCATCCAGAAGATTCATCCTGCGTTTTATGAGGTGAAAAACAACGTGAAAAACTATAATTGGGAACAAGAGCTCCGACGGAGGATTGAGTTATGCATTCACAAGGTGGTGGTCAAATTGAGCAGCTTTAGTAATTCCACTGTCATTACGCATTTCTAAAAATAAACCACATTTTCTTCTAAGCTCGCTAGTAATTTACTTCAGCTTCAAACCCCGATATTTCAAGAACTGTTATGAATTTGGGAAAGGTGACTAGAATCATTTTTCATTGAATTCATATTCGTAGTATCTCGGATGCCTCGGCGGCCACCCGGTATAACTTTGAAGGGAATATTCGAGAAGGTTAGGTATTTAGATTATAATTAACCAGAATTGTTGGTTCATTTCGGTACCTGAAATAATACGGAACGGGTTTGGGTTCGGTTCGGTTTTCCCTTTCCCAAACAGAAACGTCAACAATAACCTGATTGACAACAAACTGCAAATAATCAAGTTTAGAAGCTGGTTTGTCTGGTACTGCCACAAGATACTAACTTCAGGAAACCGTGGTCCGTAAATATCCACTTTTCACGATAACCGAAACCGTGTTGCAATTATTCTATTTACGGAACACTACCTAAATGCCTGACTGTTCGATTGATAGAGTCTCAGAAGGGTGTCGTTTATGACCAGTCCGATGATACAAAAGAAAAGCTATTTCTTGAAAATATAAATAAATAGAATGTCTTAGGAATTTTTTAACATATTTTTAAATTTTATTTATTTGCGAATAATACAATTTTAAACAGAAATTTAAAAAATTCTTGATATAAGCGAAGTGTAATACTTATCATAGCAAAAGTGTTACCAAATATTAAAAAGTCAGTCTCCTCTCAAATAAACGTATTGGAAACTATTACTTAACGGTATTGTTTCGTCTTGAACAATGCAATTAATCCAAACATGGCTATACATTTTTATCTGTAAAACTGACAAAATTAAAAGCAGCATTTTAATGTAAATTTTTTTAACATTCCCGCGAAGCGAAAAATAAGTTTTCAAACGAACTTTCATTTTAAGCTAGACTTTAATTCGCCCCCTCGAGAAAAAAAAGACGAGGAAAAGGCGGGCTTTCTCTCATCACAGAAAAAAAACTCTCTTTTGACGGAGCGATGCGTGTTAGAGTGCGCGAAAATGAGACCCTCCCGAAAGCCTCCGAAAGTCAACAGTCATATCTCGGAGTTTTAACTTTTTATTGCGCCCGAGCAAAGATAAACGGTGTTTGAATATTATTACCGGGTGACTGTGTGAGAAAATCCCCTGGTCGTGTCTGTGAATGGGACGCGGCGGGAGGGTTGCGTTCAAGTTTTATAGCGGCAAAAGGAGAACGAGCGACTCTCCAGGCCTGGGAAAGAATGTTCTTTAAGTTCGTAGTCGCACAGTTACTAAGATTTTTATGGGAAAATTACAGAGATTCCACGTTACTTTGAATAAGTTTTCTGAAGATTAATTTAGTTCAAGTATACATGACTACGTTTAACCTTAATGATGATGTCATTTCATAGTTGACAAGAGTTTCTTTCTTTGCTTTTTCGGTATAGAAAAGGAGGTATAATCTACGACGAAGTTGAATATTTAAAGAGTTTATTAAATTATTCGAGATTTTCAAATTTGAGTTTCTTATCAACAAAAAGTTTGTGTAACGAAGAGCCATTTGATGAAATAAATTATTTCTATTTTGCGTTCGTAATGAACTCATTATGAAACCCAAAACAGTATCGAAATGAGCTTCATTTCGATACGCTTTTTTTCATTTATCAATGTTGGCGTTGTTCGAGTACAGAAATAAATATCATTGCTGTCATTTGATTTTAAGAATTTAAGTACATTTGACAGATATGATATATGTACGTAAGCTACACAAACAACGTATATTGTATACAATTGACAAAAAGATATATTATGGTGTATCTCAGAATAAGAAAGAGTGACTCAAATATCCCGCCAAAACTCGGTCCACACAGTTTAAAATTTGACCTACCGTACGTGTACACACCAGAGAGTGTAGTTGTTTGTTGCAATGTGATTATTTTTGTTACATACTTAACATAAAGTTACATACAATAATAATAACCACAGTTTTTCGCATACACTTAATTGAAATAAATAAGTTTTAAGAATCTGTGTGAGGTAGATCTACTCATTTTTGGCACAGGTGCATCTCTAGTACTTATTTTGCCATGATTTTATTAAGAATCAAAAGATTTTATTTAGTACAGCGACAGATAACAATGACATAAAAATACAAGTAAACGTTGACAGGTTATATTTGTATACCGTATGGAACTGGGGTGAGAAAACAGCGGGGAGGTATACGATACCCCACCAGTATACTGGATAGGAGAGAAGGGACGGTTATAGCACCAGGCGCCATACGTTGACGATAGATGAGCAAAGTAATTATATGTAGAACATCGATTGTAATGACAAAGTATATACAACAAGAGAAAATTTATTTAACTCATATGTTATTCTTCATCCTACCATATAATTACGTTTTTATTTTGTTACGTTAGCGAACTTTTAATTTTTTTCGATGTAGCGGTTGTGCATCAGTACTTTTTCACCTGAAATCCATATTACAGGTTTATGCAATTTACTAATAGGTACACAGAATTTTTTCTTTTCTTTGATGAAATTATGCGTCCTTTCTCTCAGAATATTTTCAATTTTCTATTCAAATGCAGCATGTCATTTAGTTACGTTAGCATAGTTTTATTTTTTTTTTCATTTGTTTATATTTTCCTTGATGTAGTTTTTGTACATCACCGGAATTTAATTATGTATGCAATCACAGGTTTGTGCTATTTATAAATACACAGATTTTTCTTTCGTTTTGGTGGAATTATGCGTTTGTTTTCTCTGAATATTTTTATTATTTTTTTTATTGTACAGCATTTGTGCATTTTTATCATTATTATCTGCGGTGAAAGACCTCTCATCTTTCAAATACGTTGCGTATACACATACGCAATATATATGTGTATACCACACCTACATCTGACCTATCCTTACGCTGACCTATGCTTATCCAATCAAATGCTACGCTATACATTCAATAAACATATCAGAGAAGTAAAACAGGGACCCGTCTTGCGCAGCAATGTCATTTTCTTACCTCGTTGACACACGGTATAAAACATAACCTGTCAACCGGCCGATATTTCTATATTATTATCGATATTGAACTTGGCTGTAGAAGAGCAAATGAAATTCTTGAAAAATAAATAGGTTTTGGCGGGATATTTGAATCACTCCTTCTTATTCTGAGACAAAGCTTAGTTACTATGTCACTCATATTTATATTTTTAAAGAAAACATCAAATAAAGTTAACGAAAATGAATAAATAATATGTAATATAATATACTTGCTGAGAGCAAGATTTCAATTTGAAAATGTCAAGTATCAATGTGACCAACTGCATACTTTATATAAAAATCAAACTCTGAACTTTCAAATTAAATAATTTCAATTTATTAATGTAAAAAATGCAAAATAGAAAAAATAATATAAAAACTAGTTTCATAAGGCCTTTTGCTGCAGTCGTTCTTCAGAAAAGTCATGCGGCAAAATGGTGCCTTATGAAACTTGTGTTTTAATACTATTTTCTATTATGCGTTCGTAATGAACTCATTATGAAACCAAAAACAGTATCGAAATGAGCTTCGTTTTGATACACTTTTTTTAATATTCAATGTTGGCATTATTCGAACAGAGAAATTCCTGTCATTTCATTTTAAGAATTTAAATACATTAGACAGGTAGCTGGGGTGAATTATCGTGCGTTCAAAAGAAACTGCCTCTAGTAAGCCGTGATTTCGAAGTAACATCAAAAAGGATGTCGAAACTTTGCTAATATGAATTTCTTAAATGACAGTTACATCTGAATGACAAACGGCTTTAAAAAATTGCAAGGTTAATTGCTAGGTTAATCTTCCAAAATTTCGTGTTATCGTTTTTATTAGAAGACACACATCTAGATTCACAATGGGTGTGAACATAAGTAAAACGTATACGTAACACAATCATATCCATAACAATAATTGACAGCGTTCAAGATCATCACATAAACATAACGTAAACGCAGCCATCTCCATGTGTGATCTGTCGAAATTAAAGGACTCATGTTACGAAATGGATGAAAAATCAAACACACAATTATTGTTATTACTTCTGTTATACTATAAAGACAAATACAACGTAGTGAAATTGACATTAATTTGACAGATATAAAAGTATAAACCATATCAAATTAACTTACCCAGCTCACTATTCTACTCAATTTTCCGTGAATTTAACATAACGAAAGCATAAAGTTTAACATTTTTTAACTTTACGTTTATATTACGTAACTAATTCATATATGTAAGAAGTACACCCATTTTGAATGAGGTCTAATGCCATTAACATTTGACAATTTAGTACGGTGCGATTACGACATACCTAAAAATTTCATAGCCAACTTTGAGGCTGTTTTTTTTTTTGAACGCACGATACAAGATGTATTAGTTTCTATGTCACTCATGTTTATATTTTTAAATAAAATATAAAGTAATGTTAACGAAAATTAATAAATAATATTTCAGGGATAGCAATATTTTAATTTGAAAATGTCATGTATCAATGTGACTAACTGCATACTTTATATAAAAATCTGAACTTTCAAATTAAATACCTACCTAATTTAAATTTATTAATGTAAAAAACTCGTTCTATAAGGCGCATTCGTTCTTTAAAAGACTCACCGCTCTCGCGGCTCGTTTTCAAAACATGAACTCGTGCGACAAAATGGTACCATATGAAACTTGTGCTTTAATATACTATTATGTTTAAAATTTGAATAATATACAATATACAACAAAAAAGATTTTAATTAAAAAACAAAATCAGAAATATATAGCAAAATAACTATACCTACCTTTAACCATTTAGTTTTGCAATTTGGATAATTTGTATTGAATACTAGCGCTGAACAGTCTGTGAATTAAATTTATATTGATGTGCTTTCTGTGCTTCTTCTTATTTGTGAATCAAGTCAATTAATCCTTTAAACCAGTGTTTTTCAACCCTTTTCATGACACGACCCCCGTAGTATCAAAAAATATTTCCCGACCCCCGACCCTTTTTTTTCATGTATGTTAAAAATATTTAATCCATACAAAAATTTTAGGCGTTTGCGTTATTAGGATTCGGATATAAATATACAATTAAGTACGTAAAACATATAATTTTAAATCGAATACGTGGCCATTTGATAACTAACAAACAAATACAAACATATTGTTAGGGCCGAGACTCCCAGCGCCATCTGTTGGTAACATTCGGAACTAGTACAGGTTCCGAGTGTTACCAACGGATGGCGCTGGTAGTCCCCCGCGCGCTCCACGGCCCGCGCTAAAGGTCCACAAGTTTCGAGACGTTTCGTTACGCTTCGAGATGATTCTCGCTAGAATGCGCTGGCCTATAAATAGGGCGGTCGACCGCGGCCACGGCAGTTCAGTGCAAGACCGCGAAGCAAGTGGTCGTGTCGTCTGCTGTTTAGTTGTTTGAAGAGCGCGAATCACTTGTTTTACGTATTTATTTGAGTTGTTTGTTATAAGAATTGCTGAAAAAAACCAGTCAATCAACGGGAAACGTACAGACGCGTTTCGTTCTAGTTGGAACTTTTCAATGCACGGCATTCCTCGAAGACGGGACATTGCTTTTCATTTCTATACTTTCTGTATATATAGTTAACATTTGGAACTTACTGCAAGTGAGAATTAATGAATATTAAATCTCATTCTTACATGTAAACATTACATAAGTCGACATTTACATGTAAGAATGAGATTTAATATTCATTAATTCTCACTTGCAGTAAGTTCCAAATTGTTTGTTATAATTGAAAATGGATAAATTCCTGAAAAGATCATCAGAGCCATCAACGTCTAAGTCTAGCGGCAGTAGTGGAATAAAGAAAAAACGTCTTTATGACGACAATTATTTGAAATTTGGGTTTACTGTGATTGAGAATAAACCGCAGTGCGTAATTTGCTTTGAAACTTTGTCAAGAGAAAGCATGAAGCCATCGAAGTTGGTACGCCACCTAAACAGAAAACATCCTAATGAAAAAAATAAACCCGTGGAATTTTTTGAGCGAAAATTAAAAGCTCTTGAACATAAAGAAACTGCTATAGGACAAATGTCCAACCTAAATGAGAAATCGTTGCTCGCTAGTTATCGAGTAGCTTTTCGTGTGGCTAAAGCAGGAAAACCTAACAGTATTGCCGAAAATTAGATTTACCAGCGGCTTTAGATATAGCAGAAATTATGTTTGGCAAGCAAGAGGTCGAAAAGCTCAAAAGTATACCTCTCTCTGACAATACCATTCAACGCAGGATAAGCAATATGGCGACTGACGTTCGTGATTAAGTCATAGAAAAAATTAAGAAAAGTTCTTTTGTGTCCTTGCAATTTGATGAATTAACAGATATTGCGGGTTGTGCGCAGTTTGTAGCTTTTGTGCGTTTTGAATCCTATGAAATATTAATGGAAGAAATACTATTTTGCAAGGCACTACCAAAAATACTACAGCTACGCAAGATATGAATATCGATTGGGCACAAAAATGCATTGCTATTTGTAGTGACGGAGTAAAAGCCATGACTGGTGTGAAGAGTGAATTTATTGTTAGACTGAAAGAACAGATGCCAAACGCTTGTTGGATGCATTGCTTTCTCCATCGCCAAGCTCTTGCAGCCAAAACTTTGCCACGAATACAGTCAAGTTCTAAATATTATTATTAACATTGTAAATTCTATTAAAGGAAAAGCGTTGCAGACTCGATTGTTTCTAATCATTTGTGAAGATATGGGTGCACTACACCGCAATTTGCTTTACCATACAGAAGTTAGGTGGTTATCAAAAGGCAAAGTACTGACCAGAGTTATGGAACTTCGCGCTGAACTATTAGTATATTTACAACAAGCCAAGTCACATTACTCTGAATTCATTTATGACCCGGAATTCCTTTTGAAATTGGCTTTCCTTTCTGACTTATTTGAGCATTTAAATAACTTGAATAAAAGTCTTCAAGGGCGGGATGAAAATGTCATTACAGCAAAAGACAAAATCCATGGCTTTATAAAAAAAAATTGAATTGTGGTCATCATCTATAAATCAAAACAACTTAGATTCATTTTCGTCCACACAGTCTTTCATTGAAGAAGTCGGAAGCGAGATAAACATCAACTCATATATATCTTGTAAGAAAATGGTGTTAGATAATTTGAAGAAAGAATTGTGTCATTACTTCTCAGTGCAAGAGATATCGGATAACACTGGGCATAGATGGATCTTAAATCCGTTTTTAAATGCAGCTATAAATGAGGCAAATTTATCAACTAAGCTCAAAGAGAATCTGCTGGAATTATCTGCCGATGGGATGTTACACTTGGAATTCAAGTCTGAAAATTTGGATACCTTTTGGTTAAAAAGAAAAACAGAATACCCGGAATTAACAACCGAGGCTTTGAAGTGTTTGATTCCATTTTCTACCTCGTACTTGTGCGAGTTGGCATTTTCATCAATGGCCCAAATAAAAAGTAAACTAAGAAATCGCTTAAATTTGGAGAACGATTTAATACTTAAAGTTGCAAAAACGGATCCACGATGGGAGAAATTTATTGAACAAACTCAAGCGCAACCTTCACATTAAAATGAACGAGTACTCGAAGATTTTATTTTTTTTAATGTGTTTTTTTTTTAATATATCTACCTTTTTAAAATTTATTGATTTTTTTACTGAGTTCTCTCGACCTCTCGCGACCCCCCTACAGAGGCTGAACACACTGAAATACACTGCTTTAAACTAATACGATTGATAGCTAATAAAGTAGGTATTTCTTGAATACGTGGTCAGAGAACTACATTATTATTATTTGTTGTTGTTGGAAAAAACAAAAGGGAAAGTCTAAATGTAAGTTAACGTAAGTAGAAGAGGTTCTAAATGCGAGAGGGAATTGTTGGAAGTTGACCAAAGAAATGACAAAAGATGGAAGAAAATGAAGTCAATTTATAAAAAAAAAGTGAAGAACGAATGGATGATACCTTAGGGTAGGGGTTCTCAAGCTTTATCCCGACGCCCTTGTCAAAATATGTGCACAATGACATAAATCAGGCACAGAAACGAAAACAACTTTTACGACAAACCTCACAATGTGAAGTTCACATTTATTAAAATCGAATCACAAGAACCATCAAATTAAATGTGAAAATACAAAAAAATTAAATAAATGGTGAAAATCTTCAACGGCAAGTAAGTTGATATGACGAGTGAGCTTACTGATAGCCACACATTTTTCCAAAACGCGGAATAAGGTTTGACACTGCCACTCTCTCATTTCTCGCTCCAGATCGAATTTCGAGGGATATTTGCTTTTTATTCCGGTTACAGCTGAAAATCCGGTTTCGCATAAATAGGTTGTCGCCAAAAGAAATGAGAATCCTTACAAATTTTAAACTCAGCGTTGGATATTCATTTTTAATTGACATACAAAACTCCAGTAAATCAGAAAAAGCAATTTTTGTTTTCAGGCTGTTGTCGCGAGAGACTTCAATGCCTGCGAAGTGAATTCTGATGGAGCTTGGTCACGGAAAAGATCTTGGGTCCACGCAAATTTCTCGATATTGTCTTCCTCACTTTGCAAATTATTCAGTGAGCTAGCTGTAAGAGGGGTTGCTTGAAAAGGGACAGGAAGTCTTGTGAAGCAAGGAGTGTATTACTGGTCACGTGTTTGTGCAAAAGTTTCAAAATGTGCATGTTATTGTCTCGCAAAGACAGATTGAAGACATTAAGTTTTCAAATATATTTCTCAAATACGCTAGTTTTAGTAAAAAATTAGTTTCGGCAAAGTTTCATGATCTTCCCCTTGTAGAAAAGTGTGAGTTTCTTAACCTAGTTTGAATGACAAGACGTTGACACGTGAAAGCCATCGTAAACTGCTAGCAGGGCCGTGTGTTCAGATCCCATATTCATGCATAGCTTTTTGAAAAATCTGGCTTTCAGTGGCCTAATTTTAATGTAGTTTACTACGTCTACAACACGTTATAATATCAAATTCATTTAGTAGTTCGTTGACTTTTGATGCAAGTGCTTGCTTATGGATGATGCAGTGGGTCCACATAGCATGGGGTGTTTTACTACGAATTTATTTAATTCTAATGAGATGCGATATAAATACAGAAAATAATATATCTCAGGTACTTTCAAAGTAGGACTGTCTCCATTGATCTACTCTGGAAACGTGTACTGTACTGCAAGCAGAGGACAACCTGTTATAATTATTTCTTAATTCTTAACTAGAAATAATTATAACGTAGCTTCCAAAACAAACAACTCTTTAGGTTTAATTATTAAAAGCAATAAACAAGAAATAGATAAAAACAATAAATCGAGAGTTTACAAACTTGAACGTAGTTCATGCCTAAATTTTATATAGAGCAGACAGGTAGATCATTTTCTAAAACAATCAAAGAACATGAACGAAGTTATATTAATAACAAGAATGAAGCCCATAATTTTAATTATAACTTTAAAATTTTACACGCACAGAATAAATTCAATTTACTTGAAATTATGGAAATTTTGAAACATAAAAATACAGACCTTTTACTCAATAATCATATAGATTTCGGCAATTTTCCTTTATTAAGCCTATTTTACAACTGGTTCTTTTATTTATTTTGGTGTTCCTGTTTTTATGTTTGTACTCAGTAAAATTTGGTCCCTTTGTGTAATAAAGTTTACATCTTCAATAAAAAGTGCCTATTATAGAACTATCCTTCTGAGTATAATTTTTTTCATTATAATAATTCATTTAAGTTTAAATTCGTCAACATCCTTTAGGTTTAGTTTGCAATACAATTCCATCCGAGGAAGACACTGTGTATCGAAACAATTGTAATGGGATTTTGCCTCAGTAATGTGGAAATTAAGTAATATTGCTGTTTCATTTTTATTTTATTAAATACTTTATTAGCTATCAACCATGTTAGTTTAAGGGATTAATTGACTTGACACACGGATAAGAAGTATAAACTAAAAACACATTAATATAAATTTAATTCAATGAATGTTCAGCGCTAGAATTCAATACAAATTATTGAAACTGCAAAACCAA